>JADLZL010007493.1:0-387440 GCA_015844335.1 Chrysopogon serrulatus | reverse complement strand
GGCCAGGTCCTTCATCTGCAGCGGGATGAGCGCAGGCCTCCTGGCCTTGCCGAACTGCACAATTACCGGATCATGGATGGACGACGATGGACCCGAGGCCTGCTGCTGCATCTGCGGAGGACGGCAGGAGGTGTTGCGGCCTCCAGAGGAGCAGAAGAAGCCCCCACCTTGGCGCCTTGTTGCGCAGAACCAAAGGCCTCTCCTCCCCGACTCCGAATCGTCGTCGCCTTTTTGCAAAGCCCCTCCACCAAGCTCGAAGAACCGACTGCTGCTTAGGTCCATGGAGCTGTCCCCTCATGGCCCGGAGCGCCTGCTCCAACACGGCACCGCGGGGTGCTCTGGCCTCCGGCGCGGCCTCGCACGCCTGCTCGGGCCTGTTCCTAGCGTGGCCCCGCGAACAAGATCCGCACGCGCCGCTCGCCAGCCTTGCTCCATACGCCTCCGCCCGCGCGCTGCCGCTCGAGCCTGCTCCGTGCGCGCCACGCGCATTCGCCCCAGCCCCGTGTGAGCAGCCCAATCAGCTGCCAGCTGCAGGAGTGGGCAGCGACGGCTCTGGCGGGTGCGGCCGGCGGAGGCCAGTCGAACGGCACGTGGGCCAAGGCAGCAGTGGCGGGGAAGGAGGGGGGCGAGGTGGTCTGGCGGCAGCATTGGGCGTGGCAAGAGCGATGAGGGAGCGCACGTAGTGATGGTGGGACCGGTCCGTGGGAGCAGTCTGCGGCTCTGCACGCTTGGGGAGTCGAGGAGTGGCGGGGGAACGGGGGGTGGGACCGGGAAGTCGGAGCACCCCGAAGTAGCGGGTGCGGGGCGAAGGAGTTGTGGACGATTCCAGTTTAGAGTAGAGATGAACGTTGGGGTTTTTTTTTTCTTGCTTAATTTTATATTGATTTTAGAGTTGATGCATCATTTGATTCTATAAAATTAATGGGACAAATGTATAATGCATCACCTCATGAAATCTCATGAAACGTGCACCATATATATAGCGTGTGATGCTGGTTCAAATTCCATTGATAAAAAAGTTCCAAGCTTTTTAATAAAAATGTCAAAAGAATGCCTTATATCGGATATTTATCAAGAAAAAATGATTTATTATTATAAAAGATAATTTGTCACAAAATGACCATAAAAAAGACTACACAAAAAACTTATATAGTTATTGGAATTTCAAATTTGCAATGAAAGAGCATCATCAAGATTAAAAAAACACCTTGTCATGCAAGACTTGGATGGCCCCAAAATCCACTTGCCGTCGGCTACAGAAACCGCCCAAAACAAGATATGATTTTCCACCACCAGAATAAATTGTTGGAGGAACCAGACCTTATTATCATAAAAACAAACAAACTGAATAGATTAAAATCATTGTATCGAAATCCAACCAACTATTTCTCATGATTAACACACTGCACTGATTAGATTTCAAAGGGAGCCAATATGTCTGAGGAAAACAACATACTCCAACTTATATTTCCTCTGTTGTAGATTATATGAAATTTTGACTTTTCTAAATATATTGCATTTGCTGACTCTTTATAATTTGGAAAGGAGGGAGTACTATTCTAAGTTTTTTTTGAAGAATAGTACTATTCTAAGTTTGACATGAATGAGATCCAAATTTAGTTTTTTAGGGAGGCTGTACTTCCTAAAACTTATTCCCACTAAAAATACTTGTATACATGTATATTGGTCTGCTGAGAAGGTATGGCGTTGCATAGCTGAAAACACAGCGCACTTACAGTCTCCGGCGGTGTAACAGATACAGAAAACACAGCTACTGAATTTGGTCACCTTTATGATTAGAGAGAAATCGATGAATGTGCCGCACCGACCATACATTGCATGCCATCGACGATGAAGAAAAAATGAAGACCTCAAATTCACAACGAAAAATAGCACGCCAAACGATACCCAAAATCCAAATACAACTCCAGTAATCACAGAATAGTACAGCCACTGATCCTCACAACCTCCATCGGTTCCCACTTCAGATGGAAGTGAAGCATTTGTGCATGGCATGTCCAAAGGATATCTAGAGTCCAGAATTGTCTCTACCAATATAAAAGCTATCAGTTAAAACTTTACTACAGCCACACCACCTAATCACCCACACAGTCAATATCTAAACTAACTGCACCTAGAAAATTACCCCACAAAATAACACATCTTCAAAATGAACGCACTAGATTTACTTTAACTCCTCTTTTCTCTTACTCACTCGCATCTAATGGCCCAGGTTCTTTGCATCAAACTAATCACTCACCCGCATCCAACCCCGTCGTCACCCCGCGCGCTACGCCGCCTCCAGCGCATGCGACGCCTCGAATCCTGCCCAAGCACAGTACGCGAGGTCACCCATTATCATCAACCGCGTGAGGGAGACGCACAGGCAAGGGAAGTCGATCAGCACGCCGTCCTCCTGCCGCCGTCACGACGCGGCCCGACGTCAAGCCTCCCGGGGCCGTCCTCCTGCCGCCGTCTCCCCGCAGCCCCGGCGCCTCAGCGCCCCGACGTCAAGCCTGCCTGCGCCGCCTACCTTTCCTTCACCGCGCCGAGACGCCTGACGACCTCCACCACGCCGCGCCGATCCAAGATGCCTGCCGGACCTCCATCATGACGCGCCGAGAAGCCGGGGCGCCGAGACGATGGGACAACGCGTCGCCTGCTTGCGCTCCACCACAACGCGCCGCGCCGCCTGCCGGCCCTCCGCCGCGACGAGCAGCCTGCCCTCCGCCGCGGCGAGCCGCCTGCCCTCCGCCACAACGCGGCCAGCCACACGCCGCGCCGAGCCGCCTGCACTCCACCACGCCGCGACGTGCAGGCGGCTGCTGTTGCGGCTAGGCGGGGAAGCTGCTGCTGCGGCGCCGATCGGCGGGGGCTCGGCCAAGATGGGGCGGGTGGCCGGAGCTGCAGGCGCCGAAGGCGGGTCGGGCGATGTGAGGGGCGGCGGTGCGGGTGAAGCGTTGGGAAGCGAGTGCAGGGGACACGCGGGGCTGTCCGCCGCCGGACCGCCGGCACCATGGCCTCCAGGATCGAGACGACACAGAGATGGAGAGGCCTCCCACGCGCCGCTGCTCCTCCTGGTATCCCTCGCGGCCTCCTGCTCCTACAACCTTCTCTTCCTGCAGGCGTCGGCCTCCGTGCCAACGCGGTACGACGGGTTCGCCTACGGCGGCGGTGCCGCGACTGCTTGGAACGATGCTGTCCTCGTCGAGGCCTTCCTCGACCCGCTCTGCCCCGATAGCCGCGACTGGCAGCTGCTCAAGCGCGCTGTCGAGCGATGCGCGCCGCAGGTGGAGTGCCGACCTGCTCAATCCCTTCCTGCTGCCTCGACTTGTCGACGATTGTTGCTACGCCGCGGGTGTGTATGGCGAGATCTCCACAGCCGGTTCGACATTGGATACTTCGTAGCAAAGGGATGGAGGTAGCGTGGTTGATTTCTCTCCTCCGGTCTGAAGCATGCCCTGACATGGTTGCTGGTGATTCATATTTTAGCCTTGTCTCCTTTGAGCGGCACATCCATGCGTTCATGCTATTTGACGGCGACCGTCTCTCGCGCACAGTACCTACTCAAGTTAGTCACTGAACTCCCTCTCCCAGGCTCCTCTTATTTTGATCCTTTAATTTATCTCTGGATGCGTAGTGGAGTAGTAGTTTGGCCCAAAATTTAATAGTATTTATAATTTCATTTCCCCTTATTGTAGTAGCTAGAAAACCATAATGCCTGTGCAGTTCCTGTTAAGCGAAATTGTTGGGTTCACTGAATCTGTTGTTTGATGGCTGGCCTACTCTTTTGAGGAATCATTGCTGCTCTGTACGATATTTGCTTCCATCTACTTAATCACATAGCAGAGCACCTGCTGAGAACTATGGTGATGGTTTGTTATGCACTGGTGTTATTGAGATATGCTTCTATCTATATATAACATCGACAAGCAAAGTTGATGGTTTGTTCAGTTGATAGAAACAAAGGCAATTAATTCACGTTCTACTACAATGAACAAGAAATAGCTTTTCTGGAGGAGCAGTAGCGGGAATTGTGATAGCATGTATTGTTTTTCTATTGCTGACATCAATTCACTTAGCTACATGCTAAGGGAAATGTCTAATAAAGAAAACAATCTGATCACTAATGGTTAGAGTTCTGAAAACTGCATCCAATGGTACCTTCTAACCCAGTATATTGCGATTTGATGCAGGGCTTGGAGCGCAAATGAAATTTTCTTTTTCAATTTCATTGATAGGTGTTTCAGTCTGAGACGTGGTGGCACAGAATGATAAATTCTCAGGTAAGGTTCATTCTTGATATTAGTGTTGTTATGGTTCTTGGACTAGATACTTAACTGATTGCTGATTCTTGTTAATCACAGGCTCGGTCGATGGGTTCTTCATAATATTACCTAATCGATGCTGAAAGAAGCTGAAAAAGCTTATCATTGACATGTCAGATAAAAGCCGCTTATGCTAAACTGCCTGAGTATCATCTCTACGACATATAATGCACTGTTATTAAACTTCTCTCTGGAGTGGATATGTTTTGCATCAGTTTAGCTGCTCGAACTGTTTCCCTGGAGGCTGCTCTTGAGACCATCCTGTTCACCGTAAAGAGATATTATCCAGAGATATGGATGGTTATATATATTTTCTCGAGGATAATAGTATCACTGCTATCAGTTGCCCAAATCACCGTGTTCGCTGATTTGTTACAGGTCAGTCTTCTTAGCACATCTTTGGGGTGGGTCATCTCTTGGTGTGTGCTTTTGCTATGCAAAAGACAGCTCTCTTTTGAATCAGCATGCGCACTGGTTTGTTACAACTCAGTCCTCTTATCACACCTCTCTGTTATTATCAATAAAAAGTCATGTTCAGTGATGGTCCAACAACTATTTAAGCTGTTGGTGTATAAATTGGAATGCCAATAGGTCTCTAAACTAAAGGACTCAACCTGCTAGCGTCCACCTGTCCGTGAGGACAACATTCGTCAGGTTTTTTCTATTTCTGCATTTTTCTGACTTGAAACAATTTTATTGCCATTTTTCTGCAATGTATTTCAGTTCTAATGTGTGTATATATACATGAATATTGCCTTAGCATTAGCATGGGCAGTTATTTAGTTAAAGGATTAAGGAGTACCCCTACTAAAGTAAGACTGATGTAAATTGCCTCCCTCTAACCACTAATTTCACTAATTTATCAGCACATCAGGGTAGCAAGGACTGCAGCTGGGATGCGATATTTGCAGAGAAACTGAACTTCAGATGTGCTCCACTGTGGCGTGCTTGGCTGGCTCGCGGTCGGCTGGGGGCATATCATCGTCAAATGTGACTGGAAGGTAAAGCTCTCGATTACACCTTTTCATTTCTATTGCTCAGACTTCAAATCTATCTCTGAAAAATGGATACTCTTGATTAGACTCATGGAACGAGTTTAGCTAATATAATTCACAAAATTGTTGAGACTGATGAATCCACGGTAGAATGTGTAAAGGCCTCCCAAGTCCCAACCACCAGCATATTTTTTCTTTGCTTTTGGAAGTTTAGGAGTTTGAGGAGAATGGAGACCTATAAGCCCCGAAGGCCATCAGTCTGGAGAATAAGGAAGGAGGGGCATTCCGAGTCCGAGTTTACATCATGACCTTGGGTGCATGTACTGGCACCATATGGCCGTCTTGGTATTAGTGAGTTCAGTGATAATTATTTTATCGCCTACTGGTAGCCAATTAAGTAATATTTTGTCCATATTCTCAGAATAAACTCAACTTAGGAGCAGACTCTCGAGTAACATACACTACTCTCTTTGTCTCCATGACTTTGTTCTTTCTACTATGTTGCCAACTTTAATATTTATTACGAAATATGATGCAATTTTTGAATAGATATTTTCCATGGCTCTGGTTATTTTTTCTTCAATCCGTGAAAAAATATCATCATTTGTTATTTTCATGTGTATCCTCTAGATGAAGCCGTAGCAACGCACGCAGGCACTATACTAGTTACTGTAAATTGACAGGTCAGTGAGATTCTGAAGTTAGTCCCCAGTAGGTATCTTGCCTGATAAATGATTGCTAGAGAGAGATTCAACATTTCAAGGGATAACAAATCACTCATGTTCCCAGTAGGCATGGCTTCAGTTATTTTCTTTGACTGCATAGTGGCCACACCTTTTGCATAATTTTGTATTGCATGTGATCAACAAACAAAAAAACTGAACACCTCAACTTCGCAATGGAAAAGAGCATCCCATACCACAGCCAGAATCCAAAAACAATTCCAGCCATCACCCAGTAGTACAGCCATTGGTCCTGGCATTCTCCGCCATTTCCCTCGTCAAATGCATGTGACGTATCTTGGCAAGAAATGTTCAAAGGAGGTCCACAGAGCCCAGGATTGTTTCTGTAAATTGATGGGTCAGTAAAGGTCTGAAGTTGACTCCCAGTGGGTATCTTGCCTGATAAATTGTTGTTCGAGAGGTTCAGGTTATTGAGGGATACCATACTACCTAAGCCTGGAGGAATGGCTCCAGATAGTTCACTCAACGAGAGGTCAAGCGACTCAAGAACATTCAAACTTCCAATGTTTTGAGGAATTCCGCATGACAGATTATTTCTTGACAAGTTCAGAAATCGAAGGCCTTCGAGATTGGTTAACTCTTCTGGGATGCAATGAGACAGTGAATTACCTGACAGATCGATGCCCGTCATCAACTCAAGTATTCTTTGGAGTATCACATGATCTTGTCCCTTCCAGATGATGTTAATTCTATCGTGATAATTGGTTGACCCATCTAGCAATCCTATACTGGAATTAACTTTTGGATGCTTTATGGAAGCTAAGTTTCCTAACTCTCTTGGGATCAATCCTGTCAATCCGTTGTGGGCCAAGTCTAGCAACTGAAGTTGCGAAAGCTGTGATAACTCTGAAGGAATTTGACCAGTGAAGTTGTTCGACGTAAGTCTAAGGATTTTCAGTGCTGGAACACTGCTTCCAATCCAAGAAGGAATATCACCATGGAACTTGTTGTTCCCAATATCTATAGTGGCTAGCTGCTTGCATCCCCCAACGACAGTTGGAAATTCTCTGGTGAAGTAATTGCCGGCAAGATGGAGCGACTGTAGAGAACAGTTGTGGGTCGATTAGGCTTCAGGGATCTTACCCGAGAAAGAGTTGTTTGATAGGTCCATAAATTGCAGAGCCTGCATCTCCCACCAGCCGTCCGGCAGCTCTCCGGTGAGCTTGTTGTTGGACAGGTCCAGTATATTTAGAAATTGCAGCCTGCAGAAGCCAGCACCGGCCAGGATGTATATTGGAGTTATTTCCAAAATATGTGGGGGAAACGAAAAACTCTGAACTAAACAAGATTTTGACCTTACCCAGGACTCAGCTCAGGTGGAATAGCTCCTGTTAGATTATTCGCAGCCAAATTGAGGACCTGCAAGCTTGCCATGCTCCCAAATGCCGCTGGAATGGTACCACTCAAGTTGTTGTCGTACACTAACAGGTACTGAAGGTTCGTCAGCAGCGAGAAGGTTGAAGGCAGCTCGCCTTCCAGGTTGTTTATGCTGACATCCAAGATTTGCAACGCCGCCATGTTGCCGATCTCCAGCGGGATCTTGCCGGTGAGTTCGTTCAACGAGAGGTCAAGTGACACAAGAACATTCAAACTTCCAATGTTTTCAGGAATTCCGCATGACAGATTATTTCTTCACAAATTCAGAAATCGAAGGCCCTCGAGATTGGTTAACTCTTCAGGGATGCAATTAGACAGTGAATTACCTGACAAATCGATGCCAGTCATCAACTCAAATATCCTTTCGAATATCAGCTCTTTTCCCTTCCAGATGATGTCAATTCTATCCGGAAGGGTGGACCCATCTAGCAATCCTATACCGGAATTAATTTTTGGATGCCTCATGGAAGGTAAGCTTCCAAACTCTCTTGGGATCACTCCTGTCAATTTGTTGTGGGACAAGTCTAGCCATTGAAGTTGTGAAAGTTGTGATAGCTCTGTAGGTATATGACCAGTGAAGTTGTTTGATGCAAGTCTAAGGATTGTCAGTGCTGGAACACTGCTTCCAATCCAAGGAGGAATTTCACCACGGAACCTGTTGTTCGCAATATCTACAGTGACGAGCTTCTGGCATCCCCCAACAACAGTTGGAAATTCTCCAGTGAAACTATTCCCCTCAAGACGGAGTGATTCTAGAGAACAGTTGTGGGTCGATGGGGCTTCAGGGATCTTACCGGAGAAAGAGTTGTTTGACAGGTCCAGAACCTGCAGAGCCTGCATGTCCCACAAGCAGTCCGGCAGCTCTCCGGTGAGGTTGTTGTTGGACAGGTCCAGTATCTGCAGGGACAATAGCCTGCAGAAGGCCGAGGCGGACCTGTTGGAGGAGGAGGAGCTGTTGAGCACGTTGAAGCTGTTGTCGTACAGGCGCCGTGCCGGTGCCACCTCATCAGAGAAGCTCTCGTCGGCAAAGCTGTCATCGTAGTCTCCCGGTGTCACCTCATCAGAGAAGCTGTCTTCGGCGAAGCTCATGCCGAACTCCTCAAGGTCCATGCTCGTCGCTAGGTACACTGAGATGGATAGCAGCATGAGGCAGAGGTAGATGAGAAGGATTTGGGAGGCTTGTGCGTGCTCGGCTGGCTCTGGGTGTGATGAGTCTTGGAAACTAGTGGTAGTGGGGGATCTTTTTTTGTTGTTAGTTTTCGGTTCAGAGGCCACTTGTGTGTATGATTAAGTAACAAGTGCAACGTGGTTGACGATGACCGCGGACTCGCAGTTGTTGTGGAACTTGGAGCACACATCGTGCACGGGAAACACGGCATTAGGAGGACTAGCGGTGCAGCGCACTGGCCGGCAAGACCACGGTGGGGACTGGCTCTGAGTGAGAGCGACGGTCCGACTACTAGTCGAGAACGAAGTGCACGCCGGCACAAAGCTGCAGGAGAGCAGGTCGAATGGAATATCAAATGCCACCCGTGTATTCGCCTGATGGGTGATCCCATTGCGTTCTGGCGATCCGACTACCAGTACTAGTAGTAGTCAAGAAAGAAAACCAGGCAAGAAATGTAAAGAGAGAAGGAAATGAATTTCGGAAGGGGGTTCTGTGAGAAGTACCTGTGTGGGTGGGGTACTCGTGGGTGCACAAGCCAGCTGCGTCGCGATCTTTTTCTCTTCCGCGTCCCACTTCCTCGGGCCATTTCGTCATTCTGGCGAGCACCTCGGAAACGTCCGGCCGCATCGTGCTGGTGCTGCGCCTTGGATACGTCACAACTCACAAGACGCGCCGTCGATGAGGCGTCACAACGCACGTACCACATCCGTCATGAATCCGGCCTCTGCAAACAAGATGGTTCGCCGAGGACCACATCCGTCATCGGATCATCAATGGAAGAGCATGTAAATTGTAAATCTCGGCTTATTGGGCGTCGCCCTGCTGCCAAACCGCCTACTGCAGGCGGGGTGCGGGGGGCGTGGGGCGCGAGACTTTCTGCGTGTTGCAGCGGCTGGGCTTCGTCCGGCCCAACCACACTTATCCTGTGGCCGAGGTCCGTGATTCGTCTCTTGGGCTTTGACTCGGTAGATGGAAAGTGCGTTTCAAACTCAAGGCATACGCGAAAGGATCATAGATCTGTTTATCCGGATTTAAATCTGGTAACTTTAGAAATCTTTAGATTCATCAACTTAGTCCTTTAGAGGTGTTTATAGAGCAGGGTTTGCATACGTATATTTTAAGGGATGAGTGTACATACATGTTGTGGGGGTCTGCATTATATTTGTGTAATTCTAAAAAAATAAAGACATATTACCTCCCTCAATTTTTTTTCTTTTTCCACATAAGCCACGTCCCTAAACTTTTAAAACTATTCATTTTATCTCACTGATTTGGTTATAAGTAGTTTTCAAGATGGTTTTATCTTTTTATTTTCTTGAAGAATTTTTAAAAAATTATAGTAAATCATAAAAAACTATAAAATGTAAAATCTAGTTTTTTATATAATGGGCTAATTATTACGTGGTTAAACTACAGTAAAAATTTATATTTATTGTATTATGTATAACTTATTTATAAATTTATTTAGATTTAAGTGGTTTTATAAGTAATTTCTAAAAATTATAGTAAATCATAAAAAATTATAAAAATAGAAAATCTAATTTTATTGAACTTTAGGTGAGTAGATTTACACGATGAACATATAATATGATATGGTTTTGTATAAAGTTTTTGCTATAGCTTTAGATCATGTTTTCTATAATTAATTCAAAGATACAATTTCTATGGTCCAATTATGGTGGCTAATTATTGTATACTTCAACAAGTATTAAAAATTTCATAGTAATTGGATCTTGTTAAATCTAAATAAATTTATAACTAAGTTATACATGATTTAATGGGTATAACATTTTTACTATAATTCAAATATATAATAATTTACCCATTATAAAAATTTCATCACAATTAGACCATATAAACGTAGCTATGAATTAATAAAAAAGCATAGATATAAAGCTAAAACAAAAACAACAAAAATTATATACTAAAGCATAGTATTATATTATATGTTCACTGTAGATCTACTCATGTGGAGTCCAACAAAATTAGACTTTTTATTTTATTACTTTTTTATTAATTATGATTTTTTAGTCAAAATAAATAAAAAGAAAAAAGACAAAACCTCTTATAACCAAGCCAGGGAGGTAAAACAAACAGTTTTAAGGATTCAGGTGGTGGTTTACTCAGTTTTAGAGTTCAGGGGGAGAGTGGACTTTCGCAGTAGTTGAAGGAGGTAATGTGGACTTTTTTTCCAATGTCAATGCCAATATCAATGCACCATCACGTAGATTGTGTAAATGATTTCAAGTTTATATAGGAGTTCATCAAGTTCACAACCGAATAATTTTATCACTCTTGTACGTTGGAAACAAATTATTCCTAAGTCAATGTCTAAAAAATATTCCTAAATATAAGTCTAAGTAAAAAATGCACCAACATCGACTACATCTTTGTGTATCAGAAAGGAGCATATTTGTTGAAATTTCCATATAACCGTTGACTAGAATCCTTTTGGCCTTCCTCTCAATATTACACTTTATACTAGTAGCATACAAATTTAAAGGCATAAAATTAAATCTCCTGCTGTACTTGGGGAGAAGAAAGACAAGATTGGACTGCCTACTATAGTAGAGAAGATTGTGTACTTTCATTCTTCAGCTTGTATCACTAGCTACAAGCACAGATATCACTTTTTCTTTGAAAGAAAATTTTTTCACAATCACGTTTGTACCCGTATTTCATTAAGGAGAAGAGAGTTTTATTTTACAACATCAGCGACCGCAGGGAGGACTTCGCAGAGCCACGTTTGCGAGCGGCAAAACTAGGCTTGCGTCACCCAAACCTACTCCTAAGAACATTTGTAAACTATACGGCTAGCGATGTCGCGACCGGAGCCCCAGTAGGATCGCCGGGCAGCAGCGCGGGGAGAGGCGCGATCAGTGTGAAGCCAGCCTGCAGCCACTCGTTGCCCTTAGTAATCACCACCATCACTATCTCCTGCGTCGTTGGGGCAATACCTGGGGCAATACCTCTGAAGACCCTACAATTGTGCTCTTTCCATAGTGTGCAGGACACAAGCAAGACAATGGTGCGCTGCTCCAGCCACCAGTCTGGGAGCTCATCGAAGTGGCCCGCCAGCATACCGTGTAATCCGAGCGACTGTAGTAGGGAGAACCAGACTTCTCGAGAGAAGACGCACCCCAGGAAAAGATGGCTGACAGTCTCAAGCTCGGGCATAGAGGTTGCAGGTTCCGATGTCCCGCAGACCATGGCGCCACCTCCGCTCAGCCGTCCAAAGGCGCCTGTGCAAGGCCAGCTGCTAGAAGAACATCTTAACCTTCAGCGGCGCCCTCGTCTTCCATAATTTTTTGGCGCCAGCTAGCTCCGTCGAACCTACAAAGAAGGCGCGATATGTAGATGAAGCCGAGTACACACCGTCCGGCGACCACCGCCAGACGAAGCGGTCCGTCTGTACGGGTCAAGCACGACGATGATTCTCCAGACACGGATATACTCCACCAGGACTTGAGTGGTTGTTGCGCCAGTATTGTCACGTACGCAACGACGTTGCATCAGCGACTCCTTGACTGTGCAAAGCTGTCCAGTTCTAGAATTTGAAAGAAATTGATCGGTGGCAGCACCTTTTCCATAATCTTATATTTGCAATCAGCAAAGAGGAAAACAGAACGCCTCCTTCCCAATGAAAAATAGCGTCCCACACCACAGCCAGAATCTCAAACCAATTCCAACGATGACATAGTTGTACAACCATGGGTGGCAATCCTGGAACCAAGACTCATGGTCACAGTCAAAATCGTCGAGATCACCATAATCCCTTGTATGATTAAGTAACAAGTGCACCATGATTGACGATGACCACCAAGGACTCATGGTCAGATTCGCGGAACCAGGGGCGGGCCAGTGGGAAGGGGTGCGTGCTCCCAACACTGGAATTTTTTTTTTAATATCCCAAATATTTCAATTTAAAACATATCAAGACGCAATTCACCATTTTGTATTGTAATATTGGTTTTTTTATGAATACTGACAACATATAAAAAAGCACTGAAAAATATTGGGACATACACTTATGTATATATTTATCACACTTAGAAGTATTATCATATTTGTCCAGTCTCCTTTAATTTAAATTGTTAGCTCTGTCCACTGCATTGAAGAGTACACGGTATGACTTCCATGGCATTAGGACTAGCTGTGAAATGGCCGACAAGACCGTGCTCTAGGAAAGAGAGCAACAATCCCGGGTACTCCCACCTGTGAAATGGCCGGCATAATCTTGTGTTCGCAATCAGCAAACAAGAAAATAGAACGCCTCAGCTTTGCAATGGAAAAGAGTATCCCACACCACAGCTAAAATTCGAAAACAATTCTTGCGCTCATGTAGTAGTACAGCCATGGATCCTTGCACTCTCCACTATTTCTCTCATCTCCCATCCGTGAAATGGCTAGCAGAATCTTATGTTTGCAATCAGCAAACGAGAAAATACAACGCCTCAGCTTTATAATGGAAAAAGAGGATCCAATACCACAGATGAAATCCGAAAACAATTCCAGTGCTCATGTAGTAGTACAACCATGGGTCCTTGCACTCTCCACTATTTCTCTCATCAAACATAAGTGGCTTATTTGTGCAAGGAATGTTCAAAGGAGGTCCACAGAGGTCAAGATTATTGCCAAATCGATGGGTCCATGAACCATGAGGGTCTGAAGCTGATTCCCAATGGATACCTTGATTGACAAGTGGTTGTTTAAGATATTCATTGTGGTAAGGTACTGCATCTACTCATGCCGAGATGAATGGGTCCTGAAAGTTCATTCCAGAAAAGATTAAGGGACTCAAGATATTTCAGACTACCAATGTAGTTAGTTCAGACTACCAATGTTTTAAGGTACAGTGGTTCTTCAGCTTGTATCACTTGTAGAAATCATAGGTACAGAAGATGGATCACTCTTTTCTTTCAAAAGAAAATGATTGTTAGGCCGCACCTTTTGCATAGTTTTGTATTGCATGTGATCAACAAAAAGGAAAATAGAACATCTCAACTTCGCAATGGAAAAGAGCATCCCATACCACAGCCAGAATCCAAAAACAATTCCAGCGATCACACAGTAGTACAGCCATTGGTCCTGGCATTCTCCACCATTTCCCTCATCAAATGAATGTGACGTGTCTGAGCAAGAAATATTCAAAGGAGGTCCACAGAGTCCAGGATTATTGCTGTAAATTGATGGATCAGTGAGGGTCTGAAGTTGATTCCCAGTGGGTATCTTGCCCCGTAAATTATTGTCGGAGAGATTCAGTGTATTGAGGGATACCATACTGCTCATGCCTAGAGGAATGGTTCCCGATAGTTCATTGAACGAGAGGTCAAGCGACTCAAGAACATTCAAACTTCCAATGTTTTCAGGAATTCCACATGACAGATTATTTCTTGACAAGTTCAGAAATCGAAGGCCTCTGAGATTGGTTAACTCTTCTGGGATGCAATGAGAAAGTGAATTACCTGACAGATCGATGCCCGTCATCAACTCAAGTATTCTTTGGAGTATCACCTGATCTTGTCCCTTCCAGATGATGTCAATTCTATCATGATAGGTGGACCCATCTAGCGATCCTATACTGGAGTTAGTTTTTGGATGCTTTATGGAAGCTAAGTTTCCAAACTCTCTTGGGATCAATCCTGTCAATCCGTTGTGGGCCAAGTCTAGCAACTGAAGTTGCGAAAGCTGTGATAACTCTGAAGGAATTTGACCAGTGAAGTTGTTCGATGTAAGTCTAAGGATTTTCAGTGCTGGAACACTGCTTCCAATCCAAGAAGGAATATCACCATGGAACTTGTTGTTCCCAATATCTATAGTGGCTAGCTGCTTGCATCCCCAACGACAGTTGGAAATTCTCCGGTGAAGTAATTGCCGGCAAGATGGAGCGACTGTAGAGAACAGTCGTGGGTCAATTGGGCTTCAGGGATCTTACCCGAGAAAGAGTTGTTTGATAGGTCCATAAATTGCAGAGCCTGCATCTCCCACCAGTCGTCCGGCAGCTCTCCGGTGAGCTTGTTGTTGGACAGGTCCAGTATATTTAGAGATTGCAGCCTGTAGAAGCCAGCACCGGCCAGGTTGGAGACAAAAGTTATTTCCAAAATTTGTGGTGGAAACGAAAAACTCTAAACTGAACAAGATTTTGACCTTACCCTGGACCCAGCTCAGGTGGAATAGCTCCTGTTAGGCTATTCGCAGCCAAGTTGAGGACCTGCAAGCTTGCCAAGCTCCCAAATGCCGCTGGAATGGTACCACTCAAGTTGTTGTCGTGCACTAATAGGTACTGAAGGTTCCTCAGCAACGAGACTGATAAAGGCAGCTCGCCTTCCAGGTTGTTGGTGTTGACATCCAAGATTTGCAACGCCGTCATGTTGCCGATCTCCGGCGGGATCTTGCCGGTGAGCTCGTTGAAGAAGAGCGCCAGCCGCGTGAGTTGCTTGAGGTTGCCGAACGAGCTTGGTATCGGTCCGCTGAGCGAGTTCACCGACAATTCCAGTTCAGCCAGGTTCACCAGCCCTCCGAGCTCCGGCGGGATCTCGCCGGAGAGGTTGTTGCTGAAGAGATACAAAATTTGTAGCTTCGTCGCCTTGCCGAGCTCCGGTGGGATCTCGCCGGAGAGGTTGTTGCTGAAGAGATACAAAAATTGTAGCTTCGACGCCTTGCCGAGCTCCGGTGGGATTTTGCCCCTAAGCGAGTTGTTCTGCACTTGGAACGATATGAGCTCCGGCCAGCTCGTGAACAGTTGCCCTGGGACCTCGCCGGTGAGGTTGTTAGACGATATGCCGAACTCCCGCATCCTATGCATCCCGGCGAAAGACGCCGGCAATCCCCCAGAGAGATGGTTACTTGAGAGCTCGACGAAGTTGAGGTTGCTGAGGCTGCCGAGCTCCGGCGGCAGAGTGGAGACCAGACTGGCGTTCTTCACGTCGAGACGTTGCAGCATCTTGAGCCGGCCAAGAACCGGCGGGAGCGGCCCGCCGAGCGGGTTGCTGCCGAGCTCAAGGACCCTCAGCTGTGACATGGACCCCAGGAAGTCTGGGACGCCGCCAGTAAGGTTATTCATGTCAAGGTGCAGGTCCCTGAGCCTCGTCAGCCTCGCGAGCGACGCTGGGATCCGACCGGAGAACGCGTTGGCTGACAGGTTGAGCCACCGCAGGTTCGGCAGCCGCTCCGGCAGCGCGTCCGGGATCGGACCTGAGAAGGCGTTCTGCGACAGGTCGAGGTAGGCGATGTTGCCGCTGCTAAGCACGAACTCCGGGAAGCTGCCGTTGAGGGAGTTGAGGGAGAGCGAGAGGAACTCCACCGTGGGCATCGGCGAGAACGGGGCGCTAGTCAGGTAGTTAGCCGCCAGGTCGAAATGGACGATCTTTGGGAGCCCGCTCAGCTGATACGGGATGTCGCCGACGAGGTTGTTATTGTAGAGCTGCAGCTCGACGAGGCCGGACAGGTCGCCGAGCTGCGGCGGGATGGTGCCGTTGAACCCGTTGGTGCCCAGGTCGAGCGACGCGAGGCGCGCAGCCTGGAGATGTTGGATGGGATGGCACCGAAAAGATGGTTGTTGTTGAGGTCCAGTGCAGTGAGGCTCGGTAACGCAGCGAAGTCGAGGGCGTCGAGGCGGCCGCTGAGGCCTAGATCCCGGAGCCGGAGCACCGTTACGTTGCCGGCGTCGTTGCAAGCGACGCCGCGCCATGAGCAGCAGGTGGGAGTGGCGCGGGACCAGGTGGACAACGCGGCCGGGTCGCCGAGGCTGGACTTCCACGCGAGAAGGGCGTCCCGCTGCGAGGGCGCGCCGCGGCGTTGCTTGACGCGGGGACGATGGCCACTGGCATGAATAGAACCGTGAGAACCATGGTGAGGCGCCCGGTTGGCTTCGTCATGTTGATCTTGAGTAGTTGAGTAGCAGGAAGGGAGCTCAGTAGTCACTGATCACTCCAGCGGCCTCGCGGGAAGTGGATTGGCCATTTGGTGGCGGACTGCCTAAAAGCTGAGCGTGGATTCCTGCCGCTGGGTTCGCCTCAACATCTGCCTTCGGTCATGATCACGGCAACCGCTTCAGGAAAAAGACACTTGTTAGACCATGTTTGAAACTTTGAAGTTTTATAAATTATTTCACTTGTAATTTGCTTCTGCCTACAGTTTCTCTCGTACACTAGAAGATAACCGAAATATTATTCCCATGTAAACTGTTGTTTAAGTAAATTTAAATGATATGCTATTTGACAAAACTAAATCTAATACTTCTATTCAGTTAATTTTTAGGGCGATCTTTTGGATCAGATCAGACATGGTCTATGCTGCATAGAGAAGAGGAGCCATCTTTGTTTACATGGAAGGCTGCAGAAGATGAGATCTTTGCAAAGTTTGGCTCGGGAAGCATATCGAGGCTTAGACCATCTGCACTGGGTGCGGTATGCCCTCCGGTAAAGGCATATACCGCATGCCACGGCGGACGGGAGAGCCGCAGCGGGTACTCCATCCGGTTCGCTACGTGCGCCAGACGGTATTCCTGGGCTATAGCGAGCTCGTTATGTGCCTCCATGGCGCTGGGCTCCTGCCGCCCGCTTGCTACGCTTACGCCACGCGGAGGAGGAAGAAGCAGCAGCACCGCGACACGCCCGGGAGGTGCGATGGAGGCGGCGGGAGACTCTTGCCGAGGCGGCGGGTGCCCCGCCCCTGGCTCGGCCTGGGCCGGATCCGCTCCTCGCTCGGCCACGGAGCCGGAGGAGCCTGGCGGCCGGCCGAAGCCGCGCCGAGGTGGTCCGCCGGGCCGCTTCCACGCAAGCGGGCTCGACCTGACCGGGCGGAGCTGGAGTAGCTCACCAGTGCCCGCTGCCTCGCCCGGGCGGGAGCTGGTGCCGCCGCCAGACCTGCGCGGGGCCTTGCCCACGGGCTGAGCCGGGAGTTGCCACTGGCCGTGGCGGGGTTGCCGCCTGCGATTTCGGGTGGAGCACGGCGGAAGGGCGGGGCTCCCGCTGGGGCGGCGGGGCTCTCGGCGCCGAAAGGAGACACGGCGGCGATCCTCGCGCCGCCCCGCACGAAGCCGCCGCCTTCGCTGTGGGTAGCGCCGGCGGCGCTGCAGCTCGCGCGCTGCCGCTTAGCAGCGCACGGCACGAAGCGAGCACGCCGCTCGCCCCCGGCGCCGGGCGGAGGCGCCGTGGCTCGCAGGCTCGCTTGCCTGGCGCGCCGGGCGCGGTCGGCGACCCGTCATCATGCCGGGCGACGCGAGGAGCAGCATGGAAGGGAGCTCGTCGCGCGCATGCTGGCGGGATTGGGAAAAGGAAAGAGGGATAGAGGAGAGAGAAGAGAGAGGAGTGAGAGAAAAAGAGGATGACAAGTGGGTCCTGTGGTTGGTAGTTGATATAGAGTATGCGATTTAAAGGATGATGGGTGCGGAAGAAACGTATATAGAGGAGAGAATCTTGATGACCAGGATGTATAGAGAATGAAAATAGAGTATGATGAGTGCGGATAGCTTTAGCTCTTTGCTTTGTTTGCGGCACTCTTTGACAAGGTTGAACCTTGTTTATTTGTTTATTCTGGGTGTGTGTAAGCCTTATGGCTTTATTTTGTATCTGGGCTATCAATATGTACCATCACCAGTTGAAAGAGGTTAAAACTTCGTCTCCTTATGAAAAAGGGTAAATTATGACGTGTCGCAATGAAACGTTCGCGAAAAATGGTAAATTACGAGGAACAATACCAGCAAGAAAATAAAACAATCTAGGACCAAACTGGCTACACCATCCCAAGACCATGAACAATCAATCACTTAATTTCTCCTTGATAGGCTGAATAATGAGCATATGGCTTTTAGAAACTCGTGGAGATACTCTTATGTACTAAGTTCTGCTAGCGCATGTATCATGCTGACTATATAATAAACATATCGACGGTCAAGTCGTTCTAATTACTTCTTCGATTCTAAATTATAAGACGTTTAACTTTTTTTTACTCCAACTTTGACCAGTCGTCTTATTTAAAAAATTTACACAAAATAGTTAAATTTAAGATATTTTTGAAGAACTTGTATTAATAAAGCAAGTCACGGCAAAAAAAGTGATATTTTAAAAAAAAAAATTGAATAAGACGAGCGGTCAAAGTTGATGCCAAAAAAAGTCAAACATCTTATAATTTTAGATGGGAGTATTTTCTAGAGCTTGATAGTTGTGTGGTACTAGAAGTACTCCCTCCGTTCCTAAATAAGTGTCGCTTCGCTTTCCGAGAAATAACTACCGGCAATTTTAATAAATAATAAATATCATCGATTAGTATCATTGAAAAGATCTTTGGATCTAGTTTTTTAATAAAATTATTTGGGGATATATATATTGCAAGTATTTTCTACAAATCAAGTCAAACTTATGGCATACATTCCATGATGACACTTATTTAGAGACGGAGGAAGTAGCCAGTAGGGAGACCTCATCTGTCCATAGATACCTTCAGACGCATATATTTTATATGAGCATCTTCAATAGTTCCCAAAAACATTTTGTACATCATTGAGTTTTTCAAGTGGCTACATAAAGTTGGAAGAACAATTATTGGTTCGTCTAACAGTTTTCAAATCTCACCTCTAAAATATAGAAGACAATTGTACACCAGGATTTTCATACTATTTCTAAACCACCCCAACCGCTTCTTTATCTTCTATATATTTGCATTAAGAACCTTGTTCTACTTCTTATTTTTTTTCCACATCTTTCACCTTCAGATTGGCCGATTGATATGCATGCTTATATTTCCACGCTATTGGATCGAGTTTTTGAAGTGCGCAAATATTAGAGTTGAGATATCTCCGATGCTCGGGGAGATGGAGAGCGCATGACTCTAGGTTAGCTAGCTAGCCCCCAAATCGTCGGCCACTCCGGCCCCGGCGTCCACCTCGCCGTTGGCGGCCTCTGCAGCCCCCGGCTTATCCCCTGTCGGTGCCCACCCCTCCCCCTGGCCGTCGCGGGCCATGGAGCTCGGTTCCTCCTCCCGCCGCTCTCCGGGCGGATGTTTACATTTCTAACATCACTTCGCGTTAAGTTGTCATCCCTAACATGATGTTAAAAATGCTGGAAAAGAATCTACACTTGTCTACTCTAAAAATAACTCTATAGAATATATCCGCAAGCGCACAGATAATCCTCCTGTTGTACCATTTCACCTGGTAAGATTTCCAAGTATCGTTGATTTGTTTTAAGCCAAAAGGAAAACTCATTTATTTCGTTGGATCTATCTAGCAAGGGGTAGAAAGAATTATGACTATGACCTTACATGTGCAAACCTATAGTGATCAATCACTCTAGTGCTTTTAGCGAGGGTGAGTCAAGATAAACAATAAAGATAAAGATAAACATGAAATAAAAGGACTTTTCGAGAGACAGAGATTAAGGACTCAACTAATATGATTTGGTCGACAGAGATTCGGCTAAAGTAAAGAACTTCTAGATTATCCCTAAATAATAAGTCTACAGATCACACCAATTTACACACTTTCATCTATAGTATAACCAACTCGAGAAAACAGCATAAGGAGCATCAACTAGGGAGGATATTGAGATATAAGTCACCTCCTTCAAGGATCAAGCGCTCTACTAGCCTACATGCGAGGGGTGGAATACAGAGGACTCAATAGGTCTGCAGACGCCTACGATCTACAAAATAACTCTATAGAATATATCCGCAAGCGCATAGATAATCCTCCTGTTGTAGCATTTCACCTAGTAAGATTCTCAACTATCGTTGATTTGTTTTAAGCCAAAAGGAAAACTCAATTATTTCGTTGGATCTATCTAGCAAGGGGTAGAAAGAATTATGACTATGACCTTACATGTGCAAACCTATAGTGATCAACTACTCTAGTGCTTTTAGCAGGGGTGAGTCAAGATAAACAATAAAGATAAAGATAAACATGAAATAAAAAGACTTTTCAGAGACAGAGATTAAAGACTCAACGAATATGATTTGGTCAGACAGGAGATTCGGCTAAAGTAAAGAACTTCTAGATTATCCCTAAATAATAAGTCTATAGATCACACCAATTTACACACTTTCATCTATAGTATAACCAACTCAGAAAACAGCATAAGGAGCATCAACTAGAGAGGATATTGAGACATAAGTCACCTCCTTCGCGACTGCGCTCTACTAGCCTACATGAGAGGGGTGGAATACAGAGGACTCAATAGGCCTGTACGCCTATGATCTACCATACTACCCAGCACATTAGGATGCAATCGTAGGTATATATGATATCTAAGCACCATGCTTACATAATACATACCACCTAACCCACTCGAGTATTGAATTAGGCGCTTTACGAACATATGACTATAATCATCACCAATCATAACTATATCAAGAATGCAACTAGAATAAACTAAGAACTTAATAAGTAGCAATATAATAATTAAGAACAAAGTCATAAACAAGATACAAATTACCAATCTCTTGACTGCAGATCGGAAGCTCCGAGCGAAGCGCCCAACTCTACTTGAACCTTGCTAGCTAAACCTAATCTAGAACTTGAAGAGCTGGAGCTCTAATTCTAATCTCTGAAAACCCTGGCTTCTAGTGTAATCTTAACAAATGAATTGAGGCAAAACCCTAATTTCTCCTGGGGGTGCAGGCACATATTTATAGCCCGGTGGAGGAAACAATGCCGTTAGATCAAACCGACTTCATGTAGGGCTAAGATTGATCTTCAAAGGCGGTGGAGAAATACTCCAGAAGCTCGTGGAAGGGGGAGGCCGGCTGGCCGCCGCCAGGGCGGCCCGCCCCACCGTGGGCTCGCTTCTCCGCTTCGTTACGGTGTTTTCTGGATCCTTCCCCGATCCTTTTGGCGATATTTTTCGTCGCGGTTAAGTTTCGTGCAATTCTTGTAATTAAATCCTCTAAATTCTCTTTTCTGGAATAATCCTGCAGAAAATGTGAAATCATCAAAACTCGTTGAAATTGTCAGTTATAACCCCTATGTTTTCTAGTGGTGATCTCTTTTATACATTTAGTTGACGGTTAAAAAATGATCGTTATCTACCGTCAACAGCGGACCAGGTCGAGGAGGAAGAACAGGCCCTGAGCCGTGGGCCTTCGGCCCACGGCCTCAACCCTAAGGCCGTGCCGTTCTTGGCTCCTCCCTCTCCGGCCCAGATCCGTGGGGTCTCCCACTTGGCGGCAAGCTTTCCTTCTCCCGACTTCGGAGGCCTCCTTTGGTTCGAGCCCGCCTCCCCGGCGCCCAAAATTGCCTTGGCCGGGCGGGCGAGGCGGTCGCCACCGTCGCACGCCAGCAAGCGTCGCCGTCGTCGATGGCGTGCGTGCTTTGCGCAGCGCCAGGGGAGCGCCCGTTGCCGCACCCGGCCCCCACGCCGCGCCCGGCCGCTCACCCCGCGCGTGCGTCTCGCCGAGCCGATGGGGGATGGGTTCCGTGAGGTCCACAATTGCCGTCGCCGGGCGGCGCGAGGCATCGCCGAGGTCCCCAAGCCCGTTCCGGCGGACCTCGTTGGCCGTTGCTTCAATCTGCCCGCGGAGGGGCACACCAACGCTGCGCGCCCAACCCGTCAGTGCCGCACTGGCCGGGTGCGAGGGCCACCCGGCGCGAACCCCTCTCTGCGTCCCCTACATGCAAAGCGTGGTCGTTCAATTGCCGGGCCCGGCTGCGTCGCCATGGGGCTCTGTGGCGCCGCCTCCATCGAGTGTTGGCGCCCGCGATGATGCCACCCGACCAAATACCTCGGTCGCTTGGTGTCCATGGGCCGTTCTCCCTCGGTGCCGCTCTTTTGTGCCGCCATCCCTCGGACCCACATCGCCGCCCCCTTCACCACCTCCGCCCACCGACGCCGCCGGGTGCTCCCACCGGGGAGCCCATCCGACCACGCTGTTGCCCGCCACGCCGCCGATGTGGCCGGGTTGCCAACCGCCGGGGACCGCCCCGCCCCGCCCTGCCGCCTCGGCTTCACGAGGACACTTGTCTAGCGTCGCGACTGCCGTCGGCGCCGCCCGAGGATCGCCCTACGCCGAAGCCAGTGAGTTATCCCGCGCCCGGCGAGGTGCGCTGGCGGAGGAACACTGACTTGGCCCCCTCGTGGCTTTGGTGGCTGGGACGCCGCTCCCGGTCTCCAGCATGATGCGCCCGGCACACGGACGAGGCGTTACGCATCCGCTGGCGACGACGTTTCGTCTTCGCGCCATGCCTCGGAGGACTTCATTGTCCGTTTGACGCCATGGGATCTCGAAAGCGTGCTCGCATGCCGCCGAAAGTCAAGTTGCCCAGACCCCCTTCCACCTAATCTGAAGCGGTCCCGGCTCTCCTTTGCTTCTGTCGGGGCGTTCACCTTTAGGGTATTGCTCGACATTCGGAGGGTCTCGGCCCATGCGCTCAGCGTCTCGGTCATCGAGCGCATGCTGGGCTCCTTCTGCGCCAAGGTCGTCATCGCTGGCCCGGGCGACGATGGCGTCGACCCGGAGGATGGGCGCGAGGTCTTCGTCGCAGCTTGGTGTGTGCACCCGCTCTTGGTACCTAAGCAGGAGATCGTCGTCATCCCGGAGCCTGAGCCGCCACATGACCCCCATGGTTGCTTGGCTCTGCGACCATATGAGATCATCCACAGCAACCTCCCTTCTCTGAGGTACCTAGCACGCATCCGCATCATCGAGTTTCAAGATTAGGAGGACCAGGCTTCCTTCGATGATGACGACGTGTTCCCCGATGAGGGGGAACGCAATGACCCCTGGCCGGGATTCGTCCGGCTGTCGATCCACCCTGCCACCTTCCGCCATCGTGGCTGTGCTTGGCCGGGCGTTAGGTTGGGCGGCGGTGTGCTGCTCAAAGCCGCTGCGTGCCCCTTGGTAGGGTCAATGGCCGCCCGCTGCCTCGGCGCCTCCCGCCGCCGCCGTGGGGGCTGCCGCCCACTTCCGCCCGGCCCATGCCTCAAGTATCATGTTGTTGCTGCCTACACCCGCCGTGGGTACGCTTGCGGGTTCTGGGTCGATCCTGGTTGGCGGGTTTGTCTGCCCACTTGGGGTCATAGGTGTGCTCCCTGTCAGCCAGCATGGCCCCGGTCAGATGGACACTGCGCTCGAGGTGCACACCGACTGTCAACTGGTGGAACCCTTGACACCGCCCGGTCCACTGTCCGAGATGCCGAGGCCCGACCCTATGGCGTCTGAGGCGGTGTTGGCCGCTGTTGCCCAGGGAGTGGCCGCCTGCCTGCCGTAAGATCCGGTCGACCGCTCTCTACTCGGTTTCCGTGCGCAGGGGGATCCCATGGCTGATGAGGTCCACACCATGCTGGCTAAGGTTTCTCTGCCTCCGGTTCACGTGCAACAGGTTGACTTCGGACCGTTGCCGCTGTCGCCCGCACCAGTCACCTGCTCTGGGCCTATTGTCGCTCCGGTGGGGGATTCACCCATCTCTGGCCCCGCTTGCTAGCCACTGATGGGCTTACAAAGGCAGCCCGGCCCGCCTCGCCACTCACTTGATGTGGCGCTGCACGGCCCCAGCCCGTGGACACTCATGTGGAGCTAGAAGCGACGGGGATGTTGCACCAGGTTTCACGCCCCCTGGCCGCTTCGTGGTGGCGCCCGACTACCCATTGGCCACCAACACTATTGACACAGCCTAGTTTCAGCAGCCCATCGAGCCCGGGTCACTCGCCTATCGTCCTCGCCCTCGGCCGAAGGGGCGGACCACTCCTGTGCCACGGGGGACCGTTCCCCCGGGCTCGCCACGGAGGAGTGCACGCCTGGTAGCCAAACCCAGGGCAAACAATGCCGCTGCGCAAGCCTAGGGTGTGCTCATGGTCAAGCTGGGGCTGGCCGAGCGTGCGCCTCTTGAGGACCCCGACGCCATTCGCCGCTACGAAGAAACTTTTGCAGCCCCTCTGTCTGCGTCCAAGCATAAGGCCTTCCGCACTCTCTTTTGTGACGATGTCACGTTCGACGAGCTGGCATCCTAGGGGCTTGACGCCCTGGCCTCGCTGATGTGATGACTACCGTGCTCCTCGTTGCCATAGTGTTTCTCAATGTCACAAAGCATCTTATGTTGGAACGGCCCGGGCCTCAATGGCAAGGCCCGGCATGATGTCGTACGTTCGATCGTTGAGTGCCATGCGGCCTCCGTCGTTTGACTGCAGGAGACCAAGCTCTCCAACCTCTGTAACTGACTCACCATTGAAATTCTAGGTTCTAGTTTCTTTTACATCTATGTCCCATCCGCCGGTGCCTCTGGCAGCGTACTGTTGGCGTGGCGTGCCGACCTGTGGGTGGCCTCTTTCACTTTTGTTGGCACTTTCTCCCTCACTACTTCACTCTCGCATGCCTCAAACACTTTGGTTACCTGGTCGCTGACATGCGTATATGGGCCACAAGGGGATGATCTCAAGGTTCAGTTCCTGGATGAGCTGCGGGCGATTTGGCCGATGCTGTTCGGCCCATGGCTTTTGTGCGGGGACTGGAACATGATCTACCGTGCTCAAGACAAAAACAACGGGAGGCTTCACCGGCGGACCATGCGCTGTTTCCGTGAGTTCATCGACCAACTGCAGCTGGAGGAGCTGCACCTTCTCGGCAGGTTGTACACTTGGAGCAACGAGCAGGATCGCCCAACGCAGGAACGACTCGACCGCTTCCCCGGCCGATCGAGGATGGTTTGAGCAAAGCACCACCCCACTTGCCTCAAGCCATTAGCCGCCGACACCTCCGACCACGCCCGCCGTTGCCGCACTGGGTCGTCGCAGCGGGCCACTTAGGCGTTTCTCGCTTCGAGACGTTACGGACCAAGCTCGCCGGGGTTCTTGGACGTGGTTACCTCGGTCCGTCGGTGATCTCCGTGATGTGGACCCTTTCAGGGCGCTGGACTTTAAACTCTGTAACCTCGCAAGGGCCCTTCATTCATGGAGCATGAAGCAGGTTGGCAGGGTCAAACTGCAGCTTGCCACGGCCCGCGAAGTCGTACTGCGCCTTGACATTGACATGGAATCCCGCCAGCTTGACCAGGCAGAGCAGGCCCTACGTAGAGGCCTCAAGGTATGCTGCCTGGGCCTGGCTTCGCTGGGATGAACGATCGCACGCCAACGTTCTAGGATCCACTACCTCGCCGAGGGAGACGCAAACACACGCTTCTTCCACCTCCAAGCTTGCCACAGAGGGCGGAAAAATTACATCCAGTCCCTGCGTGTCCAAGGCCATGACATCGTACGGGATGAGGATATGGCTGTTGCTCTCCGGGATTTCTACAACTGTTGACGGTGGATAGCGTCAACATTTTATATATCAAAAGGCATGAAACATACATCAATATCTAAAAGGCTAGGGTTTTATCTAACAATTTCCACGAGTTTTTGTGATTTACCAGTTTTCAGGGATTAATCCAGAAAACACCAAAAAAGGGGCACAACTATAAATCTACACCACGGAATTATCCGCAACTCAGTAATACGCCAAACTACTTTAGAAGGATCCAGAAAACACCGGAGCGAAGGAGAGGAGGAGCCACTTCCAGGTGGGGCCGGCCGGCCCCACCAAATATGCCGGGCGGCACCCCCCTGTGGGTCCCACCTGTATCTTCTGGAATATTCCTCCACCGCCTTTGAGGATCAATCTCAGCCCTACGTGAAGTCGGTTTGATCAAACGGCTGACGTGCATCCCACCGGGCTATATAAGCGGAGCCAGACCTCCCCTTGAAAACCCTAACTCATTCATTCATTCCATCTCGAGATATTTGGTGATCAAGTCATCTGGAGCTTCAAGTTCTAGTTCCTCATAGCCTTCTAGTTCATAGTTTAGCCTAGTTAGATCTAGAGTAGAGGAAGTCAAGTTCTTTATCGATTTTGGATTCCCGATGTTGTTAAGCTTTTCTTTCTTATTGTAATATCTACGTTTGTATGATCATTACTAGCAACATTATTCTTTATTATTATGTTCTTGATTGCATTATTCATTGTCTACTTTGATATGTCTAGTATAGTTAGTTTGCTAATATTCACACACTGGTTCATATAGCATTCATCAATTCGATCGGTTGGTGAGTGGTAGGTTGTGTGTAGGCATGGTGCCTAGATGCATTACTTATCTGCGAGTATCCCCAGTCGTGCCGGGTAGTGAGGTAGATCGTGGGTGTGACAGACCCATTGAGTCCTTTGTAAGCCTTTTTCCGTACGGTGGATTGGTAGAGTGGGATTGTCAGGTTAAGAGGAGGTTCCTGTACTCATCTTCTCCTGTACATTGCTCCGATGTGTTAGGGAACTATAGTAGTATAATTTAGCCATGATTGTTAGACATACTTGCATTAAATGAAGTAGCTTTGACTGTAGCTTGAATACTTAGGAGTTATTTCTCTATTAAATGATTAGACGACGTTAACATGTCTAGAATTGCTATGAGTAAATTAGTGTTATTAAGAGATGACTGATCATATTTATTATATTTATCATTTATCTATTGTTTATCTTGTGACACCTTCCCCGTATTGAGGAGAGTTAACATTGGCTACATCTCTTATTCACTTTGCATATATAAGTGTTATCAATACTATAGAGTAGCTTCTTAGCAATGCCTTCCCAAAGGGTAGAATATAAATGAAAACCCGGTAATACTCTAGGTAAAATGCTACAATGGTATAATTATCTCGTCCGCTTGTAGAATCATTCTTAGTTTATATTTATCTTTATTTATTTCTGCCTAGTCACATAAAATGATAAGATTTAGTACCAAGGTTTATTCCTAGCTTCACAATTAGGGATGACAACCTAGTTTCACAGTTAGGAGTAAGGGTAAAGAGGCTAGTGGCTTGTAGCTAAAGGCAAGTTAATTAATACCAATATTTCTTGTGTCATTGCGTGGGATAGAAAATTGAGATTTATTGCAGTGACGTTAGAGATGCCAACAAGTATTTTTGGCGCCGTTGTTGAAAAGGCTAATAAACTTAGGAAAGTATTGATAACCATATGCACCACAATAAGATCGATCACCCAATGGACCTCTAACTCAAACAGGCTTACCTTGTTCTATCTATTTGTATATCTTATGCGGGGTAATGAATGAATGAATGGTTTTTGATCTCTCGGACAATTATACCGAAGATCCGGAGAAATTCTTAAGAAGAAGGAAGTTTGAAATAACGAGAGATATTTTTAAATCTCCATCAAGAACATCCTCCACCGAAACTTGTTCTTCACAAGAGCAAGCTCCATCATCCGAAGGAGAAGAATTAGAAATTAACTTGACACCGGTTTTTAAAGCAATGGCTGAGAAGACGCTACGTAAATTCTCTGTTCCAACAACCGCCAACATCCGTACTGGACCTAATGTCGATATCGGAAACAACGGATTTGAGCTCAAGCCTGCGCTCATCACTATGGTGCAAGCAAATCAGTTTTGTGGAAAGTCATATGAAGACGCAAGTGCACACTTACAACATTTTCTGGAGATATGCAGCACCTTCAAGATCAAAGATGTACCAAAAAATGCTATCTTACTTCGTCTATTCCCATTTTCACTGCTAGAAAAAGCAAAACAGTGGTTCTATAACAACAAGGCAACCAATACTACATGGGATAAATGCTCTACTGCTTTTCTGGCCAGATTCTTTCCAACAGGCAAGACCACTGCACTACGTGGGAAGTCTCAAGCTTTCAACAGCAACATGATGAATCGTTCACCGAGGCATGGGAGCGCTTTCAAGATTATATTACAGAATGCCCTCAGCATGGAATGGAGGATTGGCTACTTATACAGACTTTCTATCATAGACTAGTCTCTAGTACTTGTGAGTCCATGGATACTGCAGCTGGAGGAGCTTTCTTAAGCTCGCTGATGCAACAGCACTCGTTGAGAAGATGGCCTCAAATCAAACCTGGAATAAAGAACGTACTCAACCTTGAAAGAGAGGAGGAGGCACTCATCATCTCAAGGAAGTTGATACATTCACCGAAAAGCTAGACCTCATCATGAAGAAGCTCGAACATAGAGTAACCGAAAAGAGAGAAGTAATGCACATTAATGATTCTTACATGAATTGTGAAGAATGTGGAAACACAGGACACTCAGCAATCAACTGTCCTGAGATCCAAGAGGTTATGAACTACATCAACAATAACACCAACTATCGCCCTTAACAAGGTCAAAGATGGAATCAATCAAATCAAGGATGGAATCAAAGAACCATGACAAGGTAATTTCCAAGGTAACAATAATTACAAAGAATTACAATTTGCCACCTTTGCGAGATTTAGTTGCTTTGGTCAATCTAAACCGCTAGACCAAATGTTTAAAAGGTAACTTTGAATGATAAAGTTTTAGAAAATATAAACACTAGACTAGAAACTTTTTACTTCGCCATTAAAAATCAACATAGCTTCAATAAAATGTTAGAATCACAATTAGCTCAACCGGCAAATTCTTTTCCTTCAATGGAAAAAGGTAAGGCTCCTGGCCAACTAGAAGATTTAGAAACTGCAAATCTTGTCGATATTAACAATGCAGGTCATTACTACACTCAACCAGCGGATGTGCAGTGGATTGACCACTCACTCCCTGAAAAGAAAGGAGACCCCGGAAGGCCTGTCATTCCAATTTTAATAGGATGTCACACCTTTCCAGAGGCTATCTGTGATTTCGGCGCAAGTGTCAACATTATGCCCAAGGTAATTTATGAAAAGATTCTAGGAGATCCTTTGTTGTACACAACCATGCGTTTGCAGCTTGCAGATCAGTCTATTTGCTACCCCAAAGGAGTTTTGGAAGAAGCTATTGTTCGAGTGGGACAACCCTATGTCCCCATTGACTTTATAGTCATGGAGACTGGAGGGGATGAAAGAGCACCCATCATATTGGGCCAACCATTCTTATGCACAACTAAAGCCATCATCTATGCGGAGCATGCCAAGATTGTGTTTTCCATCAAGAACAAAAAGGAGAAGTTCTCATTCAAGAACCGTATCCTCACAACACCCGCATTTCCACAGAAGCCATATGAGCAAGCCCAATAACCAGCTGAACCTAAGAAGAAGAACAACAACAATAGAAGGAGGAAGAGTGAGCTCAGCCAAATTCCAGAAGAGACGGTTCAACTGATCAATTCGGTTAACACCGAATATGACCACTTGTTAGCACCACCATACATTGTCAAAAGAGAAGACCCAGGAGTTCCGACTATTGAATGCACCATCAAGCAAATGGTTTTTTCTAAGACCTTTTGTGACACTGGATCAGAGGTCAACGTCATGTCAAAGGTAGCGTATAATTATTTATCTGGTGATGAACCGTTATACCCAACCTATATACAGCTGCAGATGGCGGACTTATCAACAAGATTCCCAGAAGGCGTAGTAAAGAACGTCGTGGTAAAGATTAAAGATTATTATATACCTGCAGATTTCTTGGTTCTTGACATGCAGGAAGATGACGATACACCTGTCATCTTGGGAAGACCTTTTTTCAACACCGCCAATGCAATCCTCTACATGAGATCTGGACAAGTTCACTTCCATCTACCCATTGGAAAGGTGCGTTGCGACTTTAATAGTTACACTGACAATAATTCATCCCAGAAGATTCGAAACAAGAGACGCCGATCCCGCCGTAGAGAAAACCGGCTCTCAAAGAAAGAAGGAGAGGACTATCCTAGTGAAGCTACAAGGTACGAGGATCAAATCACTAAACAAGAAGCAATAGAACCTCGCTAGAGCGAGTGGGACAAAGAAGCTAAGAGAATGGAGCAAATTGCTGAACAAGAAGCAAGAGAGATACAAGAACAAAATCAAAGATGGTTGGAAAAGAATAAAGAGATATCATGGCAAAATGAAGAATTATCTGAGACTTCCTCAGACAATGAATTCTACAAGTAAGTACTCTTTCCGATCTAGTCTTGTCAGTAGACTTTAAATTCCGCACCCTCGTCATAAGGTAACAATGGTAGTTATCTAATTACTTTAGTATATTTACTCTTTTGCATATTTAGAAAAGAAGATAAAAAATTCTTTTCTACTTTATTGTAAAACTTTAAAAAGCTCCAAAGGATTAGGCTTATGGTTTACCCCGTAAGAATATTCACTATGGTAGCACAAAAATAAATTTTCATTCCTTTGCATTATAAATAGAAAAGTACAGAAATAATAAGAATCTTGTTACACATTCATATCTGCTCTTAAAGATAATCAATTACTCATTGGGCTGACCGCTAACCCATACATATTCGAGCCTCGAGTTTTGGTTTTCTTGTTGGAGTACACCTTTGCAGGATTATACAATTAAAGAGCGAGACCGGTCAGTGGGCCACCATTGCTAAGCTTACTCTAGAGATCACTTAAGCGAAATATGGCAAACATCTAGCTTGGGGAAGGAGCATCCTCTAGTTATCAGGTAACTAAACCTATGCGATTTATTGAGTCAGTCTTATAGTTATAAAATACCAAAAATAATGTGGGCACATGAAGATCCACATCTGTTAAGTCTTTTAAGAGTCTTTAGTTAAATAAAATCTAAAAATCAATAAAAAAAAGTTTTATTTAGTCTTAGTTAATTAGAGTGTGTCTAGAGTCAACTATGAACTAGAAATTTTGTCTTGGAGATGATGAGTAGTTGCTCGCTAGAAGTCCTTCAAGCACCTAGTTTTCAACCTTGAGTCTCCTAAGTGTTGGACACGATTGCTTTAACTTGATAATTTACTCTGAACCTGAAACTTATTGAATAATACGCTTGAGCTAAGTCTAGGTAATTGACGGATATGATATAAGAGAGTCTGAGCTGTTATTTATCTTATTCTTAATGATTGCTAAATTCTAGAGATTTATCTTTTAAAAATTTCAAACCCTTACATGATGAGCTCTTGTATGACAAAGTTGAATTCTTATCAAAGCCTCATATGATACATATTTAGATTAGGAAACCTTTACTCATTTATGTTACTTGCTTTGCATTGAGTTTAGTCAACCTCTGTCATATACTTAAGAGAGTCTTGTCATACTTTTTAAAATCATGATCACTCACACACTGAGAGTAAGTGCAACCATTTTCCATTTTTATCCATTGCCACCTCAAAATGTTTTTCTCCTACACTGGGAGAGAACACCTAAAAATATACATAAACCCATAGGACAGTCTTTGTTTAATTGCTCTAAGTTCTTATTACTGTCTCTTCAATTAATTATTATATCTAAGGATGCATGTGGCTATGCAAAAATAAAAGAGAGTAAAAGATGGACAAGTGTCCTAGCATTAAAACAATGGGTACTCAGATGCCCGCCTCTCAATGAAAAAAAAGAGAAAAAAAGAGAAGAGAGAGAATAAAGATAGCCCATATTTTCTTGAGAAGTTCTGAAAATCTAAGAAAGAAGAGAAATTCATTCTGAAGAGCAAAAGTAGAATTAGAATTAGCCACCACATATACACCTATCTACCATATTTCACACACATACACATCTTGATTTGATTGTATGACTCAATTCTCTATAGATCCATTGTTTGACTTTACAATATATGAATTGCAAGTATGCTTATCCTTGCTTAATGCCACTCCTATGAACACCACTATAATCCCTAGAATTGGGAAGGCATAATATCATGGATGCCTCAGTGAGATCCACAAATATCACATACTTTGAGAGACTGAGGGTGTCATACAATTAAGCTCTAAGTTTTATTGTGAAAACTTGCAAAACTCTAGAATATTAGTTGAGTAAAGAATTTAAAACATAGTGCTTGACTTGATTGTTCTGTCTTCAATTACTCAAAACCCATATGAAGGTTAACAGCTCTATAGTTAAAGGTAATATGGGTAAGTTTAAAAGTTAGAACAGTTTTGTCTAATCCAGAGCAAATTTTTGTTTGAAAGCATGTGTACTTATTAGAATGAAAGCATAGTAGCAACTCCTGATCCAACTCTAGGTTTTGCTAAGGGACTAGCAAAAGGTAAGCTTGGGGGAGTTGTTGACGGTGGATAGCGTCAACATTTTATATATCAAAAGGCATGAAACATACATCAATATCTTGAAGGCTAGGGTTTTTATCTAACAATTTCCATGAGTTTTGGTGATTTACCAGTTTTCAGGGATTAATCCAGAAAATGCCGAAAAAGGGGCATAAATACAAATCTACACCACGGAATTATCCGCAACTCAGGAATACGCCAAACTACTTTAGAAGGATCCAAAAAACACCGAAGCGAAGGAGAGGAGGAGCCACCTCCAGGTGGGGCCGGCCGACCCCACCAAATATGCCGGGCGGCACCCCCTGTGGGTCCCACCTGTCATCTTCTGGAATATTTCTCCACCGCCTTTGAGGATCAATCTCAGCCCTACGTGAAGTCGGTTTGATCAAACGGCTGACGTGCATCCCACCGGGCTATATAAGCGGAGCCAGACCTCCCCTTGGAAACCCTAACTCATTCATTCATTCCATCTCGAGATATTTGGTGATCAAGTCATCTAGAGCTTCAAGTTCTAGTTCCTCATAGCCTTCTAGTTCATAGTTTAGCCTAGTTAGATCTAGAGTAGAGGAAGTCATGTTCTTCATCGATCTTGGATTCCCGACGTTGTCAAGAAGAGAAGAGTCTGGTATAGTTCTTAAGCTTTTCTTTCTTATTGTAATATCTGTGTTTGTACGATCATTACTAGCAACATTATTCTTCATTATTATGTTCTTGATTGCATTGTTCATTGTGTACTTTGATATGTCTAGTATAGTTAGTTTGCTATTATATTCATACATTGGTTCGTATAGCGTTCATCAATTCGATCGGTTGGTGAGTGGTAGGTTGTGTGTAGGCATGGTGCCTAGATGCATTACTTATCTATGAGTATCCCCAGTCGTGCTGGGTAGTGAGGTAAATCGTGGGTGTGACAGACTCATTGAGTCCTTTGTAGGCCTTCCCCCGTACGGTGGATTGGTAGAGTGGGATTGTCAGGTTAAGAGGAGGTTCCTGTACTCATCTTCTCCTGTACATTACTCCGATTTGTTTGGAAACTATAGTAGTATAACTTAGCCATGATTGTTAGACATACTTGCATTAAATAAAGTAGCTTTGACTGTAGCTTGAATACATAGGAGTTATTTCTCTATTAAATGATTAGACGACGTTAACATGTCTAGAATTGCTATGAGTGAATTGGTGTTATTAAGAGATGACTGATCATATTTATTATATTTATCATTTATCTATTGTTTATCTTGTGACACCTTCCTGTTATTGAGGAGAGTTAACATTGGCTACATCTCTTATTCACTGCATATATAAGTGTTATCAATACTATAGATTAGCTTCTTAGCAATGCCTTCCCAGTGGTAGAATATAAAGGACAACCTGGTAATACTCCAGGTAAAATGCTACAATGGTATAATTATCTGTCCGCTTGCAGAATCATTCTTAGTTTATATTCATCTTTATTTATTTCTGCCTAGTCACATGAAATGATAAGATTTAGTACCAAGGTTTATTCCTAGCTTCACAATTAGGGATGACAACCTAGTTTCACAGTTAGAAGTAAGGGTAAAGAGGCTAGTGGCTAGTTGCTAAAGGCAAGTTAATTAATACCAATATTTCTAGTGTCATTGCATGGGATAGGAAATTGAGATTTATTACAATGACGTTAGAGATGGGAACAACAACGCCGTTCTGGGAACAAGCTTCGACCGCTCTACCCGCCTTAACCTACCAGCACTCGGGTTACCGTCTTTTCACCTTGCCGCGCTGGACGCTCCCTTCACCGAGGAGGAAGTCTGGGCGGTGGTGCGCGGCCTGCTAAATGACCGCGCGCCTGGACCTGATGGCTTCACCGGCATCTTCTACAAGCTCACTTGGGGTGTGATCAAGGGTGACATCATGCGTGCTCTGAACGCGTTCTGGGCTTCCGATTTTAGGAACTTCAACTGCTGAATGAAGCCTTCCTGGTCTTGTTGAAGAAGAAGTCCGTCGTGACTGAGATTAGAGACTACCGCCCCATTAGCCTCATGCACAGCTTTAGCAAACTGGTGGCCAAGTGTTTGGCCACACGCCTTGTCGTATACCTTGACCGCCTCGTTCTACCAAACCAGAGCGCGTTCATCCGGGGACGCCGCATCCACGACAACTTCCGCTCCGTAATGCTGCTAGCTAGAGCAATCAACACCAAGAAGGAACCTTGTATCCTGCTCAAGCTGGACATTGCCAGGGCTTTCGACTCCGTGGCTTGGCCCTTTCTCCTTGAGGTGTTGCAGCAGGCCGGTTTCAATCAGCGCTGGACTAATTGGCTGTCCGTTCCCCTCTCCACCGCTAGCACTAGAATCTTGCTCAACGGACAGCCAGGGAATCGCATCTGCCATGCTAGGGGGTTACGGCAGGGCGACCCCCTATCGCCGATGCTCTTCGTCATCGTCATCAACATCTTAAACAGGCTCCTGCTCTGGCTTGAAGACAATGAGTTCCTCTCCCCACTGCCAGTTATGGGGATTAGGCACAGAGCGTCCCTGTACGCTGACGACGTCGTCCTCTTCGTGCGCACGGTTCATGAGGACCTCGTTGCGCTCAAAGAAGTACTGCTGCAGTTCGGTAATGCCTCAGGTCTGTTCACTAACTTGGAAAAATGCGTGGCCACCCCAATTCGCTATGATAATCACCACCTGGAAATCCTCTCGACAAGCTTTCCTTGTGCGATTGAGGGCTTTCCATGTCGCTATCTGGGTGCACCATTGTCCCTGCGCCCCCTGCGCAGAAGTGACGAGCAGTACCTTATTGACAAGGTGGCCGCAAGAATTCCGGGGTGGAAAGGCAACCTGATGAATGAAGCCGGCTGGTGCACCCTTGTAAAATCCACGCTATCGGCCATTACTGTACATGTCGCGATCATCTTGTGTCTGCATGCGCTTTTGGCGCGGATCAGATTGATAGACGTCGTCGTGCTTTCCTGTGGTCCGGAACGGATGTCGTGGCGACGGGACGCTGCCGTGTGGCCTGGCCAGTGGTTTGCCGACCCAAGGAACTCGGTGGGCTGGGGATCCTTGACCTGCGCCGCCTGGGAGTGTCCTTCAGGGTAAGATGGCTCTGGCAAAGTCGCACTGGGGACCCTTGCTGGAAGCACCTTCCGGAGCGGCCAGACAAGGAAGCGTTGGCGGTTTTCAAGGCGGCAACTCACTGGACGGTGGGGGATGGTATGTGCATCCTCTTCTGGCATGATTGCTGGACCTGGCACGGTGCCCTCAAGGACTATGCGCCCCACTTGTTCGCCGTCACCAGAAGAGTGGGCCGGGGCCGAACGCCGGCCTTGTCACACCCCAAAATTTTTATTTTGGGGATGTGCATAGAAAACACTAAATAAAATCCAGGATTTAATATTTTCCTAAAAGTTTTCAAGCTTTAGTTAAGTTTGTTATCAATTTAGCGAGTGAAACAAAACATTTTCTAAAATTTTTACCATTAATATAACATGTTTGTTGCACTTCATGCCATTGCATAGTGTTTATGTATGAAAAATGAATTTAAAGTTTTTCAAATGCGCCTAGGGTTTGAATCAAAGAAAATCTATCTTGATCTTTGACCATGTTTCCATAACCTCAAACCCATGATGAAATCCTTCGAATCCATACACCTTGATCCTTGATCCTTGTTCTAAAAATCCTGATGGAGCATCAACCATTCATCTTGCCAAACATCCAAACTCATGCTCTCTAAAACCCTAACTAGTCATACCCTTGCTCCCCCTTTCTTTTATCCTTTCTTCCTTACATTTGAGCTCCTAATCTTTTTGATTGAGTCTTCTCTAAAACCTAAAGTCTATGCTAGGTGACCAATCTATATATCTCTTCTTGCTCACACCATTCAACCATCACCTCGTTCAAGTCAAATCACTTTCGAATATCGGGCACTCAAGTTGATCTCAATTTGGACTTGCTCTTCTTTCCTCACCTTTGGCAATACCCTCATGGACTCTTTGTCATCTACCTTATCCCCTCTCAAGCAAAGCCCACAACCCAAAAATACTCCAAGTAACCTACTCTATAACTCTATCCTCGAGTCGGGCCGAACCCGGTCCAAACCATGCCTTAACTCTTGCCTCGGATCAAAGCCCAAACATCCTCCTCTCTTTAGTGGACCAACACCAAGCCCAACCAGCACTCTAACTCTTCCTCTACCCTCTCCCACGTCAGCCCCTTGGAGCCTCTCAATCTCCCACAAAAATATCAAGCAAGGCATCAAAATATCAAAGCAAGACCCTTTGGCTTCCAACCCTTGGTCTCCCCTCACCTCTCCTTCATATATACCACCCCAACAGCCCCCTCACGCCTCTCCCCTCATTCCCCACGTCAAGAACAGAGGAGGGACGCCCGTGCTCCTCCTCATCCTCCCCCATGGCTGCCCCGATCAACCGCAACGCGAGAAGGATGCCCCGATGCACTAGATCATCGTCACCGGCCACCGTTGATGCCTCACCTCGCTCCACCACACCAATCCCCATGGTGAGAACCCTCCATCATCATCCCCATGTTCTTCTTGTATCCATCTCTGCATATCAAGTACCATAGATGACGTATGGTTGATCCCCGATGAAGTTTACCCGGTGTATGTGTTGTTGTCCTTGTGGGCAGATTTGCTGTCGTTGACGGAAGTTGCGTTCCTCGCTGTTTTGTTCATCCAAACATCAATCTCTTTGGTGACTATGTAGATTATATCCTTGAACACACCTCTGTAAAATGGTTTTGCCATAGGAGTTGAGAAACTTAAGATATCGTCCATCTCCGTTCCTGCTGTTCCTGCTGTCTTGATAGATTGCAGCCCTGAGTTGTGTTGGCGTTCCTGCCTAATCCGCTATCCAAATCACCAAACCCTTTAACCCACATGCTCATGATATCCCTGCACATGATCCCACATATTGGTTTGGCTATGCAATCTCTGATGGCCAAGATATCGAAGCCAAAGCATCCGCTACCCTTGCTGTCCAAACAGTAGTGACTCTGTTTTTGGCAATGGTGTTCCCATTGATCCATTGAACCCCAATATGTATCCTTTGTCTAGACTATCATTTATATACTTGCACACACCTACTTGCACACACCTTTGCAAAGTTTCATGGCCACATGATCAAACATGAAGGAGATACCATTCAGTTTTGTGCTTGCTGTCCCCTCTGCCCCGCAGCCGCATTTATGCCGGTTGGCATGCGTGTTCCCAATGATTCGCTACTCTGGTGGTCAAGCCCTTCAACCATAGTGTTTATCATATAACATCACACATATCTGAAAGTTGTCTTGTCCATATAAACCACATCACCAAATATATAAACATCATCGTGTCGCTGCTCCTACCATGCCAATTGCCAACAACTATGCCATGCCATCTTGCAATCTCGTTCCCCGACTATCCAACGGTCAAAACATCATGCCCTTTTGCCACAATATACTCTATACAATATCTAGAAACCCCATGAAAGATATCACCCTTTGGTCCTTTCGATAACCATGCAACCGCTCATCCTAACTACCGCTGGCCACCAACGTGCGTGTCTAGGATGCCTCAGCAATTCACCATGTTCTCCGCTCTGAGTCCTCCTACATGATCATGTGTCTCTGACTTATCATTTTCATAGTCGTTGCTACCCGCCGCTATCCGCCACCGAGTATTCTCAACCAATGCACCATTAACAATAATCCCATTTTCCTTTGATCTTGAATCTACCATAGTGCATTGGTTAATAATGACATGTTCCCAAGTAACCTATACACATAACCAATCCTTATTGTTCTGGTGTGTATGTTCCTTCTAGTATAAAACCCACCTTGCGTACCTAAATCCAATCATTTCCATCTATACCTTTCAACTTTTATATCCTTTAATTGTGGCTTTCGTTTCGGTTGTTTTGCGCTCAAGCGATCGTAGTTACAAGTCCTACGTGTTTCAAACCTTTATGTGTTTCTTTTATAATGCTTGGTGTATTGTTTCTAGGTTTGTTTAAGATGCTTGTGCTGGTTGATGCTATCGTTAGAGGTGGAGCTGTGCAAGGATGATCCGGAAGGAAAGGATGGAAAGTTTGTCCTACTTTTGGAAGGCAAGTGTAACATGAGTTCTTTGCTACCTAATAACCATTTAATCACTTTCATATGCATGTGTCTAATATGATAAACCCCTAAGGACTTTACCTAGTACTTTTGTACCATGTTCCTTGTTACCCTGGGTTGATGCATATGGATAGCTTTGCTTAGCTTGCAATCACCAAACCTTATAATGTTAATTCTGATTAATGATGACTTATGGAATCGATGGTTAAAGTGTTGCTTTTGAGCAACATGGACAGAAGGGGGCTAGAGCATTGGGCCTGTTGGGTGCTCTAGTCGGCCCTCCATAAGGACTCAATCTTAAAGCGGCCACCCAGGATATCTGTACAACCATGAGGACTATATGGCTCTGGCTTGGCTAAGTAACTAGATTTCTCTAGCTTGTTAGTAGTTACCGAAAGGCGCAAGAGGGGGGGCCTAGGTTGCAGAATGGCTTCTTGCCTGTCAAGATGTGTTGCTGGGCTGCGGTCATTTGTGCACTAGTCTTGAAGGGGGGCTCCATTCGCCTAGCTGCTGAAACCTCGCGGCTACTAACTTGTTAGGGTGTCTTTGGAAAGGCCTCGTAGTGAACCCTGCCGACTTACCTTGGAAGTGAGTCAAGAGGCTGATCACCTCGGGCATATGGGTAACACGACTCATGGTGAAAGTGTACAACCTCTGCAGAGTGTAAAACTGATATATCAGCCGAGCTCACGGTCACGAGCGGCCTGGATCCTTTTCGAGATAGATGGTTCGGTGGAGGTTATGGATGATGATGATGATTAATCCTTGATGATGATAATTATATATATTCACTTGGGTGCTAAGCATAACCTAGTAACTTAGGTCCTATAAGTAAATTATGATCAACTAAAAGTGCTTACCGCAGCTTAAACCGTGTCTAGCCTTTTGAGCCTTGCATCCCCTCATGTTATGCTTGCTGAGCATGGTGCGCTGACGCTTGCTTTACAATCAACAAAATCCCGGATGGGTACCGGATGGCGTTTCAAGTGAGGTGTTTCCCTGAGCTGTTCCAAGATCAAGTAGGCGAGTGCTCTCCCAAATCAACCTTCCCCGTGGAGTATGGAGACCCAAAGACAGAAGATTAAGACAAGTTTCCACTATGCTCTGTAATAAATGTAAGCTTTGCTTTAAATATGTTTCGATATATAATAAAGCATTGTCTTTGATAATCTCCATTTTTGTTACTATATGTGTTGTGTGGACATCCTGAGTACACATATAGTTAGCGCTTGGTATTCTTCGGAAAACCGAGTGCGACACTGGCCAACCAGATTTGGGTTCGCGACATCGCCAGCGCGATCACCGTGCCGGTGTTGCTGGACTACTTGTTCGTGTGGGAGCTCACTGAGTCGGTGCAGCTCGACGGTGACCAGCGGGATGTCATCTCTTGGCGCTGGGCGGCGAGTGGGCTTTACTCCGCGGCCTCGGCTTACCGCGCAATGTTCGTCAGCTCCGTTGCAGTCCGCGGCGCTTCAAACCTCTGGAAGACCAAGGCGCCTCCCAAGGTTAAGCATTTCTTCTGGCTTGCCTTGCTGGGACGCTGCTGGACCACCGAGCGCAGATTCAGGCATGGCTTGCAGGCCTCGCCAATGTGTGTGCTCTGCGATCAACTGCCGGAGACCATCGACCATCTCCTACTTGGCTGTGTTTACTCGCGGGAGATTTGGGCAGCCGTGCTGGGCAAGCTCAATCTGGCCAACCTCGTCCCGGATCAAGACGCGGGGCTGTTTCCCTGGTGGCTTCATGCTAGGAAGCAAGTGCCAAAGGCAGTACGCGCTGGTTTTGACTCCCTCTTCATGCTCGTTGGTTGGTGCATTTGGAAAGAGCGGAACGCGCGCACGTTCCGGGCGGTGTCCACGGCGCCTCATAGGCTTCTGCTAACGATTGTTGATGAGGCGAACAGCTGGTCGACCGCTGGCTTCAGGTCGTTGGCAATGCTGACAGTCCTACTCTAGGCGGAGCTGCTGTGATCTCCTTAGTCGCAAATCCCTCTTTGTAATGTAACTTTAGCGTGCTCTAATTGAGGGGGCACTCCGGTAATCCTCATTACCTGCTGCCTCCTCCTCCCTGTAATCCAAATTCTCTTCTCCTTAATGAAAAATGTGCAACGCACGATCTCGAAAAAAAATTAGAGTTGAGATATGGAATTATTGGAGAGCAGGTTTTTTTTCAATCTTTCCAAAAATTCTAGATTGAGAGTAGGTTTTGGAAGCTCTTGAAGATACTCTAACTAGAGCTAATGGTGGTAGGTGGATCCAATAGTGGAAAAACAATAATTGGTGGTTAAGTGGATCCAATAACAAAGACCACTGTCGGTTTAACACAAAACCTAGTAGTAATATCTTAATTTTTAGTGTCCGGTGAATCCACTAATCGTCGGTGACATATCACTGCCGAGTCATTGCTTGAGTCGTGAAATCCCAAATAGCAGTGCTGGATAAATAACTCCCCTCCCACCCCCAGAAAAATATTTTCTAGATGGTAGGCTTATGACTTAGCATTGAATCAATGACTTAGCATTGAAATGTCGCATACCCGACAAATGATGATCCAATAGTGATTGTCTGTTCTATAGCAGTGATATAGGATTGTGAACGAACCTGAGTAAGCCACGTGTCTGGTCTGATGCCCTTCCAAACTTTAATTAGTAACCTCTTGTGGATAGTAATATTATTAATTATTAATTATTAATCTCATGCTTGAATAAAGAACGAACTTTGCTTAAGAAAGCGTGGTTGACGACGACGACCGTGGACTCACGGTCATGGAATCCGGAGCACATTCACATTATGCATGCATGACATGGCATTAGCATTTTCAGTGGAATGGCCGGCAAAACTTCGAGGAAGAAGTGCAGATAGCTACTGTGGAGTTCAAAAACAAGGCATTAGGAGGCAGATAGCTATCATACTGTGGAGTTTTAAAAATAAGGCATTAGGCGGACCATAGGTGGGGGCGAGGAGTCAAGGAAGAATTGAAACGCAAGCCCGCACGATTTGGCATTGGTTTGTTCGCCTGATGCTAATGGTGACACAAAGATTTGCTAAACACACGCACGGGGTACATAACTGATGAGCAAGATTCACAAGACACCCCGAATTGAGTCTTGAAAAAAAAACCCTTAGACAAAGGCTGCAAATCACTCGCCGAATTTATAATCGACTTTGCAGAGCTGAGAACACAGCGCACTTACAGTCTCCCGCTGTGTAAAAGATATAGAAAACATAGAATTTGGTCACCTTTATGTTTAGAGAGAAATTGATGAATGTGCATACATTGCATGCCATCGACGATGAAGAAAAATAAAGACCTCAAGTTCACAGCGAAAAACAGCACGCCAAACGATGCCCAAAATCCAAAGACAAACTTCAGCAATCACAGAATAGTTCAGCCACTCACAACCTCCATCGGTTCCCATTTCAGATGGAAGTGAAGCATTTGTGCATGGAATGTCCAAATAAAGGATATCCAGAGTCCAGAATTGTTATTGTAAATTGACAGGTCAGTGAGGGTCTGAAGTTGGTTCCCAGTAGGTATCTTGCCTGATAAATGATTACTTGAGATATTCTACATTTCAAGGGATAACAAATCACTCAATTACCACCCTTCCCCAGACCCCGCACAGAGCTGGAGCTCTCTGCACTGGGTACGGCCTTTTTACCAGTAGGCATGGTTTCAGTTATTTTCTTTGACTGCATAGTGGCCACATTGGTGCCAGTTTTCATTGCTAATAACGTGCACAAGCTTGTCGGTTTAACAGCCTATTATCATGATTCATGAGAGTCCTTATACTTGCCCTATCACAGGCTATGCTTTCTATGTTAATATAATTTTGGAACTATATATGTAATTCTTGGATATGTATCTTGTTTTATAGGAATAGAGATGTACAGACTGTTCTGATTGTTAAAGATACAGAAGGGTCAGTCAGTTTATGGTGGATTTGCATCCCAGAATTGGGAAAGGCACAGTGATTTTTATGGTGACATGAAGACATTCCTCTTCAATTTATGCCCTCAAGCATCCATTTTCTGGCATACAGGAGCAAACAAGAATTTGCAATGGGTATGCCTTGCTCAGTTCAAAGCATCTGCTCTGTTTTATTTTTCTTCACGTTTGTATTATGATCCAGCATCTCCAGAATTATAAACAGTAGCTTACATCATTGGCTTTATTTTTGGCTGTTTGCTATAAACTTCAGCTCTGAGAACATAAGTGGTATTGGTTTTGGAGGGCAGCCACACCATTTCGGACTCTTTTTATCTGCAAATTTCGTTCAAGGGCACTCATTTACATTTACTTGTAGCACGTTTACCAGGCCTCCCCTTTCCAAGACAAACAGATTCAGGCCAGAAGTTATTGAATGTTGGGGGATACAAATGAAGGGTGCACCACAAGATGAAAAAACCAGTTCTTGTCAAGGGGACGGTCCTTGAGAGATTTAAGGAGGACCGAACATGCATGCTCAAGATGGTTGGTTTGGCAAATGCAAGCGATTAAGGATTGTCCGAGGATCACAAGTTCACAAAAGTGGGTACAGTACGTTTATAGAAACTGCCTGTGTGCATATATGATTGCTGCTGTTGATTTTTATAATACTAAAGTTTCTGTTTGATCCAAAGTATACAGAGCTGACTGAGCTCATGGTTTATTTATAGGTGGGCTGTTTGGTTATGTAAGAGTTATGTGAACGTCGTCGGACCATAGCTGGAATGGGAAGAGAATCATTGATTACGTTTTTTGTTTGGTTCACCGGTGATGATAAACAGAGCGGACAGGAGCGCAACCAATTACCGATCACATCGGGCATAACCAACCTACTGACCAATTACCAATAACCTTCGGGCATAAACCAACCTACTGAAGAAGGGGATTGGTTAACCCCTTTTATTGGACCATGTCGCGGTGAATCAAACAAATTCTACCGCTGTCTATTATCGACGTAACCGGTTCACGCCGGAGAACACTCGAACCAAAAAGCATCATAGTTGTAACTCTTGGACCTAGCTGTTCATTGTCGTTTTATTCCCCTAATAATTTTGGCTGACATGCATGTCTTTGTGTGATTGTATCTTTTTTTTATTTTTATAACACTGGAATTTCCATTTATTCCAAAGTGGAGTACATAGCTGACTGAGCTCATTTATTTATACGTTGTAACTCTTGGACCTATACTACTTTGTGCCCGATAGGAACTAGGAACTGTTAATCACTCAATATAATCCTTGGCCGCCCGCCCTCGGCGTTGCTCCTTGGCCACTTCTCACCATTGCTTCCCCTCCATAATCCGATCCCTTTGCCGTCTTGGATTCGGCGCGAGACCGCCATTGCAAATTTGTAGCTCCTCTGCTAGATACCGACTCCGACTCGGAGCTGATCCGACTCCGACTTCACGTTCGGGGCTTCGGGCTGCTGTTGTTCTGTGGCTTTAAAACTCAACACCATGCATGCCGCGGGGTCCATCGATCGGCACGGTCAATAATCTCTCATCACAACGTACTACGACATGATGCACCTGGCCTCTCCGCTTCTTCTTCCGATGCCGTCGTCGGTGGCTTGCGGCGCTACATCTGGTGTGGCGGCGGCGCGTCTCCCTCGATCCGCCGTCGTCATGGCGAGACCGAGACGGCGGCCGGCGGCGCGCCTCGCCGTGGCGCGCGCGCGTCTCCCGGGGTGCAGTCGATGCCGCCCAGGACGACCGAGAGCCTGCGGACGACGACGACGACGGCCTCCTCGCCGCAGCTCCCGACGCCGTGCCTCTTGGTCATGCCTCCGCGGCCGTCCTCGTCCAGGCTCCGCCGCGCGGACGACTCCGATGACGTCGAGAGGCCGGTCACGCAGCACAAGGAAGAAGAGAGCGATGAGATGGACGAGCCGCCGCCGCCGCCGCAGCCGACGTTCTGCGTCGCCCTTCTTCACCACCTCGCCGGGGTCGTGCACGCTTCCCTTCCCACCGCCGAACGGACACGCCGGAGCCAGTAGCAGCCTCTGTAGCTGTAGCATGAGTCATGACACGTGCTGTTGCAGGCTTGCAGCCACTGGTGCTATCCTGTAGAGTAATTTGTACGTTTGGGAGTAAGGGGACGCTTAACACAATGTGTATCACTATTGCATATTCAAATGAATTCAATTTCTTTCAAAACATGATTGATATTCTAAAAGAAAAAAGATTTGAACAATGGACTTTAAAAACTTAGAGTGAGATTTGGCTGACCTGGCGGGGATGACTGCATGCTGCCTACCTGTGAGAGGAGGAGCTTGGGAAGGAAGAAGAACAGAGGGAATTGGAGTTCAGAGGATAACAGCATTCAGTTTACAAATTCTTCATTTTTTTTTTTTTTGAGAGGTTACAAATTCTTCATGTGCTCTCTTCCCCCTCCCTCTTGCATATATTCTCTCAGCCTCAGCTCTACTACGTCTCTATTCTACGGCATCCAGCATGGGCCTGTGTAGCACGAGTTGGGCTGGCAGTCCCTCTTGGGCCGTGTCGTTGGCGCACTTGTTGGCGAGCCGGTGGCGTGGGCCATTTCTGATTTAGGGGTTTGCTCAAAAGAAAGAAAAAAAAAATCTGATTTAGGGTTTGTCACGGCTGGTCGGTCTGCCGTTCACCCTGGTACCGCGCCGGCCGGCCGATCGATCGGTCAACCATGCTTTGATTCAATTTGCGTAAAGCCGTAAGCGAAAATTTCTGTCCCGATTGCCGTCTTGGTAGATCGGATCAGATCGGATCGGCGATCACACGGGGCCAGGATCGGATCGGATCGACGAACTCAAGCATGTCGTCAGCTCCGGCGGCGCCAGGAGCCACCAGCACGCGGAAGCGCGGCCGTCGCCGCACCTGGGACATTGGGCCTCGCGGCTGCGCCCGCTGCCCGACGATCTGGTCCGCGCGGTGGCGTGGCGCGTGCTGGCATCCGGCGACCTGCTGGACTACGTCCGCTTCCGGGCCGTCTGCACCAGCTGGCGGTCCGGCGCCGCCTCCCCGCGCGACCGCGGCCTGGCCGACCGGCGCTTCCACGGGCCGTCTGCACCAGCTGGCGGTCCGGCGCCGCCTCCCGCGCGACCGCGGCCTGGCCGACCGGCGCTTCCACCCGCGGCGCTGGATGATGTTTGGGGTTTGGGGTTTAGTTACAGAATCAATTTAGTTACAGAATCACTTCTCTTAGAAAATCAACTTTTATAGAGAATCATAATCAGATCACACTCTACAAACAGGCCTCGCAATGGTATTGCACAGTCCGTGGGAAATATTTGTTCCTCTTTTCATTCCTTCAACCAACTAGTAAAAACGAGCAATTCAGGACATGCCCTGAGATTTCTGAGAGGACCTGCTGATACTCCATGAATCATGATATTCATGACAAAATTTCACTGCAAGAGGACATGGACTACTGTTTGGAACTAAGGAATAGGAAGGAATGAGAAGCGTATAAAACAAACGAATCGAGAGAAACACAGGAAGTAATGTATTTGTATAAAGAAGGAATTAAGAACTTAAGAATTTTAAAGGATTCGGTGTTTAGAACAAAAGAATATTAGCATAGAAATTTATTCGGTGTTTAGAACAAAAGAATATTAGCATAGAAATTTAGGGGTTAGTGGTAAACACAAATACTTAGACTAAACATGATTTGGACAATATTTTTCTTTAACAAAGCAGCAAATATTTTTATGTTAAGAGTGAATTGTGTTGTGGGTCTTTAAACTTTTCTTAACTTCTCACCTAGATCCATGAACTTTTTCACTCATCTGGATCCATAACTTTGTCTACGTCCTAGTCGCCATCCAAAGCAGACCATATAGGACTCTGCGTCTACATGGCCACTGATGTAGCACCACGTGCTCTTTTTAATTTTATAAATTTGCTGAAACTTTAGAGCATAATTTCAGCTCCTATACTCCAATTGTGATAAAGCTTTTTATGGTATACTACTCAGTATGCTTGAGCTGGGGTAAACATTTTAGGTTTAGTGGAGCATGTATGTAGTCATTGATTTACCTAGTTTATCTTGTTTAATAATTAAGAAATGGTTAAAAAGCAGAGATATTTAGTGAGCTATGGTAAACAAACTCAATGGTGCGAGTTCCTTCCAATCATTTACTATATACGGGGTGTTCGGCTGGTTATATAAGCCGACTGATAAGACAAACCAGCTGATTCATTGTGAGAAAAAAAACATTGTTCGAATGGCTGATAAACCCGGCTGATAAGACAAGCGAACAAGACGAGTGATTAGTGTGCGCCCTTGCGCATGGGTTGTCATCTCAGTTTTTTTTTTTTTGAAAGGTTCAATTAATTATGGATAACAACATTTGAAACAAAATAGAACACATATGTTTAAAGACTACAAACTCAAAGATATAAAGTTAACACACGTTGATAACACATAGCATATTACAAATGCAGAGTCACGATAGTAATCATGAGAAAGCATCTAAAAGAAAAACAATTCGGTTAGCTTTTGCCTCGTCATACACCTCCAAACAAGACCTAGCCTACCTAGGCGCCTACCTAGGCACAACCATAAATAGCAAATCAGCAGCAAGGTATACGTGCTATTTCTATGTGTAATTCAATCTCAATGGTTTGTTAGGTAACCTGAACACTGGCATCAATAAGCATACTCATTTTTCAAGTTTTTACTTATATGTACCAATGCTTGAAATATATGCTATTGCGTTACCGCTAATTCAATCGTGTCACTTGCAATTGTTCATGACTTTGTTATATTGCGTGCGTTTAGCACTCATGAGTAAGGCTAATGCAAAAAAAGAAAAGACAAAAAATGAAAATTGACTGAAAATGCTCGGTCAAGTCTCCATTTTATTTTATTTTATTCATTATCCAAGTGTCCGGAGTCTACACAGGCCAAGTGGACAGTACTACCGGTTTGCATTGGTCACAAACTCACAACAATACTATTAGTCGTAGCTTGTCGTGGGCTACAGTATCAGGTTGACGATGGACACGGCGCCCTGTGCCATTGTGACACCAAACCGTGTGATATGGCCTGGCCGACGTCAGGGCCAGTGGCGGAACCATGGGGGTCGGTAGGGGCTGTGCCCGCCCCCCCAAAAAAATTTTTTTACACTATAAAAGATTCATAAAAAATTCAATAGAAATCTATTTTTATAAAAAATCAATAATACATAAAAAATTATGCATTCACCTGTTCACCTATTTATTATGTGTCATTTATTTTTTTAGCCCCTTATTTAAAACACTGGTTCCGCCAGGGCTGCGCCTCCAGGCATCGGGGCTCTCGCCATGGCTGCTTCAACACAACAGAGCACATGAGAACACGCGCCACTTGACTACAGGTCCAAGAGGAGGGTGTTGGTGCGGTGGTCCAGCACATCGTCGATGTTGCGTGCCGCGTCCTCCCAGGACTCTATCACCGCGTCGCGGATCAGAGCTAAGCGCTTCACCTCGCAGAGAGTCAGCACAAAGAAGGCGATGGGGCCTTGAGACTGACCGCACTCGGTATCCTCTATATTCATTCTCTAAAAAATAATATTCTAGCCTGATCATTAAGATTCTCTCCTCTATACTATTTTCTCCCGCATTCATCCATCATCTATATCTCTACTCTATATGGTGGGACCCACGAGTCAGTTTTTTTCCTTTTTCCCCTCACCCGACCCCCTTCCTCCATTCTCTCTCTCTCGGCTGGGGCCAAGCGGTGAGTCTCCATTCTCTCTCTTCCTCGGCCAGCAAGCAGGGGCGCAGGGGGACGCCAGAGAAGGGGTGCAGTGGGATCGCCGGCCTTGGGCTCGCCTCCTGCGTCTGCCGCGTCCATCGGCTGGCCTCAAGCTCGCCGGCCTCGTGCAGATCGGCGGCGATGGATCTCGATGGCGGATCCGGGAGGTGGTGGTGGCGCCGCGCCGCCGACCCCGCCCAGCCCGCTACCTCTGCGCCCAGCCAGCCGTGTCGCCCGGCCATGCATGCCCGCGGTGCACGCCTAGCCGCATCCACCTCCCCACGAGCTCGCCCGGCCACGAGCCCGCCTGCTCCCTCCGAGGTATCGGCGGCGGATGGGGCGTGAGGGGCGAGGCCGGCGCGGCGGCGGCGTGCTTCCCTCCACCTCCCTCCTCCCCTCCCCTCTGTGCAGCCGGCGAGGAGGCCCAGCGGCGACCGCATTTTGCGACCCTGGCGTGGCAACATGCGCGCGCTCGCGCGGAAGCCAGGCGGCGCACGGTGCGCTGGCAAGCGCGCGCTCCTCTCTTCCTTCGCCTCCGCCAGGCGTGGGATTCGAGGTCGACCGGCGGAGCTGCTCGAGCATGGGGTATGGCGCTGCTCGACCACGGCACCTTCCTCGCGCATGGAGCGGAGCGGTCGGCTCGCCGCGGCGAGACGGGGGAGGGGGGCGATGCCGGGCGGCTTCTGGTCTCTCTCCTCCTCGGTGGTCGCTAGGTGGGGCCGGCACGGGTTGTAGCGGACGCCCGCTATTCCCCAAATATGGCGGACGAGCGTGACTCCTCTACGCATTTAGGGTACCCACTGCGGGCCTTTTTCCGCTATCGCGGTCCTGCAGGAGCAAATACCAGATGCCGGTGCAGATAGCCTGAGGCCCTCGTCGAGCGCGGCAGCCTGGTAGCCGGAGCCTGGAGAGTGTCCTTAGGTGCGCCAGCGCCTGATCTCTGTTGATCAGCAGTCTGAGTAGGCAGGCCGTGATGTCCATTGCGAAAGAAATCCGGGTATACTGGACGCCCTGCCTGTTGGAGAAGAGGACACTGGTTCCGGGGGTATTTATACACGGTAGTAGTATCATCCAAACTCGTCATGCTGGGTGTATTTTACACATTATCACGCGACTCTGTTGGAAGAAGTAACAGATAAACAGCGTGTGAGTTTGGATGCCTGAATGGCCAATGGATGAGGACGTCTATAATTGCGCGATGTGATCCTCACTAGCTTATTACCCCCGGCCTGTGCAGTTCAGTCAGGCCACAATATAATGGTTGCGCATGCGAGTTTTTTGGCCTTCTTCTGATTGCTTACTTTACAAGTTAGGTGACATATATGTAGTATGTATCACTATATATATACAAGCATAATTAATTGATGACTGATCGTCTGATCCTCTCCGGCCTGTATATGTGTAGAAATGGTTGAGCATCATTTATATGTGCTCCTCCCTTGCCTGTGAAGTTATGTATCTATGGAACAGCATGCATGTGGGAGTTCGCACAGATTGGTAAGTTTCAGGGAAAATATAATACAAGCTGCTTATAGGGAGTGTGCGACTTTATGATCCTTGTCAGCATTACGCAAAATAGGGTTGGGGGAGGAAAAGAAAGTGGCACAGACCTATTGAGAACCTATATATGGCACAATTGCACAAACCTATGTTGATCTCAGTTTAATCGAAGCAAACATACATGCTAATACCATATAGGCTCACGCTCATCTTTGAATGTTCACCAAATGCACACGTTATCTATATAAGAGGCAAATCATTATTTATATATAGGGAGAAAAATGGCACAACAAGCACACCCAATCAATCCAACATGTAAGAAATAGAGGACCCCTCATTTAATTTCGAGGGGCAAAGAAGCGCTCTTTTACTACGTGTAATGATCGATCGATCTTACACGGTTGATCCTGTGGCCAGGAAATAAACGCTAAAATGCCTAAACATATGCAAAGCATGGAGGTTTGCCCGTTTGGATGCTAAGCTTCCACATTTTCATCTGTTGCATATTTTGCATGCTTACTCACCAGTATATATTATTACTACCAAAATTTCAGTATCTCTTCTATCTAGCCTACAAATGAACTCCCTCCTATTTGCATGATTTGCTTTATTTTGGACATAGCTTTTTCAACACAAACGGGCTATGTTCAGCAAGACCGACGCGTGGTGGTGGTTGCGTTTGGGTGATGGAAGACGAGGCCGAAGTGGGTGCGCAGGATCATGTGCTGCCCTCCCAAACTCGGTAACTCACATCGAGACCCCCCCTTATCTTCATGGTCTTTCGTCATCGATTCACACTGGCCCAAAAAAGATCTCTTGTGTAATCTTTCACTATCTCTGTATACTCCTTGACCTGATCAGAAGATAGGAGTAGAAGTGACAGAGGTTAATGACATACTAGTGCGGTAGTATATATAGTTGCTCGATGCTTGTATAATAAGGATGTGTATTGGTACTGCTAATGGTGTACGTTTTCACCAGTCAATTAACACTCAGTTTACATCATGTAAACACAGCACCTTAGTGCAGTGCTGTAACTGTGTTGTGTACACTGCCGGTACTGCAACACACCTTTTGTTTCTCTTTTTCTGCAGCGCATAATTATCTCATCTTTATAAACATTACTTTGATAAAACCATAACTAATGATAAAAATAAAGAAAACTGTAGGAAGGGAGATGTTCGGAGGAAGAAAGCTAATGTTGTGGTTTTGGCTTTACCTACCTTTTACGAACCAGAAATTTTTACCTGCTATACAAGTTTTTGCCAATCCGAGTGCTTGGAGCAAGAGCATGAGTGGAAATGTTCTCTTCCATCCTGCCCACCATCATTATCACAAGAACAGCAAGCAGCAGCGGTCAAATCTGTACATACTCTTGAACATGGGAATGGCAGAACAGAAAATGCAAGGTAGATGTTGCAAGAACGTAACCGCATTACTGAGAATGGTAATGAGAGTAGAGTATTTGAATTATTCCGTCCGCATGTGACTGGTTGCAACTTTCTCACACAAGAACTAGCCAGTTTTGTAACCATGAGCTAAGGTTTCTTAATTAGGAGAAGGATTTTGTCCTTTAGGTATCATGTTCCAGCTCCATTCAAACCCATTTGTTGCCAGCAAAGTTAACTGTACCCACCAAGAGTTCCTATCTTGGTAACATGACCACATGGCTAAATCCAGTCTTAACCCTCACATACTCATCTTGGTTAAGTTTTACCTGTCCAGTTCCAAGAACAGCCTAACCTAGACCCTACGTGACTAACATAGGACTGATCCTTTCATAATAAGGAATCCTTTAATTTTGAACCAGTCTGTGTTCAGACAACATTTGGCCCGTGCAAGAATCCCACTCATCTGTTGTGAATTGTGAAAGAAGCTGAATTGAAGGCATATTTCTCCTCTTCTTTTCAACGAAGAAAGCCATTTCATGAATTTCCATGGCATTGGGGGATTAATCTCGTTTGGAACATCTTATCGTTCTACTTTGTTTTTAGCATACCATCTCCAAGCAGATTGAGGCCTAGCTAAAGAGCTCTGAATTCATTGTCCAGATGTCTCGCTTAAACCTCACGATCTTTACTTGTGATTAGAGCACAATTTTGTTACCGTGCCTGATAGAACCAAACTCAGATACCGGGAACTAGGGACGCCCAACGGCTCGGTTCGACAGTATCGTGTTCAAGTTCGCCTTCTCAACCAGGAAGACAGGCGGCAATACATAGGAGCCGCGAAATGGGCCACCCACGTTACATGGGCTGTAAGTAGAAAACGGTGGTGCACAGGCGCATAGCCCGCAGAACGGGAGAAGTGCGCCAGGCCAAGCCGCGGACCCGCACTTGAGATGGGTCATGGAGTCATGGGTGCCCTCCGTCCGTGTCTTGAAGTTGAAGCAGGGCACGGCGCGCGCCCTGCACTGCTGCACCTGCACATCATCATTACTCGACGTCGTCCGTGCACGCTTCTACGGCCTTGTTTAGTTACGTGCAAGTTTTTCCACTCTCTCTCCTCACATCAATTGTTTCCTGCATATAAATAGTATTAAATATAAATAAAAAATAACTAATTACACAGTTGGGTTGTAAATCACGAGACGAATCTTTTGAGCCTAGTTGGGCCATGATTAGACAATATTTACCACAAACAAACGAAGTCTTCTGAGGACTTTCCAATCTCTCTCTCTCTCACAAATTGTTTCCCACATGTAAATAGCATTAAATATAAATAAAAAAATAACTAATTACATAGTTGGGTTGTAAATCACGAGACGAATCTTTTGAGCCTAGTTGGACCACAATTGGACAATATTTACCATAAACAAACGAAGTGCTACAGGACTTTACACTCTCTTTCCAACCTCCATCTAAACAAGGCCTACTTCTACGTGCTCGCTGCTCGTCAGTCGTCGTCATCGTTGGAGGGAGGGCACCGTGGTAAATGCCGGTGACGGTGAAAATCGCAGAGCACACTTGAATAATGTCTTGAATGCAAACAGACATGGGGGAGCAGAGACTTCTACGTGCTCGCTGCTCGTCAGTCGTCGTCATCGTTGGAGGGAGGGCACCGTGGTAAATGCCGGTGACGGTGAAAATCGCAGAGCACACTTGAATAATGTCTTGAATGCAAACAGACATGGGGGAGCAGAGCGGTAGGAGGGCACCCGTAGCGTAGCTACACAATTTAATGCACGCATCAGAAGGAGACTCACCGCTCGCTATACCCAGCTGTTGAGCCAGAGAACCGCAGGTGCAGTGCAGCAGCCAGCAGCCGGACTACTGGACTAGCTAGCTCGTCGCCATTGCATCCACCGAGCTCGCTCTCGCTCCGGGGGCTCTCACCAGTGTTGCTGCGTGCGGCCATGGAGAACGGCGAGGGAGGCGGAGGCGAGTACACCAAGGACGGCTCCGTCGACCTCCGCGGCAACCCCGTCCTCCGCTCCAAGCGCGGCGGCTGGACCGCCTGCACCTTCATCGTCGGTACGCCCTGTACTCATTTTCAATTCGTCGTCAGAGAGATTCAGATTCAGAGCCAGCTAGCTAGCGCTCTCTCCTCGTTTCTCCGGCCGGCCCGGCCGCCGGCGGCGACGTTTCGCCGGGATTTGCTATAGCTTCGCGTGCCCTTGTGCCATGGATCTACGCATGCACGCAGTGTACGAGGTGTTCGAGCGGATGGCGTACTACGGCGTGGCGGCGAACCTGGTGGTGTACCTGACGGAGCGGCTGCACCAGGGCACCGTCCAGGCCGCCAACAACGTCACCAACTGGTCGGGCACCGTCTTCCTCACGCCGCTCATCGGGGCGTTCCTCGCCGACGCCTACCTCGGCCGCTACTGGACCTTCGTCGCCGGCTCCGCCGTCTACCTAATGGTATGTGCGTTATCGCTAGCTAATTACATACCCCTCCTCAGTCCTGTGTTATTACGTTACTTAATTTATTTATTTAACATTTCGATTCAAAAATAAACAGTTCGCAAGTTACTGTAATACTTGGATTCTTTATTTCGAGCCGTTGGATTTTTTTTTGTATTGTACGGTAGAGTGCGCAGCTGATGTTAATTTTGGTGTCCTATGTTTTTGTGTATCCTAGAAAAAAAAACGTAGTGTTAAATTTGGGACTTGTTCACTTCCCTTGCAACTTGCAAGTTTTTTCACTCTCTCTCCATCACATCAATTTTTACCCGCATATATGGAGCATTAAATGTTAGTGAAAAAATAACTAATTACATAGTTTTGTTGTAAATCACGAGACGAATCTTTTGAGCCTAGTTGGGCCACGATTGGACAATATTTGTCAAATACAAACGAAATACTACAGTTGTAACTTTTTCTAACATTCACAAACTGAACAAGGCCTTGAAACAAAAAATTCCCAGCAATAAATGAGACCTCATTGTCTTGTTTGCGCAATAACTACAAGTTGAATGCTTGGTAGTATTTTAGGACAAATCCATTCCAACCATCTGATGACCAACTACTTTGTGAGCAACAATTTAAACTACAGTTCAGAAGGCAGAGCATCAGATGCCTTCCATTTTTTTCTAAAAAAACAAAGAAGCGCATAAGATGCCTTTGTTCTACTAAATATATAGGACAACGGAACTTTTGTTTGGGCTTTACGATGATGACTACTTTTAGAAGGTTGTGTCAAATACTCCCACCGTCCAAAAAAAAAACTTAATGAATTAGTTTTGTCCTAATTCAAATTACAAAATTTATAGAGAAAACTATTAACATTTGGAACTAAATATATATCGCTGATGTTCCCTGATGAATCTAATAATACTCTTGTGTATGTAAATTGGTCAAACTTCGGATAGATTGACTTAGGATAAACTGGGATGGAGCATGACTCAATAGAAGCTTATCTGTTTAACAGTAATATGATCTCTCTGAAGAAAACTTCATATACAAACATAATAAGCTGTAGTTGTTGTGACCGCCACTTGGGCCTAAATAGTTAGAATCACACAAGCAACAGCCCAAGTAAGTCTTTTGATAAGGCCGAGCTAGCTAAGGTGATCCAAGCCCATCACATAGAGAATCTGGGCCACAACGTCATCAGTTCGTAGTTTTGTGTCTGAAGTGCCGAATCAAACGCAGGGAATGCTGATGCTGACGCTGGCGGTCTCCCTGCCGGCACTGAAGCCGCCGCCCTGCGACCCCGGCGCCGGCGCCACCTGCCCGCGCGCGTCGGCGCTGCAGCTGGGCGTCTACTTCGGCGGGCTGTACACCATCGCGCTGGGACACGGCGGCACGAAGCCCAACATCTCCACCATCGGCGCCGACCAGTTCGACGACTTCCACCCGGCAGAGCGGCTGCGGAAGCTCTCCTTCTTCAACTGGTGGATGTTCACCGTGTTCACGGGCATCCTCTTCTCCACCACCGTGCTCGTCTACCTCCAGGACAGCGTCAGCTGGTCGTGGGGGTACGGCGTGCCCACGCTGGCGCTCGCGGCCTCGGTCGCCGTCTTCCTCGCCGGCACGCCGCTGTACCGCCACAAGCTGCCGCAGGGCAGCCCGATCACGAAGATGGGTAAGGTGCTCTGCGCCACCGTGTGGAAGTGCCGCGTCGCGGTGCCCGGGGACCTGACGACGACCGAGCTGCACGAGCTGGAGCCCGAGCACTACGCCAGCAGGAAGAGGTTCCGCGTGAACCCGACGAGCTCCATGGCGTTCCTGAACAAGGCGGCGGTGAAGGTGGCGGAGGACGCCGCCCCCGGGTGGACGCTGTGCACGGTGACTGAGGTGGAGGAGACGAAGCAGATCGCGAGGCTGGTGCCGCTGCTGGCCACCATGTTCGTGCCGTGCGCGCTGATGGCGCAGGTGGGCACGCTGTTCGTGAAGCAGGGCGTGACGCTGGACCGCCGCGTGGGGCGCGGCGCGGGCGCGTTCCGGGTGCCCCCCGCCAGCCTCGGCGCCGCCGTCACGCTGACCATGCTCGTGTGCGTGGCGATCTACGACCGGGCACTCGTCCCCGCCGTCCGGAGGCGCACCAAGAACCCGCGCGGGATCACGCTGCTGCAGCGCATCGGCGCCGGGCTGGTCCTCCAGGTGGTCACGATGGCGACGACGGCGGCGGTGGAGAGCCGGAGGCTGAGCTTCGCGAGGAGCCACCACGGCGCCGGCGAGCCGCTGCCGCTCACCATCTTCGTGCTGCTCCCGCAGTTCGTGCTGATGGGCGCCGCCGACGCGTTCCTGGTGGTGGGGCAGATCGAGTTCTTCTACGACCAGGCCCCCGAGAGCATGAAGAGCCTCGGCACGGCCATGTCCCTGACGGCGTACGGCGTCGGCAGCATGCTGAGCGGCGCCATCCTGTCGGCCGTGGAGCGGGTGACGGCGGCCGGGAGCGGCACGCCCTGGGTGACCAACGACCTCAACGCGTCGCGCCTCGACTGCTACTACGCGTTCCTCGCCGCGCTGGCCGCCGCGAACCTGGCGGCGTTCTTGGCGCTGAGCTGCAGGTACTCGTATCGGGCGGAGTCCAAGGAGGCCATCGGCATCATGGCGAGAGTGCACTCGGAGCCGGTGGCGCCATGACAAGAGGTCAAGACCTAATTCTTTCCATGCACCGTTCTCGGCTCGTGTTTGATTATTATTAATCCCGTAACGTACTGTAATTTAGACGAACGTAGTACGTGATTGTGACGATGAACTGTGAACTCACCATGTAGCTCGTGGGGCCAAAAGTACACGTTCTTCTACAAGGCCGCATCGTCTGGGTGTCATATAAGCTAGCTAAATAAGTCTGGGTGTTCGACTCGTCGTATAAGATAAATTAATTGATTTGTTGTGAAAGAAAAATATTTTTTGAATGACTGATTATAAACCCTGCTGACATGACAAGCGAACATATTGAAAAGTATATGATTGTGAGTTCGTGACGATCGTTACTTAGTAGACTGGCTAGCTTTTGCGAATTGACGTGCCGAAGTGTCGTTGCCAATGCAAGCCTTAGAGATCTATTATTGAGATCGTTATATATTGTGACGTCGCGGGCTAGGCATCATCTGTCATCTCTGCTATATGATGAGTACTACTCGATAACTTTTTCTTTTCGAACAAGTTGCGCAATATAATAATTCGCATATTATTGTATGTTGCATTGCAGCATCGTATCGTCGACCGGCCGGTGCGACGACTGACCGCGAATATTGATGGTCCGCTCTTGGCACCTTCAATTCATTAATTCCCCATGCGTGCCAAATGTGCATGGGTTCTCCTTCTCCCATGGGATCTACTAGTACTAGATTTATAGTCTGCTTTGACTACCGGTGTCGGGGTGCGACATGCGAGTCAACATCAGTGCATCACTCTCTGCATTTGACTTGTGGCGGCTCGTAGAGTTGAAAAATACTGCAACTCCTAGAATTCGTGTCAGTCAAGCTTTTTAAACTTTGACCAACTTTATAGAGAAAATCATTAATATCTATGACATAAAATATGTATCTTATAAAAATACATTGTATGATAAATCTAATGGTACTAATTTAGTACCATATATCTTAGTGATTTTTTCTAGAAATTTGGTTAAAGTTTAAAAAATTTGACTTAAGACAACTCTAGAAGTTGCAGTATTCAGGAACAGAGAGAGTATACACTTGAAAGTACCGTAAACAGAGATGCATGCACCTCCGAGAGAGTAGCAGCCAAAACCTACGGACGCTCTTCATAATTACGTAGTCGTCGTCAAAGTTTGCTGCTCTCTACTGCTACTAGTAGTAGTTTTTATTTCTCGTTGGATTCATTGACGGAGACACCCGTTGACGGAGATGTACTACATATCTGTCTGATGCAGCGTAAAAAAAAAAAGCATGCATGCATGGCCTACACTGCCTACGTACACGCTCATCTGTCATCTGGATAAATACGTACTATACGTAGCATTATCTGACCAACACAATTTATTAGGTGCAGCCACGCCTAGCTACGTGCATCGGTGCATGCAGTCCAAATTTATCAGCTTTCACACGAACAGACTGCCAAGCGAATTTAATGCTACTTGCAGCATGCTCATGGGAGCCATTCATGGCATCGGCGACGACCAGCTTATAGCCGCCCCAAGACTTGGGAGCCATTCATGGCACCAGCGGTTCCACACGGTTGACTGATCGATCGGAGGACGACTGGTTGATCGGTGCGTCCATCTGGAAATGGAATCAGTTTATTTGGGAAAATTCCAAACCATATCCCATTCGTGTATGTGTCAATCTGATTAGCTGATGATCGGATAGTTATTATTAGCAACCTCCAAAGGCCAATTGTTACCAATTGTTACCAGTGTTTGCCCGTTAAGTATCTGTATATGTATACGTACACATCAAAGTCTGTAGGGGGAACAAACTGTCTTTGTCGTCCTTTCCCTTGTGTTACTGCCGCTGTCATATCATATCACTGACTTTTGGCTCCGTAATCTGCTGGTAAAAGCGAAAGACGATAACTTTATGCACTGCTAGTAGAATTGAACGGTAGCTGCCGTTATTAGTTTCAACCTCATACACAGGCTAGCTATTAAGCATCATAAGTCTTATAATCTTGGAAGAGTCATAGCTAGAATGGAAATAAGTTTGCTGTCACATGTTGTTATTTGATTTTTGGGGGAAAAAAAACAAAAAGGTTAGGTTCTACAACGGACATATGCAGACAACAATGTTGGGCATAGAGTATAAGATAAGATAACGGAGATACCTATGCAGGCAACAATGTTGGGCATACAGTGTAAGATAACGGAGATACCCCAGAATCGTCCAAATGCATGTATCTAAAGAGAGCCTCATCAGGTTGTCTTCAACAGCTCACCCAATCCGTGACCCAAACGCAAAAAAGGTAGTGAGTATTTTTGCGTAGCAAAAACGTGGTCCAACAAAGACCCAAACACCGCCCCCATTTTGCGTCGCAAATCGAAGGAGAAGGCAAAAACGCTGCCGCCTTCCATCCGCGACGCAAATCCACGCCGGCGTCCTCCTCCCTCTCCCTCCTCTTCTCCCACCCCCCACTCCCACTCCCTCCACAACGACGGGCGAGGCAGGACCGCGGCGCCGGGCGGGCACGGCACGGCCGCGCGGCCAGGCGTGCCCTGCGGATCTAGCCGCCGGGAGGAGCTCCGGCGGTCTGAGGAGGAGCCCCGCGGCCCGCAGACGACGAAGGACGGACGGGGACGCGGAGGAGCCCAGCGACCCCCGGCACGGGATCTCGGCGGGCGCCCTTGGTCGCTGGGTTGTTGTCCTCCCGTCCGTCCATGAGGCAGACCCGACGACGACGGGGCGAGACGGGAGGGTGGCGGCAGATCCGCCATGGACGACGACGGCGAGGCCGGGAGCTTGGCTGGTGGAGCTCGGGTGGGGAAGGGGCGGGCAGAGCTCGGCGCCGGCGGGAAGGGGTGGGCGGAGCTCGACGGGGAGGGAGGACGCGGGGTTCTACTTTGCCTTCTCGCTGTTGGAGAAGAATGAATTTGGGTCACGGACTCATACTCTGTGCGTGACCCAATCGGCCAAATAGGTCTTGTTTTTGCATCTCCATTGTTGGAGTCAGTCTCAACCAATTGAAAATAGGTACTGATTGCTGTTGAGTTGTCGTCGATACGCGAACACATAGCTCATATACTTAATGTTTATGTTTGCTTATTAGAGCATCCTCAGTGAGGAGTGAGAAATCGTCAGCAATGAAAACTCCCCAAACAATTAAAAAAGAGCGCCAGGCTGCTGAGGTGTGGGTACTATGATAGAGAGTTTCATTGGAACATGTGCGAGACTAGCTAGGACGACTTCTTCGCTAGCTCGCTGCTCTCTTCTCCCGTCCAACATGATTCCATCAGGACTATTGATTTAGCTACAGTTAGGGACACCCTTATAAAATTCTCCTGTGTTACTTGAGCAATATATATCTTATTATAATTTTACATTATTGTCCGGTACAAAGTGTTGATAGCTCCGCTGGTTAATTAAAACTTCTAGAAGTGGGACCTATTTCATACTTAATGTTACATTATCGTCATGAATCAAGTCGGAAGACAACTACCTCTTTTGACTAATTTAGGCCCCTTATATGCTCCCCCAGTTCCGCGTTCTCACTACTGCCACTGTACCTGTTGCTGCTCCCTCCCGCAGTATTCCTACAAGATATTAACGTATTGAATATGATCTATATGGATAATGATCTACGATTGGATACAAGGACATCAAGCATGTAGTAGCTAGCTTTGATCATCATTATTAGCTGAATCGACGAAAGCACGTTGTCTATATGTTTCAAATTCTTTTTTTTAATACAACGATGCGTAAGCCTTTTACATATTCGAGAAAAAAAAAAATCATCGTTGTTAGCTGAATCAAGTAACTGCATTAAACCAGCCGCGACAGTTGAAAATCGATGACGACAAGTATGTTTTTCTATAGTGGCAGATTTGGACTGGTAAGTTTGGCAGGGGCATGCGTGCGTGTACCTGGTCATACAGAAATCACGCTCTGATTCCGTAGTGGTACTGGTAATGGTAAAGCTACCACGCAGAGGAGCAGCGCAGGAGTGTGCACTTGGTCATCACTGAATACTGATGGCCAAAGCTAACCCAGATTATTATGGGTAACCGAGAACCTAGAGTCTGGGAGGGCCCAGGAGATGTATGTAGACGAGGATTATTGGGGGGAGCAGGTGATGGTCAATGCATCAAACCAATCAGGATTACTAAACAAAGTTGCATATGAGTATACTATGCTACTCCCACTTGCATGGTTCCGTTGGGAAAAACAAGGCAGCAACTCGCTGAGTCGCTGTTGGCTGCTCAGATCAGGTCCGTCAGCTAGATTGCGGAGAGACGAAGTAATTCGTGTATATGTAATGTATTCCATGGTCGCCGTTTTAGTATTGGCTCTGGCTTGCATGGATAATCCTCGTATCCAACGCAAGCAGCAGAGTAAATTATGCCCAACGTGAACATGCGGACGCCCGCCCGTGACAGCAGCACACAAAAGCACGCACCAAATACCCTACGTTTTTTTCCCCCGGTTGGGTCGTTGGCCGGTGAGTGGATCAGATTCTCCTCGTCTGGATTCTCAAACTCAAAAGGCGGAGAATCTTGCACTTGCAGTAGTCTTCGTCCCAAGCCAATCCGGAGTACGTACGTCGCCCTGGATGCTGCAGACGGCAAAATCCTTTGCAGTTGCAAGCGCCTGTTTACTTGTTTTTTTTAACTCGTGCGTGCGTGCAACATCCTCCGATCGTCGTCGATCGATAGCCCCCAGTGTGGTGGAGCAATGCGGCGACGGCGTGGATTGCGTTGGCGCGGAGCTGTGTCCGCGATCTCATCGCCAGCTGCCTCGCATCGCATGCCGGCCGGTGTGACGCGATCGAACCACAGGCGCAGACGGGGATTCGACGACGTTGGAGCGCGACCTCCCCGTCCGTCCGTCCGTCCGTCCCGGGCACGAGCGAACCGGTTCTACAAGGCAAAAACGACGTTTGAACGAGAGCGACAGCCATTGTTTGTTGCCTTTAATTATTTGCGAATTCGACACTAGCTAGCTACAACTACTTACAATAATCCGGCCTCTCCTTCATTACATAGTACGTGTGTACGTACGCATGTAAAAGCTGCTGCTCCCTCTCTCGAGTCATCGTGATGATCTGCATATATTGGCGGGTATCATCAGTGGATCGGATCGACCGATTTGCACACCATGTGCCGGAGATCCGACGGAATCCTTGGAGTCCACCTGTCACCGGCCGGTCGCCCACGTGTGGCCCAAGATTGGCGCAGACTCTCTCTCTCTCTCTCTCTCTCTGATTTGACTCCACCCAACCCAAGTGCAAGCGCATGTGTACTGTACTGGTGATTTTGGTGCCACTGCAATAATCAACACACCACCACCGAGTCGCGCGGACGTGCCGAAACGGCGCTGGTTTTTCTTGCCGAAAAAATCCATGGTGTCCTGGCGACTCATCTTTTGTCCCTTGCGTTGCGCGCGTGCAATCTACTAGGCGGCTAGGTCCCAACGAGCGCGGGCCTCCTCAGTTCGTCACGTCGGCGGCGCGCGGCGAGTGGGGCTTGGACGACGGATCGGATCGGAGTGCGTGGCCACGCACGCGTGCGCGCGATCGCCGTCGCGCAACTGTCCGTGATAGTACTGATGCCGAGAGAAGAAAGGGCCCGTTTGGAACGGCTGCTGCAGTAGTAATCGGCGGCGTGCGTGCCCAGTGCCCCCCATATATTTGTCCATTTGGGCCTAATTAAGCGGAAGAAGACCTGACTTGGACGTGCAGGTTGCTGAAATTTACTCACGTGGGAGCGTGCGCGCGCGCCTCTTTGGCGCTAGCTGTGTCCCAATCCCGACCCAGGAACCGGCCACTCAGATTGGCTGGCGCATTGCATGCATGCACCCTAATATAAACGCTTTGCTGCTGCTGCTGCTGTTGGTCCCAAAGATTAATCTGTCGCCATCGTTTCTTTAGTATTTATCTACTACTCTATGTCTGAAAACGATACATATGCTCAAGCCATAGTGCCTTACGCACGCGGCCACGTCCCAAACTACACTTGCTATGTCTGCTGGTCGGCCGGCCGGAGTTGAGCTCGATCAGAGCCTTGTTTCAAACGTAGCACTAGAGAGCAGCACCCAATCATGACTGATTTTACATATACTTTTTCTTTAAAAAAAAAAGATAACAAGTCAGCTATTCCTATGAAAGAAAAATACTGTTCGAACAGTTTATAAGTTCAACTTATAAGACAAACAAGCAAGACACTAGATTGATTACTCGCACATATTAATAAGAAGGTGAGAGGTTTGCGCAAGATGCGCCGGCAACCCAATTCTAGTGGACCATCAAAGATTTATATTGGGGGAAAAGAAAATCACGTACTACTCAATAGCAACAAGAGAACCAATACTGTCGAAAGTTGTTCTCTCTCTTTTTTTTTTTTTTTTTGGGAGACTTCTGCGTGACGGCCCGGTCCAAGTAGGCTGAAATATGTTTTCACCCATAGATAGATAAATGATTTATCTTTAAAAAAGTCAACAAAAACTTGGAATGAAAACTCAAAAGTACCGATTAGGTCCCCACAAATCCAGTCCACTGGGGCCTCGCCAAATGTTGACCCGGTGGAGGACCGGGCTTATAAAGGGGTGCCCAGCTGCCAGAGCGGCCTGGAGCTGGAACCGTAGTGTGCCTGTCATATCTGCTTCTGAGGGGTCTCGGGCTCAAAGAGGCCACGGCCACCCACCCAACACCCATGGCGGAGGAGAGGCTGGAGGCGGCCGCTGCCGCCGACGAGTACACGCAGGACGGCACGGTGGACCTCGACGGCAACCCGGTGCTCCGCTCCAAGCGGGGAGGCTGGAAAGCCTGCCTCTTCGTTGTAGGTACGCACGGATCACTGGAAGCAGCACCCTACGTATCATGAATCCTTATGCATGCTCTCCTGCCATGGTTTGTGTTTCCGAGCTCCTCAAAGCTCTACTAGCTAGCGGTACCGGTAGAGAGCTGCTAGCTCGGCCTTCTTCTCAACACACCTACCTGTCAATTGTCATGGAGAAGCTAGCAGTCTAGCACACGTATCTGTATCTATTTCATGTTTGAACATACCACCGGGTTATTCTCTTAGTTGGGCAAACGTACAGACTGTTTTTCCTCACCCTTATGTTAACTTAGGCCTTGTTCTCTTCCATGCAAGTTTCACCTAAAGGTTCAAGTTTTTCCACTCTCTCTCCATCACATCAATTTCTACCCATATATATGGAGCATTAAATGTTAGTGAAAAAAATAACTAATTACACAGTTTTATTGTAAATCACGAGACGAATCTTTTAATCCTAGTTGGGTCACGATTGGACAATATTTGTCAAATACAAACGAAATGCTACAGTTGCAACTTTTTCTAACCGTTTGCATCAAAACAAGGCCTTATTACTACCACAAGCTTGGAGTTTAGCTCTGGCGGCCACATGCACATGACAGAAAATTATTAGCTAGCTCTAGCTATAGGGGAGGTAGGACCCGGATGGTTTGGTAGGAAAAGGAACGATGGTAGGCAGGCTGGTAGCACCGCGCTGAAGACAAACCCTGCATTTGGTTGGCTCTGGATCTTCACCGATTGGATTGGGCGATTGCGATTCCAATCCTAGCTACCTGCTGTGTGCTGCCAGTGCTTATTGCATCTAGCTCATCCGATCCGTCACCACATTCTCTGCGCCCGCGGTACAGGCTGACCTCCGTCGTCCACCGATTTCGAGCGGCAGCGCCCAAGGTGGTTCGTGAAACACGCCATGTGAGCCTGAGAGTTCCTCCATGGATGCCGAGCCATATATAGTGTATCACAGACTCCCTGCAAGCTGAGCTGAGGCAGTGTATACTACCATAGTACTAGTATATATACTAGGAAATGAAATGTCACATAATGGTAGTTCAGGCCCACTGAACTTACTACTGCTACACAAGAATGCAATTTTCTAGATGCATTATTGTTGATCAAAGGGTCTAAAGTAAAAATATCATTATTTATGACAACAACCAAGTATAATATGAAAATATCCCATGATAATAAATCGAATAATGCTCATTTGGTTCTGTAAATATATATTTTTAATTTATAGTTAGTCAAACCCCAGATACTTGAAACATATTATACGAATATAAGAAAGGCCATTATTTAGTTCTTGCTTATCACTGAACCGAAAGATTCCCAGAGTATATCAACAGCTTGCCCCCGATTGAATAATCTGTGTCGACACATGGGCAAAAAAAACGATGATTCCCTTCTTGGAACTGTGGCAGCAAACACATAGTGTCCTCCCCCCTGCAAGAAGGCCGATTCTGATTGAACCTTTGCGCTGAGGAAAAGCACAGGTAACTGCTGGGGGAATTGGGGGATGCTCGTCCTGTCACCAAGCGTTTGGAATTACTAGCCTTGTACCAATCGAGGCTTTGTTTTGCCGTGCTTCCATCGGACTTCGCCTCGGTGCTGTGCTCCCTAGCTACGACAACGACGAAGACACGTTCTCGTCTGTTTGCCAATTTCCAATTGTTTTCAGACAAATAGATGTCGTGTGCCTCTGTCGTAGAGTAGGTTGCTATTTACATACGTATAAGGGGGAAAAGAGAGGGTTGAAGAAGACCAACACGATATCTCTGCATTTAACAATTGCGATGAGGCTGAGTCACTCGGCCCCGACTTGTTCAGAGATTTTGTCGTCGAATTTAACTAAGATTCGTTTTCTGAGATATTTGAAAGGTAGCCCCTTGTATGTTTCGTTATCAAACGCTAATTAAGCTCAAGAGTCGTCGGAGCCGGAAGAGGTCGGCGAGGCTGGGGTCCAGCTATAGGAAGAAAGTACTAGTAGTATACAGTCTCTTTCGCATGCCGTCTCTTTCGTATATGTCGTCATGTTTTGCTCCTGGTTTGCTGATAAGCTCTGTTCAGTCATAGTAGTAATCAAATGCAAACTAGGAGAGAAATATTTATAAATAAAAAATAAAATAAAGCAAGAGGTCTGTCGAATCAGAAACTCTGCTCCTCAAAGTTCTTATATGTAGTACTCTGACTGAATCAAATGCAAACCAGGAGTATATCGCATTGGACTTTTTTTTTTTTTGGGAGCATGGTGCATTTGAAACAGAGCCGGATCCAATGGCTGATTTCTTTTCTTGGAATTGCTTGCGCATGTACTACTACTATGCAGTGTACGAGGTATTCGAGCGGATGGCGTACTACGGCATCTCGTCGAACCTGGTACTGTACCTGACGACGAAGCTGCACCAGGGCGTGGTGCCGTCGGCCAACAACGTCACCAACTGGGTGGGCACCATCTGGATGACGCCCATCATCGGCGCCTACATCGCCGACGCGCACCTCGGCCGCTACCGGACCTTCATGATCGCCTCCGTCATCTACCTCGCCGTGAGTCAGCGATCTTTATGTGGGCCGGGCCGGGCCATCAGTCAATCTTTTTTGTGGCAAACTGAATTTAATTTATGAAGCCCATTCATTTCGCGCGCAGGGCATGATCCTGCTGACGCTGGCGGTGTCGCTGCCGGCGCTGCGGCCGCCCAAGTGCGGCGCCGGCACGGCGGACCCCAGCTGCTCGGAGCAGGCGACGCCCGCGCAGCTGGGCGTCTTCTTCCTGGCGCTGTACATCCTGGCCGTGGGCACGGGCGGCACCAAGCCCAACATCTCCACCATCGGCGCGGACCAGTTCGACGACAGCCACCCGCGGGAGCGCGCCCACAAGCTCTCCTTCTTCAACTGGTGGATGTTCAGCATCTTCTTCGGCACGCTCTTCGCCAACACCGTGCTCGTCTACATCCAGGACAACGTCGGCTGGACCGTCGGCTACGCGCTGCCCACGCTGGGGCTCGCCGTCTCCATCGCCATCTTCACCGCCGGCACGCCCTTCTACCGCCACAAGCCCACCTCCGAGAGCCCCTTCGCCAAGATGGCCAGGGTCATCGTGGCGGCGGCACGGAAGCTGGCCGTCTCCGTGCCCGTGGACCCGCGCGACCTGCACGAGCACGACGACGCCTACTACGCCAAGAAGAACGCGGCCCGGCTCCCGCACACGCCCCACCTGAGCGTCCTGAGCAAGGCGGCGGTGAAGACGACGACGACGACCGGCAAGCCCGCGTCGCGGTGGTCGCTGAGCACGGTGACGCAGGTGGAGGAGACGAAGCAGATGCTCAAGATGCTCCCCGTGCTGGCCATCACGTTCGTGCCCAGCGCGATGATGGCGCAGATCAACACGCTGTTCGTCAAGCAGGGCACGACGCTGGACCGGCATATCGGCCCGCGCTTCCAGATCCCGCCGGCGAGCCTCCAGGGTTTCGTGACCATCTCCATGCTCGTCTCCGTCGTGCTCTACGACCGCGTCTTCATGCCGCTCGCGCGCCGCGTCACGGGGAACCCGCGCGGCATCTCGCTGCTGCAGCGCATGAGCGTCGGGCTCGTCATCCACATCGCCATCATGGGCATCGCGTCGGTGACGGAGCGGCACCGCCTGGCGGTGGCGCGCGAGCACGGCATCTACGACAGCAAGGACACCACCATCCCGCTCACCATCTTCGTGCTGCTCCCGCAGTTCGTGCTCATGGGCGTCGCCGACGCGTTCCTGGAGGTGGCCAAGATCGAGTTCTTCTACGACCAGGCGCCCGAGGGCATGAAGAGCCTCGGCACCTCCTACGCCATGACCAGCCTCGGTGTCGGCAACTTCCTCAGCACAGCGCTGCTGTCCACGGTGTCGCGCGTCACGGAGCGCCACGGCCGGGCCGGCTGGATCCTCAACAACCTCAACGCGTCGCGGCTGGACAAGTACTACGCCTTCTTCGCCGTCCTCAACTGCGCCAACCTCGTCGCCTTCTTCGTCGTGTGCCGGTTCTACGTGTACAACGCCGAGGTATCCCACGTCGTCGACACCGGGAGCGGCAAGCAGAAGCCGGCCGAAGTGGCGATGAGGCCGGCGGACGTCGGCGCAGTGGAGGCCACCCTATAGAAGTGTTCCGTTACAAATGTATACTGTAGCTGTCATACTCATCATACATATACGTGATAACATGAACAGGGGGAGGCCCGTCTGCGTGTACATTGCGTAATCTCTGCGTGCACATGCATTGGATGTGATGAACAAGAACTCTGACGTTGCTTGGATGAGTTGTGTATTCCTACCACCTTGGAGCTTGAGTCATTCCAGCAATGGAAGCTTGACTGTAGAGTAGAAATGTGGACTCTCGTAGCACAACATCTTGAATCTTGACGCGAAAGCTAGATATTCAGTCGATATTTTCATTCTTTCCATTTGCAATACGGTTTAGTGAGGAGAAGCTAAGGTAAAAGCATCTCTACTAGTTCGATGAATAAGTGAGATTTTCTTTTCCTATAATCAGTGATAAAAGAAACTGACGGGAAAAAAGCTCATACTAACAGATCACTGAGGCCTCATGCGTCACCGGATCACTTTATGACTTTACACATACCGGAGTTTCATGCCATCTCTAAGTGAGATTTTCTTTTCCTATAATCAGTGATAAAAGAAACTGACGGGAAAAAAGCTCATACTAACAGATCACCGAGGCCTGGATCACTTTTTATGACTTTACACATACCGGAGTTTCATGCCATCTCTCCAAGCAAGCGATGTGTGTTATTGACATGTTTACTTAGAACATGTGCTACCTTATTACAAACTCTATTAACAAACGAAAAAGAAAACACTTGAACTGCACGGCTTATAACATCAATCTCCCCAAGAAAAGGGCCAACCACTGATGGTTGGTAATTCTTAATAGACCCCCTTTCTAATCTTTTTCTCCTAAACGTTCTCTTATAGTCTTATGTCACTCCCTCAAAGAAAGGGGAGGGGAAATCAGTTGTGTCATATATATTGAACGCATACAATGGCCATGTAAATTGTCATGTGGATGTGAGCACTTTTTTTTTTTTTTTTTAGATTTTTTTTTTGGACACGTATACTTGACGTTCATGTAGGTCGAGCACCTATTATAGTATGTTAATTACATTATGTCATATCTAAATGCACCAAAAAAAAAAAGATTTATCATATCAGTATATCATGTATAGATCTATATCTATATACTAATAACTAAAAACTTCCATATGTATCCTATTTTACAAAATTAAAATTTTAATAAATATACATTTCCTCCTAGACTAGAAAGTACTACTAGCTGATTTTAACCGTCTCATCTATATCTATACCTGTTTTCTCTCCACCCATTTTTTATCCGTTCCTCTCCTAATTAACTCTTCTTTTAAGATGAATGAAATGAAACCACCACTTATCTCTTATTTAGTTTGGAATTGCAAAACTTTATTGGTATCGCACACGTATTTAAACTAACGTTTTATCTTTTCTAAGCTTTCTTACATGGCAATAACCACCTAATAAACCGAGTCCATCTCTCCTCAATTTTCCATATGGTACAAATCCTATACTACAGATAATATTTTTTATGGGCCTTGGTATTTAATTGAAACATGATTGAGATAAGCCTAGGTATTATGGCTCACGATGGAGCAAAGTCCAATTTAAAATATGCTTCAAGCATTGCTCCATCTGGCCCTCCACCAACTAAAAAAAGGAGATGATGGAAAAGAATAATATTTAGCATTATTTTCCATTGGCCACATGATTAAGATTATATATGGGATTTTCCAAAATTACCAAAGAAGATTATAATATATTATGGACAACTTCCCAACACAACGAGATCGCCCACGAGGATGGATCTATCCTGGCCATCTGGTTCGCCTCGCCGCACATCGATCGTCAAGGAGTAAACCCAGCGGCAGCGCAGGTCCTCGAAGCTCAGCATGGAGAATTTAGCGTCGTCTACAAGGACATGCTCAGCTCCCCCGATGGCCTCGACATCGTCGTCAAGGTGCTGAACGAGCACACGAAGAACAAGGTCACATAGCAGTAGTTCATAGTGGATGCAGGCTGTGGGCACGCTCTAGAGGATCAAAAACATGCCAAGTTCATCACGCTCATGAGCTTACTAAGACGGCGGCATGCACGCGCCGGTGTATGAGTTCGTGACCAAACGCTCCCTAAACAGGTATTTTTTAATTGCAGGTAAGTTCGTCAGCGGCGCTATCAGGAGGACAGCTGCTCATAGACTTTGGGATCGCGTAGCTGCTCAGCCGGGCGCTTAGACACATACGCCTCCGTGCCCTTGGGCAACATGACGCCCAAGGTGATCCGATCCATGTTGGCACGACTCCGATCCGATCACCGAGCGGTGCTACAGCGTCAGCATGATGTTGTTCGAGGTCATCGGCTGGAGGAAGACGAACAAGGTTCACGTACGTGGTCGTAGAGTTTGGATTTGGATCCAAAATAAAACAGATAGATGGCGTAGCAAGTTTTGAATATAAAAGATTAAAAATTTACAAAGGCTGTTGGTGTACTCATATTTTTTGAAGATTTTATTTTTGATAATGGCTCAATAATATTTGAATCAATTTTTAGCTAACTCATGTTTGGGATGCATGCATTTAGGAAAGTTCCTTTTTACAGTGAAAACAGGTGATTTGAAACTTATGAATTCCTGTACTTAGCTAAAATTATCCATCATACCACTAATTATAAAATAAATAACCGTTATGTTTCCTCTTTTCTTTCCTTTGGCCACCACCTAAAGACGTGCCTTTCCCTCCGCATTCGCTCCACCTCCGGAAGCAAGCGCATTCACCGACGTAACAGCACGAGCGTCATGCTACTCCGCCGCCTTGAGCTTCCGCTCCACTGCTGGCCCTCTACACCCACCCCGCAACTGCGAGAGCTCACCGTCAGGCCTCCGCGCCCGCCTTGCCGTTGCGAGCGGGAGCCCTGCCCGGCGCTGGCCACATCGGCGTTGCATCACCTAGCCACCGTGTGCGCCTAGCCCACCTGCCGCACACACTTCAGTGCACGCCTCGCCCACCGCCGTGCGTGTGCTCGCCGATGCTCTTCTTGGAAGAGGACGAAGATTCTAACGTGCAGATCAAAGGCTTATGTTATCATTATTGTTATGAATATTAACTTATATTATGTATGCCACAATAATCGTAAAATAAATTATAGCTCTTTAATTTTACACACAAAGAGTAAAAGAATAGACATGTAACTTTTTATCTCTTTTCCATTATTGTTTGATAGTAGTTACTCCCGTTGCAACGCACGGGTATATTTCCTAGTCTACCTAAATGACTCACATGCAAGCAATTCATCACATAGCAGGCCGCCCGGCCTTCCCTTCTTGTCTCGCAGAATCGGCCATGGCACCAAATCGTGATGGCCAAGAAAGTGTATCAGGGGCAGATGCGGCGAGAGAAATCCCAAGCCTAGCCCAAGCTCCCTTCTCCCAAGAGATCAATACGCAGTCCAGCGTCATCCAAGATCCAGTCCATTATTCGATTTCTTCCCCATGTCCTCTGTGTTGTTTTCGTCCGGGCTGGATTCAGGAAGATGCGACGGCGGCGCTGCTGACATTAATCGAAATCGAATGATCGGACTCCGACTGCGATACCAATTCGATATGCTGTCTATATAGTTCTGGAGACCTCCGACGCCGCACGTCTTGGATCGGTTGCAAGATCACCCTCTCCTCTCGCTTCTCGCGTGCCCAGGTTAATTGGAGCATAGAGCCGATCTCATCTCATGGCGGCGGTGACCCGCAACAAGCGCCCGACGCCGATGGGAAACTGCTGTCCCGCGGTGGCCAGCAAGAAGCCGTCGCGCTACGACGACTTGGGGAGCATCTACAACTACAAGAAGCTCGAGCAGCTCGGGGAAGGCACCTACGGCACGGTGCTGAAGGCGGAGGACCAGCGCACGGGCGAGACGGTGGCCGTCAAGTGGGTCCGCCCCGACCGCGAGGGCGTGACCGACCTCGACGCCGTCTTCCACGAGGCCGCCTGCCTCGAGGCGTGCCGCGGCCACCCCTCGATCGTGCAGGTGAAGGAGGTCGCTGCCGACGAGGTCGCCGGCGACGTGTTCATCGTGACGGAGTTCGTGGGGCCTAGCCTCGAGAGCCAGCTGCCGCGGCGCTTCTCCGACGCCGAGGCCCGCGCGGTCATGCGCCAGCTCCTGCGCGGCGCCGAGAAGCTGCACGGCGCGGGCATCATCCACCGCGACATCAAGCCGGACAACGTCCTCGTCGGCCCCGGCGGCGCGCTGAAGATCTGCGACCTCGGCATGGCGGTGTGGACGACGCCCGGCGGCGGCGAACTGTACCCGGAGGATGAGATCGTCGCCGCGCTGTGGTACCGCGCCCCAGAGCTGATGATGAGCGAGTCCTCGCGGACCTATGGCACTGCCGTGGACATGTGGGCGCTGGGTTGCGTCATGATCGAGCTGCTCATCGGCGAGCCCCTGTTCAAGGGTGCGGAGACGGAGGACGACGTCCTCCACATGGCGCGTGACTTGCGGGATGAGATGGAGTCTATGCCAGAGTCCGAGTTCCTGCCTGAGCTGTCCACGGCCGGCCACGAGGTCCTGCAAGGCCTGCTCAGTTTGGTGCCGGAGAAGAGGCTCACCGCGGCGCACGCCCTCAGCCACCGGTGGTTCGAGGAGGAGGACGCTCCTCTGTCCCCTGTTCTGTCTTCTCAGGAGGATCAGCCTGGTTTCATCACATTCTTGTAGATTCATCACTTTGTTGTAGAGTGCAGACGGAAAGGCAGCAACATCTGACCCTTGTAGTATTTAGCTATTTATCTTTGCTGCTTTTTTGCTTGACTAATTTGTGCCCATCAGTTGTAGCGATGGGAAGCCCAAAACTTTAGACCATATCCATGATCCATGTAGCTGAATATGCCTTTGTAAGTTACCCCAAGATTCATCAGTTTCTTGTAGAGTGCAGATCGAAAGGCAGCAACATCTGATCCTTCATCCTTGTAGTGACTGCGTTCAGTGGAAGCCCAAAATTTTTCACCATGCTATGGCCCTATTCACTTTAGCTTATCATTGCCGTTGCAAACATGTGTTTTTGTCTCACAGCAAATCAATTGATTCGACTTATCCATATAGCTGCATATACTTTTACAAGGTACCCCAAGATTCTCATTTTATAGCTATGTAAACTATCATTTTTTATCGCATCTCTATTGCTTTACAATAACAATCGAGATACAAATGTTCATAAGACACTATGAGTGTCTCAAGAGTTTTTCTGTTTTTTTAAATTCACTCTCTAAAGCCGTATTTAAAGAGTTATTTGAATGTAAAAATAATGTTAACACTTTTCATCAGTTTTTGCATCTCCGTTCTCCATATTTCACTAGCGAAAAAATTCAGAAAAAATAAAACTCTAACACAGTATCAAAGTCAAGTATTGTAATTACTAGTATATACAAAACATCAAAAACAATATTTATAATATCAAATAAGTATCGTTAGATTAGATTTAGAAAAAAGTTTAAATACCCCTGAACTATCAGCACCTGTATAATCTAGACGCTGAACTATAAAATCAGGTATTCTATATTTTATTTTTTTAAAACTGCTACAAATAATCTCTGAGGCGGTTTTGGAGGGCGGTTTTGCTGAGGTGGCAGCCAAGTGTGAGTGGTTTTGCCAAGTGTTGAGGTGGCAGCCAAGTGTTGATTTTTTTTTTCATGGACGGACGTAGTACAATTTCATAACAGCAACCAAAGACGCGTAAAATCTACCGACAAAAATGGTTTCCATTACCATGACCAAGTTGTAGGAAGTTCCGACTCTGGCCGTGTCGTGTAAAAACTCGTCCAAAGTCCAACCCGAAAAGCCCCACGAAAACCCTCCCTCCGGCCCGCGGCTCCTTTGCGGTCCCCAGTCCCCACCCCACCACGCGCCGGACCTAAAATATCCCACCCAAACCACCCTCCTGCCGCCCCCAAACCCAAATCGGCACCCCCGGAATCCCCAATTCCGCTCCCTTCCTCTCTCTCCCTCTCCCCCCCCACCGCAGCAGCAGCAGCAGCAGGCGAGCGCGAGGCGGAGGGCGGAGGCGGAAGAGGAGAGATGGAGTCGGACCAGGGCAAGCTCTTCATCGGCGGCATCTCCTGGGAGACGACGGAGGACAAGCTGAGCGAGCACTTCTCCGCCTACGGCGAGGTGACGCAGGCCGCCGTCATGCGCGACAAGATCACCGGCCGCCCCCGCGGCTTCGGCTTCGTCGTCTTCGCCGACCCCGCCGTCGTCGACCGAGCGCTGCAGGACCCCCACACCCTCGACGGCCGCACGGTACGGCAAAACCCCCACCTCTTTCTTCTCCGACGCGAAACCCTAGGGGTCGGATATTCGCAAGCCCTCGCGGAATATTCGCCTCGGTCGTCTCCTGATCTGCCCCAAAGTCCGAGCTTGACCAGGATTTCTCTCGGTTTTGCTGGTATTTTTATTGCCTCAGGTCGATGTGAAGCGGGCACTCTCGCGGGAGGAGCAGCAGGCCTCCAAGGCCGCGAACCCTAGCGGTGGGAGGAACACTGGTGGTGGAGGTGGCGGCGGCGGGGGCGGCGATGCCGGTGGTGCTCGGACGAAGAAGATCTTTGTGGGCGGGCTGCCCTCTACTCTCACCGAGGATGGATTTCGGCAGTACTTCCAGACCTTTGGCGTCGTCACTGATGTTGTTGTCATGTATGACCAGAACACGCAGCGCCCGCGTGGTTTCGGATTCATCACCTTTGATTCAGAGGACGCAGTTGACCACGTGCTGCACAAGACCTTCCATGACCTTGGTGGGAAGTTGGTTGAGGTGAAGCGCGCGTTGCCCCGTGAGGCCAACCCTGGCGGCACTGGTGGTGGGCGTTCTGGGGGAAGTGGGGGTTATCAGAGCAACAATGGCCATAACACCAGCTCTGGTAGCTATGATGGTAGAAGTGATGGTGGCAGGTACGGGCAGGCACAGCAGGGTAGTGGTGGCTATCCTGGCTACAGTGCAGGAGGCTATGGCGCTGGGGCAGCTGGATATGGATATGGTGCTAACCCTGCAGTTGGATATGGAAATTATGGTGCTGGAGGATATGGAGGTGTTCCTGCTGCGTATGGTGGACATTATGGAAACCCTGGTGCAGCTGGGTCTGGTTACCAAGGTGGACCTCCAGGCTCAAATAGAGGACCTTGGGGCAGTCAAGCTCCATCTGCATATGGAACTGGAGGGTATGGTGGCAGTGCTGGCTATAGTGCTTGGAGCAACTCTGGTGGTGGTGGTGGCAATGCTCCCAGTAGTCAAGCCCCTGGTGGACCTGCAGGCTATGGAAGCCAGGGCTATGGGTATGGTGGATATGGAGGGGATCCATCGTACGCTAGTCATGGAGGATATGGGGCTTATGGAGCACGTAGTGATGGTGCTGGCAATCCTGCTACTGGTGGAGCATCTGGATACAGTGCAGGCTATGGAAGTGGAGGTGCCAACTCTGGCTATTCAAGTGCTTGGAGTGATCCTTCACAAGGTGGTGGATTTGGCAGTTCAGTCAATGGAGGTGCTGAAGGGCAATCAAATTACGGCACTGGCTATGGCAGTGTGCAGCCCAGGGTTGCTCAGTAAAGAGAGGCATTTAGTGTCTGTGATCTGAACCAGCGCATCTGGGCAGTCTATGTATTGATTTGTCATTCCAGTCGCTCTGATTATTCTCAGCATTCTGAAGATTGCCCATTCGCTGGTTAAATCAGTATTTCTCCGGGTTGGAATGCTTGATCCTTTAGTGGCTTACTACTAGAACTTCTAGTCAATAAGTAGCTATAATGTGGAGTAGCAGTATCTTGCAGAATGCTTTTATTAATTTTTACATTTAGCTTTATCCATCTGTGTGCTTTGCCATGAGTGGAGTTTCAGGTTGCTTCATCTCTAGTTATATAAGCTAGAGTAGCTTGACTGCTTATGGACAAAATTATCTAGTTGTACCTCTATTCTACAGATCATATATTTGTGTTTGACAGTAGTATTTATGCTGGATCTTGCTCTACCTTGTATTCTGGAATGTTCTACATTTGGTGATTGTATTGACATGTGGTATTATCAACATTCATGGTTTGAAACAGATGCAAACCCTGAAATATGCAGTCGTAGTTGCTTCATGCTGTAGCTGCTTCTAACAGTATGTTCAACTGTAGTGCAAGTGTTTTTATGTAGCTGGAATGGTACATCCTTCAAGTATATCATCAAGCTATGAATTCCATCCATTTGGCCCTAGATTTTGATATTTTCCAAGCAGCAGTAAGCTTATTAGCAGCAAGGTTGTAGCGCCAAGTTTCTGAGGTAGTATAGATAACTGGGTTATCTGTGAAGCTACTTGAATGTTTAGGGGTAGAATTGTATTGTAGAACAGTCAAGACTCGGCAAGTAAAGTAATTGTCCTTCCTCCTACCTTCCTTTATGTACAGGTTGAATGGGATGACATTCTTTTTAGAGATGCCCAAGCAAGGTCTAAGAAATCCGGGCATCTGAAAAAGGCATGTGACACAGTGATTTACATGACGAGCTGGCGAAAAGTTTCAATATCGGTGTGCTGAAAGAATGCAAGATACCAGCTTAAGTGCTTCATTTTCTGAAGGGTCCTGTGCTGTGCTACAAGATAGTGGGTATGTGGAATCGAAGATTCTATATTCACATTTTGTCTGGCAAAATCTTCTTGACTCTGGTACTTGTCAAAGCGAAAACTCTAGATGATCCTTAGCTTTGTTCATTCAAATTTACTGTGTACAATATCGATCGGTGAAACGTGTCGGTTTTATCTTTTGAGCAATAATGTCGCGCTAGACATTTAGATTGACCACACAAACAATCTTCAATGTATTTACCATGGAAAGTATTGCATTTGTTTTCCTTATTACAATTTAGGCGAAATTATTGATTTTTTTCAAGTAAAGAAACTTGCCGGATGAGGTAGTGTGATTAGGAAGGTTAACTTTGCTTGTTTATATTAATTGCTAAGGCTGTGTTTGGTTCGCCTTGTGGAAAGTGCTTCTGCTACCAAAAAAAACTGCTTTTCCAGAAGCAGCTACTTTCTCGTGGTATAATTTTTTTTTTCAGTACTTCAAGTCTGCTATTGGCTTTCTTTCTGCTTTTTCAAATGGGTGGAAATAGAGACCTTTTACAACTGTTTCAAGGGAGATAAAGAGAGGGGTTAGGTTTCATAGTTTTACCAAACAGACCCTTATCACTGCTTATTATAATCAAGCATACACAAATGGGCTAAGCATCATAATTATTTTCCCTTTGCTCTATTTATTATGTTGATGACCATTTGACCTCTGATTTAAGTTTAAACTTTTATGAAGTTTATACTTGTTTTTTTTTCTCCTTTTTTGGTAATGATGTCTTTTATCACTTACCTTGTGGCCAATGGTATATTATTATAATAAAAAATATGGTTATATCCCTTGACACAGAATCTTATTCACATATATAGTAGCTGATGTTCTCCCCTTGAGAGTTGAGAATAATGTCATATGAGCATTGTAATTGATAATTGATGAAACAGCTTATTCTGAGTACTATTGAGGCCTGGGTTAATTTGCATGAGCTCTTGTCTCCAACACCAAGATCTAGTGTGATGTTGGGTCGATGTAGATTGATCTAGCACCCATAATCAAAACTCTGAGATACTCAATAAAAAATTGAGAAAACTTCAAATATGATGAATTGCTATAATCTGAATCAATTACTGTCAATCCCACTGTGCCTTTATGTTTCTGATACCAGAATGCATCTGTAACTCTTTTCCATAGTACTACATATGTCCCAAAATATGTGACATTCTAGAATTTTCTAGAAGGATTAGTATAGAGGGGAAATGATCAAAGTATCCCTATTTATTAGATGTGTTTCCCCTAAAACTTGACATTCGAGGATACATTGGTTCGATTTTTCAGCATGTCTAGCACAGATTCGTGAATTTTCGAGTCTTCCTTGGAAATAATTTCTTGTCACCATTAATTAATAAGTTGAAGATTAGTTATCCTATTGTTTTTTTTTTTCAAGTTTTGCTAAGTTAAACTAAGGATATTGAAACAAATGTGTTATAGCTTTAGTTATTCTTGGTACGATCTAGTTCAGAATTGTGTTTAGAAGTTAAAGTTAAATTTGAGTTTTAGGTGCAAAGCTTACACTCCCTTCCCAAAGTGCATGCATGTTTTTAATGGAAAACTTTTGTCAACAGACGAAGTGCAACATGTTGGCTGGAGCCACTGTGGCTAGGTCTCGGCTGTGTGGCGCAAGGGGCGGCTTGTCTGCATACTGGTGATCATATATGCTTGTAATATAGCAATGCCCCAATGCATAGGTGACCTTTTAGTGCTAGAGGCTTCCTTTTGTTGCCATGATGTCTATGCCCTATAAGTAGTTGCATAACACGTAGTATATACTCAATATAGTTCTACCCCTTGTTATGGAAGCCATTGGTGTTTTTCTTTTTGTTTAGCATGAATGCTGTATAATTGTACATTGAGTGGACTATTCAGTTATTGCTAAACCACACTCGTGAATTCTGTAAATGAAAAGAAATGAAATGCATATATTTATTGGATCGCTCACTATGTCGTGATTGGAGTTTCATGAATGCCGTATAATTGTACATTGAGTGGACTATTCAGTTATTGCTAAACCACACTCCAGTGAATTCTGTAAATGGAAAGAAATGAAATGCATATATTTATCGGATCACTCGCTATGTCATGATTGGAGAGTTCTAGCATCTCTGATTTGATTCAATTTCGTGTAAAATAAACACTGAATGGGTTATTTGACTTGTTTCTTATAGTGACTAGAGCGGCCTTGCTGCTCGCCGGTTTCCTCTCTCTGACCTCCAGCTTCTCCGGTGCCTCTGGTGTTGGAGCGAAGGGAAACTGGGATCTGGTGGCTGGTGTATATCATCTTCCTAGCATCCTACATCTTGGTTAGATTAGTTTCTAGCACCTACATCAAGGTTGGTTTGATTAGTCTTCCTCAATCTGGTATAGATTGGGGCTGTTTAGCTTCCACCTGATCCTGTCCGAAGATGATGCTGGTGCTGCTGCTCCTGGTGAGGATTTTACTTCTCGAAGACACTGATGAAAGCGGTCTTGATGGGTTCGAGGTGATGGTTCTTGTGGCATTCAGGTCTGTTTGGAACGAAGGAATTGAAATCAAAGGAATGAGATAAAATAGAGGAATAAGAAAACACAGGAATATTTATTAGAGTGAGCGTCTGGAATGGAGGAATGAGATAGTAGAAGAATCTCGTTTTTAGACTAACGATCTGCATTTTTTTTGCTAAACTTGGTAGCTTGAGATTAGCTTGGGTTGGTCATTAATCCAACAATGGACCACTGAAGCGTAGATCATAGATCAGAAGTTCTTGAATTGGTGCATGGCAAGAACACTAATGATGTGAATATATAAATAAAAATGTTTCCTTGACTCTCGTCCCTTTTATCACCGATGCCATCATATCATAGAAGTTCACGGCAATAGTGTTCGCTAGCTTAGACAACAACGCAGGAAGCATTCCTTTAGCAGTTATGGCAATAGTTTTGGCTAGACAGCAACGCAGGGAGAATTCCTTCAGCTTAGAATGAATGTTTTCTGTTCCTTCAAAATGCATGGATGTGGAAACTTCCCACAGGAAAGGATATGCTCAATCCTATGTTCCAAACAAATGACAGCACAGTACAAAAAATGGATGAATCTTTATTCGTGTATACTCTTCTTCCTTTGGAAATCCTACAATCGAAACGGCCGAGTTAGGCCCTCGAAGGATTTGGTAGGTCGGCGGGAGGGGAAAAAATGGGTACAGTCTGCACCGCCTCTATGCAGGCCCACTCGGATGGAAGCATGTGTCAGGAAGTTCATCACACGGTCAAGCGTGGTGTGGTTCCTCCGACGGTTTCAACTTGACTTGCAGCAGACCAAGAGTAGCCTAATTAGCAGGCAACTAAAAACTCTACACACCTTTCTTGGGATTTTTTCAGGATTTATTGGCGTTATGTTTTAAGTGGTAACCGACGTTCCCGTCGACGACAAGGTGCCAGTGGTGACTTTAGGAATCTTTAGATCTGCCGACTCAGTCATTCGGAGGCGCTCATAGGGGTAGGGTTTGCGTGCGTGTGTTCATAGGGATGAGTGTGCGTGCGTGTTGTGAGTGTCTGCGTTGTACTGTGTAATTCTAAAAAAAAAAAAAAAAAAAAACTACGCGTTATGGACTTCCTGCGATGCATGGCTTTCATCCGAGCGGGAGGCGTTCAACAAATTCTTGCGGAGGCAAAGATGGAACGGCCACAAGCTACATCCTTTTCGGCACAGAACTATGTTATTCGTTACCTAAAAAGTTATGCGTTTAGTTCTCCATCAGTGCATGTATAGAAACTGTCCAATGCAACTTACTCCTGCAATCTCTAATTATATATAGGCCATTCTAAATTTCTTGGAGAGTCAAAACATTTTATGTTTGACTAACATTATAGAGATAAAAGATCGCTACTTTTTCTCTCTTATTTTTTTTTTTCTGGTGCAAAGCATGCATGCAGCAGGATGAAATTCTGGCAGAGTCAACCCACCCTCGGTTACCCTGCAAATGCGGCACGGAAATAGCCGACTCAATTTGGGCGCGGCATGCACCGGCTGTCTGTCTCTGCCCTTTGCAATTCTTGATCGCTTCTCTCCTGAGTCCTCGCGCGTCACCTCCCAGACTCCCCGATCGCGCGCGAGCCCCGGCTGTCTCTCTCGGTGGCTGGGCCGTGCCGTGCCGGGACGAGATGGGGGGCCACCAGCGCTCGCGCTCCGCCTCCGCGAGCTCCACGGCGACGCGGTCCGACATCACCGAGCTCGACTTCGCCGCGGTCGGCCTCGACTGCCCCTTCGGCCGCATCGACGCACTCGGCCCCGTCGAGCTCCGCGAGACCGCGTACGAGATCTTCTTCATGTCCTGCCGCTCGTCCGGCCCGGCGGCGCCTGGTCCTGGCAGGGGCGGCGTGGCGGAAGGCGGGGAGGTGTCGTCGCCCGTCGCCGGCGCTGGCGCGAGGGGCGGCGGCGGCGTCATGGGCAGCCGAGTCAAGAAGGCGCTCGGACTCAGGCCGAGGCGGCTGTCCATGGGGGCGCAGCCGATGATCGCCCGCACGCTGAGCCAGACGTCGGGCCCGGCGTCCCCTGGCCGCGTGCGGCGGCCGATGACGTCGGCGGAGATCATGCGGCAGCAGATGCGTGTCACCGACCAGAGTGACGCGCGCCTGCGCCACACCCTCATGCGCACCGTCGTCGGTCAGGTCAGCGCCGGCCCATGGCAGCATCGATCGATCCTTTTCGTTTTCCACATCTTTCCATGACAATCAAGCTTGGTTTAATTTGCACAGGTGGGCAGGAGGGCAGAGACGATCGTTCTCCCGCTGGAACTCCTCCGGCAGCTCAAGCCCGCGGAGTTCGCCGACGCCGAGGAGTACCACCAGTGGCAGTTCCGGCAGATCAAGCTCCTGGAGGCAGGACTCATCCTGCACCCCTCCCTCCCGCTCGACCGCCTCCACGCCGCCGTGCTCCGGTTCCGCGAGGTCATGCGCGCGACCGAGATCCGCGCCATCGACACCGGCAAGAACTCCGACGTCATGCGCGCCCTCACCAACGCCGTGCACGCGCTCTCGTGGCGCTCCGGCACCGCCGGCGCCGCCGTGGAAGCGAGCCACTGGGCCGACGGGTACCCGCTCAACGTGCTCCTCTACTGCTCCCTCCTCCAGACCATCTTCGACCTGAGGGAGAGCACTGTCGTGCTCGACGAGGTGGACGAGCTCCTGGAGCTCATCAAGAAGACGTGGCCGACGCTCGGTATCAACAGGATGCTGCACAGCGTGTGCCTGGCGTGGGTCTTCTTCCAACAGTACGTGATCACGGGCCAGGTCGAGCCGGACCTCGTCGCCGCGGCGCTCACCGTGCTCGTTGACGTGGCGGCCGACACCAGGCACGGCAGCCGTGACCCGCTGTACGTCAAGGTGCTCCTGAGCGCGCTCGGTGGGATGCAGGAGTGGTCGGAGAAGCGCCTCCTGGACTACCACGACAGCTACGAGAAGGGCATGGGTGGCGCCGCTACGGAAGGCATGGAGATCCTGCTGTCCATGGCGCTTGCCGCGGGCAAGATCATCGCCGACCGGGAAGGCGCCGGCGACGGGAACTTTGCTGGAGATCGCGTCGATTATTACGTCAGGTGTTCGATGAAAAGCGCCTTCACCAACGTAATAAGCTCGTTCGTTCTTCCTTGGCAATGCTGATACAGCAGAGTATTTGTTGATCTGTTGATGAGCATGCATTTCGCTTTAATTTGACGTGTTTGGTTGCAGATACTTGAGCACGGACTCGGCGAGTCTGACAGCGTGATCATCGACCGCGACAGCGACTCTGGGTCCGTCCTGATGCAGCTGGCCAGGGACACGGAGCAGCTGGCCATGTTCGAGCGCAGGAACTTCAGCCCAGTGCTGCGGCGGTGGCACCCGGCGCCGGTCGCGGTGGCCGCGGTCACCCTGCACGGCTGCTTCGGCGTCGTGCTGCGGCAGTACCTCGCCAGGGTGACCATCCTGACCGACGAGCTCGTCCGCGTGCTCCACGCGGCGAGCAGGCTGGAGAAGGCCCTGGCGCAGATGACGGCGGAGGACGCGGCGGACTGCGACGACGGCCGCGCCAAGGCCGTCGTGGGCGACATGGAGCCCTTCGAGGTGGAGTCCGTCGTGATGGGGTTGCTCAAGGCCTGGATGGACGACAAGCTCGGGCTTGCCAGGGACTGCCTCCTCCGAGCCAGAGACACCGAGAGCTGGATACCCAAGTCCAAGGAAGAACCGTTCGCCGGGTCAGCGATGGAGCTGATGAAGCTGGCCAGGCTGACCATCGACGAGTTCTCCGAGATCCCGGCGAGCGCGAAAGACGAGGTGGTCCACGATCTCGTCGACGGCCTGGAGTCCATCTTCCAGGACTACATCTCCTTCGTGGCGTCTTGCGGTTCGAAGCAGAACTACCTCCCTCCGCTGCCGCCGCTGACGAGGTGCAACCAGGACTCGGGCTTCTTCCGGCTCTGGAAGAAGGCGGCGCTGCCGACGTGCCAGGCGCCGGAGGGCAGCCCGCGCGGCGGCGGCGGCTCGCACCACATCCCGCGGCCGTCCATCAGCCGGGGCACGCAGCGGCTCTACGTCCGCCTCAACACGCTCCACTACGTGCTCACCCACGTGGAGGCCCTGGACGCGTCGCTGTCGTCGTCCTCCTCCTCCTCGGGCTCGCCGCCGTCCTCCTCCCACCTGCTGGACCGCGCGCGCGCGCCGCGGCGCAGGCGTCGATCGCGGCCGTGGCCGAGGTCGCGGCGCACCGGCTCATCTTCCTGGACTCGCGCCACTCCTTGTACCAGGGCCTGTACGCGCGCAGCGTGGCGGACGCCCGCATCCGCCCCGCGCTCCGGCTGCTGAAGCAGAACCTGTCGTTCCTGGTGTCCGTGCTGGCGGACCGCGCGCAGCCCGTGGCGGTGCGGGAGGTGATGCGGGCCTCCTTCGAGGCCTTCCTCATGGTGCTCCTGGCGGGCGGCAACGAGCGCAGCTTCGCGCGCGCCGACCAGGCCACGGTGGAGGAGGACTTCCGCAGCCTGAGGCGCGCCTTCTCCACGTGCGGGGAAGGGCTGGTCCCCGAGGACGTGGTGGCGAGGGAGGCGGACACGGCCGAGGCCGTCGTCGACCTCATGGCGCGCTCCACGGACTACCTCATCGACGCGTTCAGCGTCGCCACGTGCGACTCCATCGGGGCCGGGGCCGCCGGCGGCGAGGACGACGGCGGCGGCGGAGGAGGCGGGTGCACGCCGCTGCCGCCCACGACGCGGAGGTGGGACCCCGCCGACCCCAACACCATCCTCCGGGTGCTGTGCCACCGCGACGACGAGGCCGCCAACCAGTTCTTGAAGCGCACGTTCCAGCTCGCCAGGCGGCGGTGAGACTGAGACATCGCCGAGCCGATTGATGTGCAAAGTGATGATGGAGCGCACTCGAGGGTGTGGTGTTTTTCGCATTTTCTTGCGCATGCAAACAGTGTTGGTCGCGTTCGAGGTCGAGGCAGCAGAGGAGTTTTGCAGTTCAATCACCGGAACCCCGGATCAATCATCCTCCGAAATGAACTCCTGTGATTTTGCTTCTACGCTCGCTTCGCCGAAGTTGAGAAGAAATGGCGAAACCCCAAAGTAGAAAATGCAAAAACAAAAATGAACAATAATAAAGGCCTCAATACTGACTGGACTAGCTGGGAGGCCCGGAAACACAGAGGCCCATCAGCCCATTCACTTCTAAATCCAGGCCATACTGGTCTCGCGCAAAAGAACCGACCGATCTCCATAATATGAGATGAGATTCTGAGCCGCCCGATCATGATCCAACGTCTCACGGGGACGCAATAGAAAGTTACGTGCGCGCACGCGCACACATCCAGGATTCCGGGCCGGCGGGCCCTCTCGACCGCTAGCCGCCCAGGCCAGGCCCGGCGGCCGCTGGCGGCGGCCATCGTGGACGTGGCGGAGGGGAGAATCGACAAGGGTTGCCCTCCTCGGCTTCCGTTTCCGGCATCTTGGGCGCCGCTCGTGGAATCCTTCGAGCCGTCCGCGCGGCCTTGCCTGCTCCGCCCGTCGCTGCCGTACACAGTGAGGTGTGTTTTCGCTCTCGGTATTCTGTGTTTTTCCCCTCGCTGCTAAGCGAGTTTGTTTGGTCTACTAATATTAACTTCACTTCGTCCTCATGAGAAAACCCGAGAAGTACAGTAAATTCCGATTCACAAATTTGCTATGGCGAGAATAGAAAACGGCGAAAATTTTAATGTGGAATTTGACAAGGATGAAATGAAACGGTAGGAATTTGGAGTCACTATCACTATATATCAATGACCGCCTCCGCAGTACAGTTATTATGTGTTGCAAACCAAAATTAGATGGGTGTACTGGCAAGCAATTGATAAATAGCTAGGATTACAGCACTGAGATAGGGTTTTCGAAGTTCCCCATTTCAACAATCTTGTTTGTATGGTAAGATACCATAAATCCTTCGTTTCAATAATTTACTATGCAGTGCTATAGTATCTTATAGGTTCTAGAAAGCTTGTGCTTGTGCTATGCTACTCCGTCTCTCTGTCAGCAGAGCATATGTTGGTCATGGTTTATTGCATTTTGTCTTGGGCAATATGGGGGTCACTATTACTGAATATGTCTTGTGAAAAAGTTGTTACTTGCCATCTCTACTTTCTCTGGATCATGATCACAATGAAGCATTGGACCAGATCTTTCACCCACATCTCTGCATGGAGAGTGAATAACATTTCCTATGGAGAGTGAACAACATTTCCCATACTTGTTTCTTGTTCAAATACGCATTGATGCATGGAGAAATACTGATGCAGGATTAATTCATCATTGATCTTTGAGCATAGGGTGCGAATAAAGTAGTAAACTGCTGGCGGTAGATCAGACTCACGTATGTGCTACATCCCATCCCTACTTATCATTGTAGATATGCAATATTTTATCCCGCTTCCGCAGAATGGTTTTTTACACTACAGGAGTTCATATTAACTTCATAGATAGCAAAGGTCTTAAGTGATGGGAGGCTGAGCACAGAGAAATAGAACACCAGCATTCTAATATGTCTGTAGCATAGTTCTCGTGAGCAAATGCATAACTTTCAAGAACTTATTGCGCTGCCCTGCATTTGCAACTGGAGAATCAATCTTGAGCCACAGGGCGGAAACCATGCAGAAGAGCAGCCGACCACACTTTCTCCATGTCTAGCACGATGTCCCCACACTCATGCTCGTTCCATCCCTCCAATGCATGAACCATTCCAGCAATGCGCCATGCACTCATGACCCTCCTTGGCAGCCAATTCTGCAAAATTTTCAAATTGGTAGACTCAATGAGATCATGCATTAAAGTGCCTGCAGAGTTACAGTTCAGTGGGGACCTCATTTACCTCACAGGAGTGCACATTCTGTAGTGTTTTAGGCACAGCCATTGCAGGAGTTATCGAGTAGGTGCACGTGTCCTTGCGTGCCATTCTTGGTGGAAACTGTGAATATGGGATAAACTGGGTCCCTTTTGGTGCCTTAAACTGCTCAGAAGCATCTAGACCTTCCCCAATTAACCACACCTACAAAATTTGATGCCAACAGGTGATGTTATTTGACAACTGGATTTGATGGCCTTTTATATGACATCTCCGATCCATTTCTTAAGAAAATGGATGACAGTCAGAAGTCTCTTTAACCTTTGCAGTAGCTGTCTTTGAAAACAAAAGGTTCTTAGCTGCATCTTCTGCCATGTTGGGCTTAAGGAAATGATAATCCTGCTTGTTGGTCATTACTACCTGAGCAATATGCATTGGGATTACATATAAGTGCAAAGTTTATTTATGCAGGTGATTAGCATGAGTTAATTGTGCATTTTTTATTTCTTACCTTGATATTCTTCCTGCACAATGCCACAGCAACAGCACGAGCAACTTTTGAAATATTTCCTGCAAGAACAACTTGATCTGTGCCTTGAGGAACACTATTCATAACCACAGCAGCAGCTAAGCTGGTGCCATCTACAAGTCTTACTCCCAACTTCGGTACTTCTGAAGATAAAGTTCTCCATTTCCATTGAGGTCATGTGCCTATCGACAAATATATTATTGTTAATTATTATTTATATTATGCAATCTGTTGCTAGTATAACTCATTACCTGCCTTGCATGTGGATGGTAATTACACTGAATGAGCAATATCACGAGCAAGTGAACAAATGATAAAGAGATTTCATGAGTTTGTGACTTGGATTAATGTTTGTTTAGACTTGAGATGACTATGAGACCATGCTATGCTATTTCTTTATAATTCATTAGCATGTAAGCACCATTGGAACAAGTGCCTATTGCCATCCTTATGATAGTTTTCTTACTGTTAGGTTTTTGCCTATTTCAGCGCATACAACTACACCATTTCTGTCCAGTTACACTAATAATTTCCTTTCCATACTTCCAGATTAATAATGCTTATTCGTGCGACTTCCATTTAAACGAGAGATCATCTTTTTGAGCTGTCTACTTCTAATAACCGAATAAATGGCATACCTGGTTAAGGAGTCCGAGGCTAACAACTTTAGCTCCTTTCTTGTCAGCTTCACATATGGCCTTCTCAACCAGGCTATTGATTGCTTCCTTCTCCCAAGTCAATCCATACTGCAGAACAGAGAAAGTTGGTGATTCTGTTTAAGATTCTTTTCTGAAACAAGATGATTTGGCTGACACTGGAGCCCCGATTCATTTGTTATGAAAAATATCAAGCAGATATCATATATTGAGTTAACCATGATTCTTACATGGAAACTGTATCTCGGGATGGCCCATGATTGCATTTTGAGTTTATTCATGACGTTCCTCTCAACAGTAAATGAAGAACCATATGCCCATGTCAGAACCATGGAAAGCCATGACATGGGCCACATCATCCGCACATACCACTTGGAAGTGTAAGGTCTAGAAGCGTATTCTGCAAACCCGGGCCTCATATGATAGATGGAATGCAGGCTTGTAAGATGGGTAAGATGAACCACGTCTACTGTTTCTTCTTTGCCCTTGAGTGACTTCTCATACAACGTGTCTGAAGACTTGTCCATGGTGTTATATATGTAGTCATAGAATGGCATGAACAGGGAGTAGTTTGTCCTGAACTGAGTGTGGTGAAGAGAATGAAACCTAAGTTGCAAAAGTTTATTTATATACTCAGAACAACATATGGAATAATGGAAATAACTTAATTTACAAAAATATAATTACTGAGTCAACCCTGCTTGCATCGCTTAACAAATTATATCAATTGTGAAGAGCAACAGCTATATTGGATACTTACGAGGGTGTGTACATGAGGTACTTGAGAGGAGGGAACCATTTGAAGAGCCAATTGGGCACCAATTCAAAGTTGCAGTGACCCATGTTGTTCATGAAATCGATGTAGATCACGTAAATCTCAAATGCAAGAATGGAAGCAGTTCCATTCAAGGCACACGCAATCAATGGGATCGAGAACAGTAGTTCATATGACACGAGCTCAGCAAATGGATGGATGACAGCTGCACAAAAAGAGCAATATTTGACCTTAATATGTGCTAGTTGCTTCAAAGGGAATATAAAAAATAGCACCAATAGATGTGCATAAGAGTGCTGTCTGATAATATTTGAAATGAAATGATCTGTGATATACGATAACATTTCAAGTTTGAAGTTATCTTAATTGTTGCAGTCTTCTGTTTCTAAGGTCAGGGATTATGTATCTTGCTTGGAGAAGGATCATGAACCAGGTATATTCCCTCAGAAACATGTCGATCTGGAAAGTCTGACAAATGTTTTTATTTGCCATGTGGATCGCTCTAGTCTCCTGTTTTTATGCTGCAGACGTATCTCTGTTTTTACATTTCTTTGAGGTGTAGTCGTGTAGATGCATGCTGTAAGTACGACCTTGTTTGAGTTACAGCTGTTATGTATCAGTTTATCTTACTGCTTATGGAAACCAATGGAGATGAGAAGAATATACAGGCCAATATTCATTATCTATTAAATTGGTGAGTCCTTGTGACATGATTTTCATGGCTAAGGCATGTCTGGTTCATGTACTTCTGTCTGTTTTGCATCTTTCAACGAGTGTCATAATAATATTTTGCAAAACTACTCTGCCACTAATTCTGATTTTCCTGCTTTTTCTTCCTACCGGAACCTCCCTGGGTACATGTGAATTAACTAACTGTTTCCCTTCAAAATTTCATCTCCGATAGTTTGAACTACCCAGGATTTACTCATTTTTAAAAGATTGATCTTTATTCAGATGCTCGCACTACAGCTGCTGAAGCCCAGCAGCCTGTGTTGCAGAGCTCTGCCACTACACTGAGGGTACACCCAACACTCCCAGCTCAACAAAAGGTACGCTCTATATTTCTAGATTTTTTATGAGAACTAAGAAGCCTCTCGTATATTTCATTTTTTTAAAATAAAAATTAAAAAAGAAATACACTCCTATTTTACGAGTGAAAGTTTTGTTTTACATTCTTTTTTATCTGCAGACAATCTAGAAATGCTATCAATTGTACTGCACTAGAGGCTGGTTTTGAATGTAACGAAAAAGATATATGACCACTTACAGGTTATTATAGAACCGTACAGTGGGGTTCTATCTGTCCGGATGGAGATGGTGATTCGCTGGTAACAACTAACAAGTGCGTGTACGTGGTGAACTGCACTGCACGCGATCATGTCTCGATTCTGTTCGGTTGTGGAAGCTATATATGGGCATGCAGCAAACTGAGCAGCACGGCTTTCGCATGGTCCCGGATATGGTCGTCCTTTAATCGGCCAGTGGCATGGTCCTGGATCTGGTCGTCCTTCAATCGGCCAGTGGTCGCTCTCCAGGGCTCAAACTCGTCATCAAGACGACAGGAGGCGTGATGTCGATTGACAGTGCAGTTTGGTCAGTAAATGCCCTTTGAAAGGGAAGGCGCATGCATCTTTTACTGTCCTTTGGAAAGGTATATTTGTTCCAAGCAGGCTCTACAGTAGACTGGAACGTGACTAGTGAAAAAGAAAGAACCGACTAAGCAACACCATGCATGAACGAGAACTCTGGATGTCGATGTCCGGACCATGCCAAAGACATGTTAAGCTCCCACACTGTTTAGAAAATTGTCTACCGGACAGTAACTTTCATAGAAGGTTCTGTAGGACAGTGATAAGTGATCTCTTTGCTGTACCAAAACTCGTAGTGGAGAAAATGACTTCATCAGATAAAGTTATAGAAGATCTAGATCCATTTTGTACTAGGGGAGGGGAAAATGTCTTCATCAGAGGAGTAGAATCATTTTGTACTAAGGGTTGAAATCATGAGTTGTGGTTTATTTAGAGAAGAACCCTGTCAAATAGATCCTTACTCCATCTGCAATAAAAGAATTAAGTCTAACATAGTACCGGCACCAAGTTAAATCATTCTGAGTTTGATCAAGTTTATAAAAAAAATCATTATTATGATATTGATTCATATATTTGACATTATATTTATTTGGTGATGTAAATATTGGTGTTCCTGTATATAAAAATCTAGTCGAATTTTAGATGTTGGACTAAGGACATAACTTTTAATGCATACTTTTCAGGGTGGAGGTAGTATAAATGGCCGATCTGTAAGTTAAAGTATAATAGTCGAATTTTAGATGTTGTAGTATACTCTAGTTAAGCTTTAAACCTTGTTTAGATGCTCATATATCCACATCAATCCATATGCGTTGGAGTGGTGTGGTGTAAAATGTAAGCTAAATCCGACACCAAATGGCTTCAACCCACATGGTGGACGACTGAGACATCCAAACAAGCCCTTGAAGACATCTTGGAGCAAGCTGGATCTGGAGCTAGCTCTCTCTACCTAAGGCCAGCTTGCAAGTATGCATGATTACTAGCAGCATGCAATTTGGCGGCGTATTATATTGAAAGTGAGGGTCAATCAATCTTACAGGTGATTGGCTCGGTGACGATGGAGGCGTGGTGGTGGGAGTGGTAGCGGGTGTAGAGGAAGTGGTGGTGCAGCGCGCGGTGGAGCCAGTAGTAGATGAGCTCGACGGGGCCGGCGTGCAGCAGCGCGATGAGCACGGCGCCGTCCGTGCGCCACAGCGGCAGGTGCTGCCCGCCGGGGAGGTACATGGAGCCGAGGTACAGGAGGATGCCGCTGAGGAGGATCTGGTCGTCCCAGTTGCGCTCGCGGTCCACCTGCTCGAACTCGATGCCCCGGTCCACGATCTGCCGCCGGCTGCGCGCGTTCTGCAGCCTGGACACCGTGATCCACACCTGGTTGTGCAGCATCCGCAGGAGCAGCGACGGGAAGATGGCCAGGTACCCCAGGTCCGCCGCCCTCCACCCCTCGGTCGCCGCGAGGTACACGCCGTGCGCCACCCACGGCGCCAGCAACAGGTACTGCATGACACGTGCTTGGCATTCATGTTCCGGCACAGTGCATGAACACGGTGCGTAGGTGAACCGTAGCAGGCTGCAGGATGGAGATGGGAGAGCGATCGACGACTACCTTGAAGTTGCCGAGCTTCTTCCATGGCCACTCGGTGAAGATGCCGGGGTTCGTCGCCATTGTCTTGAGCTACCACTACTTGTTGCTTGTGACTTGTGAACTAGTCGTCCCAGCTGCCACCAGTGAACTGAACTGTCGTCCTTGGAGAGAAGCTCAATTTATAGGCAGTTCGCGTTTGTGTATACGTATGACTGAGACACACACTGCATATGCTCCGCTGGACAGTACAATAATAACAATAACTACTATTACACCGTCGTAACCTTCGGCTCATCAATTCTCTTGCCCGCTCTTCAATAGAAAGAATTCAGTTTATAGAGAATTCAGTCTTATCATATATCAGTACAACCGTTTCCACATTCGACTTCATTAGGTTGGCAACGACTAGACTGTGTGTGGTGTGTGTGCTACGTGTCCTACTTTTATGACGCCTCGGCCAGACAATAACGCCGAAGACTTGCATTGCACCCTAGCTAGCTGCAATGTCATTGACGTCCGAGCTTTGAGATCGATTTTGGTACGGTAGGACCATGGGGAGAGAGAGAGAGAGAGAGGCTATGAGATGAGCATCCATGTGAATGGATGAATTACTCTCTCTCTCTATTCTAAATTATAAGTCATTCGAACTTTGTATAGAACCATAGTTAATGAAGAATCTAATAATAGTTATTTAGTATTATAAATGACATTTGAGATATTTTGACTCTTCAAAGAAATAGGAATTGACTTATAATTTAGGATGGGTGTGTAGCGTGTGGTAGACATACACAACTACTACTCCGTCCCAAAATAATTGTCGTTTTTGGTTTTTGTGCCGCAAGTTTGACTCAATTTGTAGAAAATACGTGCAATATTTATATCTCTGAATAATTTTATTAAAAAACTAGATTCAAAGATCTTTCCGATGATACTAATCGATAATATTTATTATTTATAAAAATTGCCGACATTTGTTTATCGGGAAGCGAAAACGACGCTTATTTTGGGACGGAGGGAGTAGGCATTAAAAAAAGGGTTTCGAAGTGAGGTGAAATTGAAAATGAATGGCAACTATTCACCGATAATGCATTGTGCGCGATAGTGTGAAACGTCTAACCGCAAATGGAGGTAGCAGTTGTTCTTTTTTAAATTGATCGGAGCATTTCTTTTTTCACATCTCACTTTTTTAATTAAAAAAATATAACAGACCCCTGTCTGCGACCACAGTAGCAGAGATTCAGGGACGTCATCATAGTAACTCCACCAGTTACATTGAGAGATCATGTAGTTGCGACGCCGCAAAGGGCAGGTCGCTATCCGCATTCGTGGTACTTTAAATTCATGGATTAAGTCCACTTTTGGCCCCTCAACTATTGGGTTCGTCTAATTTTCACCCTCAACTACAAAACCGTCTAATTTTCACCCTCAACTGTTAAAACCGTTCACTTTTGGCACCTGGGAGCGGTTTTGACCGGGTTGAGCGGTTTTGCATGGCACTCAGCGTTGCGACGACGTCGGCGATGACGTCAGCACTCCTTTTTAATTTGCGAAATTGATATCTTTTTATTCGGAGCTCCAAATATAGCAAATAATATATCAATTTTGATCGTCTCGACGAGCTCTTTGCAATGGTGTAATCCGTTTTGTTGTTTGAGATAATTTTATTTCATGAAAAAATAAATACTTATACAAAACAAGTGAGAATAATTAATATTAGGTGTATATATATATGAGGTACGTCACCTGATCGTCATGCTTCCGTAATCCGAAGTATACATATATATGAGGTACGTATATGTATATTCTAGCTAATATACGGTAGTGCATCCAAGTACACATAATTAATATTAGGTGTATACTGACTGGATACAAAACAAGTGAGAATAATTAATATTAGGTGTATATATATATGTCTCTGGTCAGTTTGATAGTTAGGATAGTGCATCCAAAGATATCCAAAGATACAATTAATATACGGCCATACATACCTCATATATATGTATACGGTAGTACACATAATTAATATAATTAATATCCAATATACGGTAGTACACATAATTAATATCATTAATATATGACCGTATATCCAAAGATACGGTAGTACACACATATATATATACACCTAATATTAATTATGTGTACTGGATGCACTATCGTATATTAGCTAGAATATACATATACCGTATATTAGCTAGAAATATTTATTTTTTCATGAAATAAAATTATCTCAAACAACAAAACAGAGTACACCATTGCAAAGAGCTCGTCGAGACGATCAAAATTGATATATTATTTGCTATATTTGGAGCTCCGAATAAAAAGATATCAATTTCAAGAAATTAAAAAAAGTGCCGACGTCATCGCCGACGTCGTAACGCTACAGTGCCATGCAAAACCGCTCAACCCCGGTCAAAACTGCCCCAGGTGCCAAAAAGTGAACGGTTTTGACAGAGTTGAGGGTGAAAATTAGACGGTTTTGTAGTTGAGGGTGAAAAATTAGACGAACCCAATAGTTGAGGGGCCAAAAGTGGACTTAATCCTAAATTCATTCTTTAAAAGGTCTGGTCATCAAGATTCTTTTCTTTATATTAAAATTCTCCTGCATCCATCTATCCTCTATATCATCCCCTATCCACTGTGGAACCCATTTATCACTTTATCTAAATATATCCTTGTGATATCTTATTTTAAATGATTTATTGAAACAAATTTAATAGTGTAATCGGAATTTAATTTAGGTTTTTGACTGGTGAGTTATAACATTTTTTTGCTTATTGAAAAAGTGGAGCCCGCTGGATACTCTCACCTCTCCTCTCTCTTCTACTGCATGTGCATGCTGTCGTCCGCTATCTCGCTATATACAACGGATCGGGCGAGGCTCGCTAAGATAACGTAGGTGTTTGAAGTAACCGCTGTGGACAATTTTTACGGTATATGCGCATGCAGGATAGGGTGCAAGTCTCCACTTTTTGGTTAGTCTTGTCCCATCCCGGCATAGGAGAGAGAGTCCATGCTTCTTTGGGCATCACATGAAAACAGTCTAATATTAAAACCTGAAAAATTCCTATTTCACAATCACTTTTATTTATTTGTAACACTCTTTTGCCCAATCTAGATTTGATCGATTTCGGCTTCTTATTTTATAGATCTATTTGCTCTAATGTTCTTTACTCTTATATTATCATGATAAATAGATCGTATGCTTACGTAGCCGAATTGGATCAATCTAGATTGTTACATGTTGTGGGTTCTTGCACGTTAGAAACGGTTAGACTTCGATAGGATCGGGTATCGGCGGCAGATGCAGGTCTTTGATTAGTTTAGTCGTGATAATTTGTATGTTCCTTCTTCATGGACCCCGAAGTCGGTTGTATTGCCGAGCTTGGTTATGCTTCAATTCATGGTTAACTTTCACTTGTTCAAACATGTCTTCTTATGCATGCATGTTCGGTAATCAATACACTACGTGTTTCACCTTCATATTAGCCGAATGAATCGTATGCATGATTGGCGCAGACAGCTTCTATAGCTGTATGTCGTCGTAAGTGGCTTCAGGGGTTGATATACGGAACTGTCTCGGTCTCATCCGACACGTTCCGATTTTGTATTTAACAGTTTTTGTCCCTTGTCAGTTTTCAGGTCAAACCCGACTGGCACGCTTCCGATCTCCAAACCGTGCGGCTGTCCGATTGAAGTCACGCTTTTCGGCTTGCTGTGTGCTTGGCGCAGGGTGCAGATTTTGTGCCAACACACTTTTTGGCACGCCTCGGTGGGACATCTCCTGATTCAAGATGTCGGACGTCAATAACAATCATGTTCGACGTGACGCCGGATGAATTGCCGCACCAATTGAGAGCAACAAAGCAAGCATGCGAAAGCAATACAAGCATAAATGCTTAATGTCCTTCTCCAAGAACAAGAGCAACAAGGTTTTTCGTAAGGGTCATTGCCAAGGGTTCTTCTTGCACATCAAACCGATTGCTCAAGAGGAAGAAGCTCAAAAGGTATCAGATTTGGTCCATAAAGCCTTGGCAGATACTATCAGGAACCACAACACGGCCTTTCTAAATACTTTCCGAGTAATCATGGCTAATACTTTCGGCCAACAGGCTGATAAGTATTTTGAAGATGGTGTGGGACCAATTGGGACCAGTGCTTTTCAATATTCCAAAATATCAAGAGAAGCAACCTGAAGATACAGAACATCTGGGATTAACAAAGATGAAGTAGAGACTCATGAAAAGCAACCACCTCCTACTTATGGCCAAGGACGTTTGGCACTACTGAAAGAGTACCGCAATCTGCATACAAGATATCTCCAGCATCAAACAGGTTACAAAGGAACATGTATGGGGATGGATATCATGAGTTCACTGACTATACTGCTCTAGATGCTCTACCGAATCCAGGATATAGAAGTGCAGCAGGAATGCCATCTGGAGGACAGGCACGTGGAACTCCGAAGACAGACATTGACATAATCATGCAAAGGATGGCTGATATGATGCAACATCAGTTCGGCCTAAAGCCAAAGAATCAGTCCTATTCATACAAGTCTGCGTACCCTTTAATGCGTATAACAGGGTTGCACTACCAGCAAGGGTGAAGCCACCAACGGACTTGACCAAATTTTCTGGTCAGGATGATACAAGTACCACAGAGCATATTAGCCGATACCTGATACAGCTTGGGGAGGCATCCACAGACGAAGCTTGGAGGGTTCGGTATTTTCCATTGTCTCTCACAGCCCAAACACCGGTTTACCTCTCTACCAAATTGATTCTATTGGTACCTGGGCAGAACTTGAACAGAAGTTTCATGCTTATTTCTTCACTGGAACTACTGAAAAGAAGCTGGTAGACCTTACCAGTTTGAGGCAGAAAGCTAATGAGACACCACAAGAATATCTTCGCAGATTCAGAGAAACTAAGAGTCTTTGCTTCTCGCTGAATTTACCAGACGATCAGTTGCCTGGGATAGCAATAGCAGGGATGCTGCCGAATGTCAGGGAAAAGCTGTTCGGCATGGAATTTGATGATCTCGGTCAACTCGCTCAGAGATTAGCTGTCATGAGTAATCAGGCTCAGGGTTTCAGAAGGGATAATCGCTATCAGAAGGGTAATGTTGCTAGTGAGATGTATCAGAGTTTCCTGGAAGAAGCAACTGAGTACGAGGATGAGGATGAAATAGCTGCAGCCGAGTTGACTTGGGACAAAGAGCCTACCCAAGTAAGTCAGCGGTGGCTGAAACAACAAAAGGGGACTTACGATTTTGATGTCTCCAAATCAGATAAGCTTTTTGATCTGTTGGTGAGGGAAGGACGCATCAAGCTACCAGAGGGACATCCCATGCTACGCCCTGAAGGGGTGAAAGACAAGAGATATTGTGGTTATCATAACACTAATTCTCACTCCATCAATGATTGCCGAGTGTTCAGAGTTCGGATTCAGAAGGCAATTCAAGAGGGGCATCTGAAATTTGATGGCAAGATGAAGATTGATGGCAAACCTTTCCCTCAGAACATGATTTCTTTCTCTGTCCGGAATGGTCTCCGCAGATGACCCTAAAAAGCAAGGGAAAGATGAAAGTGTTGACATCAGAAAGAGGCTAAGAAAAGTGGCAATCAGACCCCAACCCGCAGATTACTGGCTGAAGAATTGAAAGAGAAAGTTCGGTTCAAAAATAGCCGAACCGAGAAAGGTGAAACGCCCGCACCAAGGGTGACATCACGAATCTTGTGAATAAATGGCGAGGCAAAGAAGAGCAAGAATATTATGAAGAACGAAAGTTCTTAGAAGAACGGTGGAGATATGAAGAAGAAATGTATCACCGAGAACAAGAAGAACACATGAGGGAACTAGAACAGTCTCATTGGGGTTGTTCATTCTTTAAGCATTGTTGGAATGAAGGCTTGAAGTCGCCTCGATAGAAACAATTGCCCGTAATGCAAAGTGATCAGTATATGGCTACAAAGTCTCGAGTCAACCGCCGACCAGTCCATGAAAGACTTGGAATTCAATTTCCTGAGGACGATCGGCGTATAAAATTAAATGACTTTGATCATCGGAGGAAGAGATTCGCGGATCAGCATTGGGTTCATCCCGAAGAGTACGATGAGGAAGGAAATACTCATGGATATAGATGGCGAGAAAGGGCAATGGTGCCCACCGTGGTTGAGGAAAAAGTCGAAGAGGAGAGTGCAGCGATTAAGAAACAAAGAGTGGAACAGTCGCCGCAGAAGAAAAGAAGGAATGGCGCCCAAAGAAGAAATCCGATGAGAAGGGTCCTTCGGGTGATGCATGCATGGCTTTCTTCCTCCCATCGAGAATTCATAGCTCCCCGACAATCAAGAAGTACAAGAGGAGATTTACTCGATTTTGATGAAAGTGAGTTTCGTGGATCTAATGGCTCAGCTTATACTAACACGACAAGCAACTTTTGACAAGCCGGCCAAACATCGTCACTTGAAACCGCTTTACTTGAAAGGATACGTCAATGGGAAGCCTCTGACCAAGATGTTTGTTGATGGAGGAGCTGCTATCAATATAATGCCATATTCCACGTTTAGAAAGCTTGGGATGACGGATGAAGATTTGCTTAAAACCGACATGATCCTTAGAGACTTTGCTGGCAATCCTTCTAACACTCGAGGAGCTGTGCATGTTGAGTTGATGATTGGATCTAAAACCCTGATCACTACGTTCTTTGTCATTGACGGCAAGGGGGCATACAGTTTGCTTCTTGGGAGAGACGGATTCATGCTAATTGTCGTATTCCTTCAACCATGCACCAAATCCTTATTCAATGGATAGGGGATGACGTGGAGATCATACATGCTGATGATTCGGTAAGTGTGGGCTGCTTCGGAGCCGGCTTACCGGGAATATGATGGTGTTGATTGTTTCTCCGGCAAAGTATGGAAAGAAGGTCCTGTTAATGTATTCAACAAGGATCAACAAATTTATCCAAGCAAATGGCTCGAACAGCAATTTTTGAATGGGTAACCCAATCGATGGCAACAAAGGAAAGTTGGGACACGGTTTTATGTCGGCCGACAAACTAGAAGAGATAAATGTTGGTGATGATTCCAAATCAAGGCCGATGTACATCGCTGCAAATTTGAATCCGAATATAGAGAACAAATAGTAAATCTTCTTAAGGAGTTTAAAGATTGCTTTGCTTGGGATTATACAGAGATGCCCGGACTAGATCGTTCTATTGTTGAACATCGATTACCTATTAAGTCGGGGTATCGACCCTATAAACAACCTCCAAGGAAAATTTATAAAGAAGAGGTAATCGGCCGATGTGAAGAAGGAGATTGAAAGGCTATTGGAAGCAAACTTCATTCGGCCGTGCAGGTACGCAGATTGATTTCGAATATAGTTCCTGTTTACAAAAAGAATGGGAAGATGAGAGTCCAGATAGACTTCAGAGATCTTAACAAGGCCACTCCAATGGATGGGTATCCGATGCCAATTGCCGATTTGTTAGTAGACGCAGCAGCCGGGTATGAAGTCATTAGTTTTATGGATGGTAATGCTGGCTATAATCAGATCTTCATGGCAATAGAAGATATTTCAAAAACGGCTTTTAGATGCCCCGCCACATTGGTTTATTTGAATGGATTGTAATGACGTTTGGATTGAAGAATGCCGGTGCAACTTATCAAAGAGCCATGAATTACATATTTCATGAGTTGATCGGCAAAATTGTGGAGATCTACATTGATGATGTAGTAGTCAAATCAAAGACTATAAGAGACACTTAGCTGATCTAAGAAGAACTTTGGAATGCACTAGAAAACATGGTTTGAAGATGAATCCAAACAAATGTGCTTTCGAGTGTCACCGGTGAGTTCTTGGGATTCCTTATTCATAAAGGAGGAATTGAAGTTGGAAAGAAGAGCATGGAGGCAATAGATAAAGTTGTTCCCCCAACTAATCTCACAGAATTACAGTCCCTGCTTGGCAAGATCAATTTCGTAAGAAGGTTCATTTCCAATTTATCAGAGAGGATCTTGCCCTTTTCTCCATTATTGAAGCTCAAGAAGAATCAAGAATTTGTATGGGGTGACGTGCAACAAAAGGCTTTTGATGAAATTAAAGAATACATGAAGGCACCACCAGTTTTGGTACCTCCACAACTTAACAAGCCTTTCAAGTTGTACGTGGCGGCCGATACCCTAACGATAGGATCGGCCCTCATGCAAGAGTATGAAGGGAAGGAGCGAGTCATAGCTTATCTTAGCCGAAAAGTCGTTAGACCCGGACAAGATATTCGGCTATGGAAAAATTGTGTTTGTGTGTGTATTACTCATGTACTAAGCTTCGCATTATTTATTAAAAGCTGAATGCGTGATTATTTCAAGTCATGATGTGATCAAGCATATGTTGTCAATGCCAATTTTAAATGGAAGAATTGGCAAATGGATTTTGGCTTTGTCGAATTTGATTTAAAATACGAATCGGCAAAAAAGCAAAGTTGAAGGGTCAAATTATTGCTGATTTTATTACGCAACATCATGACCTTAGCAACAAAGATAGTAGGCATTGTACCTTGGACTCTATTTTTCGATGGTTCATCCTGCAGCAAAGGTGGGGGCGCCGGCATTCTATTAGTTTCTCCACGGGAATAACTTTTGAGTATGCTATTCCCATTGAATTTCATGTGACTAACAATCAAGCGTAGTATGAAGCATTGCTTAGAGGGCTTCGGCTTCTTGTAGAGATAAAAGCCGTCGCCGTTGTTGAAATCTTTGGAGACTACGAGTTGGTGATCAACCAGTTGATTGGCCAATATGAGTGTAAGAATGACGCTAAAGAGAATACTATGAGGAATGTCGGGAACTTTTAAAAAGCTTTCGGGTAGCAACTTTGCATCATATCCCTAGGGGGCATAATGAAGAAGCAAATAGGTTGGCCCAAACTGCTTCTGGATATCGTGAAAATCAAGAAGTCTTCACTATAGAAGAGAATATTCCAGACGCTGATCAGGTGGTTGGCGATTGGAGACATGAAATCATCAAATATCTGAAGGATCCATCGCAGAGAGTTACCCGAAAACTCAGGTACAAAGCCCTTAAGTTCGTTCTTCTCAATGATCACTTGTATTACAAATCTATAGATGGAGTATTGCTCAAGTGTCTAAGCCAAGAAGAGGCCAGAAAGATGATGTACGAAGTGCATGAAGGATTATGTGGTGCACATCAATCAGCTTACCGGATGAAATGGATAATTCGGAGAACTGGTTATTTTTGGCCAACTATGCTGGAAGATTGCTTTGACTATTATAAAGGATGTTATGATTGTCAAAAATTTGGCAATATTCAAAAGGCTCCAGCATCTGTTATGAACCCAATAATCAAGCCTTGGCCATTTAGAGGATGGGGCATAGATTTGATTGGTCAGATACATCCTCCTTCGAGCAAAGGGCATAAGTTTGTGCTCCTGGCCACAGATTATTTTACTAAATGGGTCGAAGCCATTCCTTTGAAGAAAGTTACATCAGAAAATATGATCAGTTTTGTTAAAGAGCATATAATTTATAGGTTTGGAATCCCTCAAACTATAACAACCGATCAAGGAACCCAGCTTTACTTCTTCGAATTTTGCGACTTTGCCGAAGACATGGGGATCAAGTCGTATAATTCTTCTCCTTATTATGCACAAGCCAATGGGCAAGCGTAAGCATCCAATAAGATTATGATCAAGATCATTCAAAAGAAGATTGATGAGAAACCGAAGAGATGGCATTTGGTTCTCAATGAAGCATTGTGGGCTTATCGGATGGCTTGTCATGGGTCAACTCGAACATCTCCTTATGAATTGGTTTACGGGCATCATGCTGTTTTTACCATGGGAATTGCAATCGGGTTCAAGAAGAGTTATGTTGCAAAAAAAAAGATTTGGAAAAAGAAGATTATACAAATTTGATGATAGATGAATTGAAGATTTACATTTCATTCGCCTCAAGGCATTAGAAAATATTGAGAAGAATAAAATACGTGTTGCCCGATATTATAACAAGAAAGTTAGAGAAAAGCAATTCTTGGAAGGTGACCTGGTTTGGAAAACTATACTTGCCGATTGATCGAAAGACAGCATTCGGAAAGTGGTCTCCAAATTGGGAAGGGCCCTTTCGGTAGAAAGATGCGTGCGGCAATGCATATATTTTGAAGACTTTGTTTGGGGAAGAATTTACCGTAGCTATCAACGGACGATATCTTAAAAAAATATTACCCCAAAGATCGGTTGGTTCAAAAGAGAACTTGAATCAAACAAATAGATGAGATAACATCGCCTTTAGTGAAAAAAATGCGAAGTTGGTAAATAGCCGATACGATTCGTGTCGCCTTCAGTTCAAAATATAACCGAATGATCTTATGTTGACCTCAACGTTCTGACTGGTTGGTTTATCGGGAAAAGAGAAAGATGAAATCCTGAATGATACTTTGCTTTCGCTGACTCGTCAAATCGTTTGTGGCGTAAGACTAAGATCTAATCGACTAAAGTGATGTCACCGCATTCGAAAATCACTCAAGAACTGCTTCGAATCGAGAGAACACCAAGGCATTCATTTAGCAGTCAACACAAGATCATAAACAAGACACATTCTCGTAAGATGATTTCATTATTCACGTATCAATCCCTAGTTACAAACTACTCCCGAACAACTTATTAAGAACAGATTGGGGATTGGTGGATTCGGCAAGGGCAAAGAGCATGGTCCCCGTAGAGCTCCAAATCCCTCGATGTCCTCCACCTCGTGAGGATGACCTTCTCGCAAATCCAACGGCCCGAATGTAATAGTCCTCATTGGTGCGAGAAGACATCGCCGCCAAAGCCGAGGGACACGCCAAGGTGGACACCTTGGATGACGGCCTGATCAACACGGCCATCCATGGCGCCCAGGCGTGCCTCGGAGTTTCTCCCCCCGGCATTCACCTTGTCACCGCCCGGTCGCCGCCGCCTTCAACCGATCGTTCTCCGCAGAGAGAGCTGAAAGATGAAAAGATAATCGCACAAATAAGAGGATTGAGAAAAAGAAATCTATGTGAGAATGCCGAACCAGTGATGGCATCGCAGAACGCTTGCGCCGATCCTCCCATTCGCTTGCGCGATGCCAAATCGCTTGGAGACGCCGCCCGCCTCGGTCCGGCTTCATCCCTTTCCTTGCGGAACCGAGCGCCTCCTCATGACTGTACAAAGGGTCCTCGCCCTCGATTCCGCCGGACCCCAAGGGTTGGCGTTGTATGAGTTGTCGGACTCGTAAGAGCTCGACGAACTCGAGGAGCCGGAGACGACACCGGTTGGTCGGAGGTGCCCGGTTGAGTCACCTCCATCGGGGAAGAAGGTGAGACTGGTTGATGATGACCCTCGCCCTAAGCGGATGAAGAAAACCAAGGTTAGAGGAGATGAACAAAGGAGCAAGAACACACAAAGGCGGCAGACAATCTCACCCATGGCGTTGCCGACGCCGCGCGGCCTGCTCCCTCCGGCCTCTCCCTCAGCAGGGCGCTTTCCATGGTCACCGGCGCTCGACATTGGTGGTTTGGAGGTGGGGTTTTCTTCCTGAGGATTTCGGCGAGAAAATGAGAAGATGATGATGAATGCTAACCGGCGATGGTGGTGGAAGCCGGAAGAGGGCTTTATTTATAGGCCGAATAGAGTTCGTGGCGCACGACTTTTGAGTATACCAAACGACAAAGTAGGGTTTACTTTCTTTTTGGGCCGTTACGGATCGGGCCAAGCTCGGCCAAATCGAAAGCGACGGTTCGGAGAATCGGCTAATCCTCCGATCGGAAATCCGAATGATGGCCGTATGTCTATTCGGGAAGCTTAAGAACATTCGGCTATGTCATCACCAAACAAGAATGGAAAAGACCAAAGCACAACAAAGAATGCAATTGTTTAAAAATCACAAAGTGGTACAAGCCGAATGTTTTACTCATTTAGGAACAGTTTGATTGCATCTATGATATCATCCCTAATTCGGCCGACTTCTTCTAGCACCTTCTTGTCATCGCCCTCGAACTCGGATTCTCGTAAGCCTCGGTTTTGATCTGCCGATGCTCCTTGATGACGATGATATCTTTGTCTTGGCTGCATCTATGGAGTTCGGCAAGGTGGCAATTTTATCTTTGTGAGATTGATTCTCACATTCAATTGAGCCAATTGAGCTTCCAACCTGGCCTTTTCCTCCTCCATGGCTACCGCCCAGGTTCCAGAGTTACCAAAGACCGCTTAGCAGCCGATCCGAGAGTGCAATTCTTTAACTTGATGCTTTTTCGTCGATTATCATTTTGCGTAGCGGCTCTAGAAGCTATATTCCCCTGTTTGCTCTCCCGACCTTGCCAAGGTGATCATCAAGATGAGTTGCAGATTCTAGAGAGACCTTGAGAGTTGGAGGGATGTCCCGGTCAATAAGCTCAACCAGTTCTCTTATCCGGTCCGCATCTTGGACAAGAGCATTTATATCTTTGGCCAAGAAGAGGGATATCTCCTTTAGCCGAGCTTGGTTCTCTGATGATAACCTCTCGCCGAGAAGTAGCTTCTTCACCTCCTCATTAATGTACTCTTCAATGGTGAAAGAGTAGGCGACGGTCGGCTTAGCATCATCCTTTAAAAAGGAGAACCATTAGCCGATTGATCAAGATTATTTGAGAGATCAATAAAATAAAGTATTACCTTTTGTGCGTAAGCTTCTTCAAAGTTGATTCCCTGTCCCCGGCTTGATTGAGGGCTTAGCCGAATGCCCGTAGAGAAGGTGAACTTGAAGCCCGATGAGGGGAAGATCCTTCCGCTATGTCATCCAAGATATCATCCGAAAATAAGCAATGAGATGCAAAGTGCAGTAGATAAACCTTGGCAGGGGAAGAAGAGAAAATATGTAGAAAACATTACCAATATGACCAATAGCCTTGTGAATTTCTGCACTATCAATAGAAGCATGAGGAGGAGATTCTTCTACCATTTTATCCAGGGGATGATCTGCTTCTGAGTATCAAGTGGCAAAATCAGTTCATTTGGTGCAAAAAGGGGAACAATCGCTAAGAAGGTAATTACCTGTATGGCCAGTGGACTCTTGAATTTCTGCATCCTCCTTCTTGAGTTTCAACATCTTCGTGAGCCTCGAGAAGATGTTTCAGTAATTCTCAACACATTGGCCGAGTTTGAAGGCCCCGACCATTGTGGGTCAAGGAAAGCATATAATAGGTAAAATAAGCCCCGTCATGGTTCAAGAACAAAAACTGGCCGAGAGTGTACCTTGGGAGAGAGCTTAGCTTTCTTGGATCTTGTTCTTCTCACATTAATATCTCTCGCTTGATCCAAAGAATAGCTTTCCTCTTGCCTTCTCCTTTTGAAGAAGTCGTACCCGCAGCTACCGGTGTTTTCATGAGGATTGCCGTGGATGGAGCATTAAAACCTAAGGCAGGGATGGGTCCAAATTTTGGTAATATTGGACTATTTGTGAAGGAGAGGGGTAGGCTCGTGGATCCCGCGAAAGACAAGACAATACTGAAATTAAAAACAAAATCGAAAAAAGAGGTAACTGTGAGTATGAAGAAAGATACCTCACCGTCGAAATCGAATTGAGCATACAAATCTTGACACAAAGGGTGCACCGGCATGTTAAAAATATGAGCACGCCATTCTTGCCACCAAGAGGAAAACAAAGGATGGGCAGCTTCTATTAATCCCAAAGGCAAGGGCATGAATTCCGCGCAGATCCCATCCAAGCTCAAAAACCCTTTTGGCCTCCATTTCATCTCCTATTTTCTCTCTCGGCCTTATGATGGTTGAGAAAAACAGTCTTGGGGGCGGGTTGCCCACGCCCAATTGCCCGGCAAACATGTTTGGATTGTAAAATTCATAGGAAGGATTCAAAGAACCTCCCATGATGAAACTCTGGCGGCAAGACACAGGGCTTAATGAAAGAATTGAAGATCTTTGTGGCAACCCCTGTCGAGCAAACTTACTCATAGCTAAATTTGCAAGGCGAGTCAAAGTGTCACTTTCTATAAGGGAGCCATATCACATGATTGAAGCCCTTAAAGAATAGCTTGAATAGATGGCCAAGATCTATATCAATGGTGATGGCAAATGCTGCTTCTCCATAAGTTTGACAGGCTTTCTTTCATTTGGCCATCCTCATCATCATTGACGTAGGGAAAACCCAAAGTGTTAAGGTCCACGGAGACTATCCGGTGCATGTACAATTGTAGCCACATCTGCACAAACCACCAGGGACCATTTACACAATGAATTTCCCCATGTTGACGCATCTGAACAATGATCTGATGCATCATGTGATAGACAGCTCCTAGAAGATATTTGCCCAGAGGAATTAAAGTTCCTGCAGCCAGCTCCTCGGCCATTACCATGTGATTGAGAGTTGGCTCATTGGATTTGCCACAAAAGATGAATCTGCATAGCCACATGTTTAAAAAGGCCTTATATTCTTTGTCAGTCACAGCACCAGTTGACATATACGTTTTGATGTACTTGGTCCATCCACTTCCAGATTTGACTGCCTTCTGGTTGCTATTGTGCTTATATTTGGAAGGGTATACTGGCTCTGTCACATTAAGGCCGGTCATCATGAATATGTCGCCCAAAGTAAAAGACATTGGGCCATGACCAAAAATGAAACCATTAGTAGCATCGCACCCGTAAGTGGGAAGTCGCTATCGAAGAGAATCATTCCGAGGTGTTCCCGAAAGGGATAACTCTAAGCAAGGTTTGATATATCCGGGAGTCCCAAAGGATCGCTACTCTTGTTCAAGATCCTTTGGTACCACTGCCGCCATCCAAAGATCGGAGGGAAGGGCCAGGTTTTGAAAGTGCTTGGCCATCTGTTTGGAGGGGCAATTCCAGATTTAAAGGGGATCCTCGAAGTTTCTTTCTCCACAAATTCGATTGGGTTGGAATCTCCCATCGGACCCAAGAAGTACGAATCGGGATTGGGGGCATAAGGGATCAAAAATCCGTCCTTGTACTCCTTCAAAAGGATAATACGGCCGAAAGAGAATCGAAGAGATGAAAGATCAAAGAAAAATTTGCCGAATACATGAAAGGAATCAAAAATACCTCTGGAACTCCATCAAGGGTCGCCATTGGGGATTAAAAGTAGGGTCGAATCTAGAACGAAGAAGAGTCAGATTTTGAGTGGCGGTTACGGAGTTGAACAGTGTTGACCTAAATGAGAAAAGAGTTCGTGTTCAATTCGAATAAAATTACTTTTATCCCGAAATTGAGGGGCATGTGTTAACACCGGATTTTGGTGAAAGCCAATGACAAAATGGGCCAATTCGGTAAAGTCTATGAGAAAGCGTAAAATCCAACGCTGTTCGGCAAATGAGCGTCGGGTCGGCTAACTTTGAGCTATTCGGCAAGCGTATGTACAATTGACTCGGGTGATTCGGCAAGCATTGGTGCGGTCGGCTATCTTTGTAGACAAAGTGGCTCCATTCGGGAAGCAAAAGGTGGCGAGCAAGAAGCCGAATAGAAGGAGAAAAGTGTGATGATCAAGGACTCGAGGAGAATTATAGCAAGAGTCTCGCCATACTTTTGAGTTACCTTTAACATGTTGTGTACGTCGTAATCTCTTAGGATTCATGTTATGTCCAGGTATAAATATAGACCCTCGACCATTGTAAAATATACACAATCAAATCAATACAACCGCCCCGTGCCACGTTTTTCGAGTCCTTTTGTCGTGTCGCCGAAGTTCTTCGAGAGGAGCCATCGATCCGCCGACCTCCGTAAGTTCCGGCAACCTTGCTATCATGTCTAGTATCATGCGGTGGATTTAGATCTTGATGCAAGTAGTCTTGTTCGTCTCGATGGGATGGCCGTGCGGCAGCGCCTACTTGATGATCAAGAAGTCTTTGCTTATGCTTTGTCTATCTCGACTAGATGGCCGTGGCGGCAGCGCCCGCTTGATAGCTTAGCGAGGCAAGATAGTTATCGGTTCTTGGTTAGATCGTGAGTCGTGCGGCGTGGCTAGGATCTCGCTCAAGGATTAGTTATCGGCTCTATTAGATTTGGCAAGATCTAGTAGATTCATTAAGTTATCACGTGTTGCATGACCTTAATATTTTATTTATTTGTAACACTCTTTTGCCCAATCTAGATTTGATCGGTTTCGCTTCTTATTTTATAGATCTATTTGCTCTCTAATGTTCTTTACTCTTATATTATCATGATAAATAGATCGTATGCTTACGTAAATGATTGGATCAATCTAGATTGTTACATGTTAAGTGGTTCTTGCACGTTAGAAACAGTTAGACTTCGATAGGATCGGGTATCGTCTGCGGCGGATGCAGGTCTTTGATTAGTTTAGTCGTGATAATTTGTATGTTCCTTCTTCATGGACCCCGAGTCGGCTGTATTGCCGAGCTTGGTTATGCTTCAATTCATGGTTAACTTTCACTTGTTCAAACATGTCTTCTTATGCATGCATGTTCGGTAATCAATACACTACGTGTTTCACCTTCATATTAGCCGAATGAATCGTATGCATGATTGGCGCATGCCTTCTATAGCTGTATGTCGTCGTAAGTGGCTTCGGGGCCGTATATATACGAACTGCCCTGCGTCTCATCCGACACGTTCCGATTTTGTATTTAACAGTTTTTTGTCCCTTGTCGGTTTTCAGTCAAACCGACCGCACGCTCCGGATCTCCAAACCGTGCGGCCGTCCGATTGAAGTCACGCTTTTTGGCTTGCTGTGTGCTTGGCGCAGGGTGCAGATTTTGTGCCAACAGTTGCGCTCTTTTATATCGTATGTGTATGTGTATACCATTTAAACTCCACCTACATGCTTAATTGGTTTATAAAAACAACCAACTAAAACCAACCTTAATGCTTGCAAGTGTTTGACTAACCCTGACTCACACCTCAAAACATGTTTTACAAGTCAATTATGCAAAAGCAAGAACTCAAGTTGAATTTGGAATTCAAATTCCAACCTTAGCTAGAAATGGTTAAGTGTTGGAGTTCGAATTTCATTTTCAATTTCTGGGAGCTAACCATAATTAATTTTCTAAATAATAGTTGCTAACCATTGGCACCATTTCCAAGTATGAACTTTGTACTTTGAAAGTATGCCATTGGTTGGGTTTGAAAAAGTACCACAATACTATTAATTAATTATCCAAAAATCCAACTTGAAATTCCTTTTCAAAAGCTTGAAATTCAAAGTGAGATTGCCCCCTTTTCAATTTCATCTCAAAATATTCAAAATTTGGGAAAACCTCAAAAATACAGATTGTACATCTCTTTGATCTCTACAAATTTGGTATATAAAGTTTTTAAGTTTTTGAATAAAATTTAAAGTAATTTCAAAAGTTCTTTAAATTGGGAATTATCCCCTTTTGATTTTTAAACTTCAATTCAAAAATTATTCAATTTCATAAAAAACTTTCTAAATGAAAGTTGTAGATCTTGAAAAATGGAACAACTTTTATTTTTGGATATGTTCATCTTTTATTCAAAATTTGAAAGTAATTTTGAAATCCCAAAAGTTAGGGTTTTACACTATTTTCAAATTTGAAATGCAATTTCAAAAATGTTTGGAATCTGACAAAAATTCTTTAATGAAAGTTGTAGAGCATAAAATTTTGAGCAATTTGTATTTTTGGAGAATTTCAAGTGTAGTTCAAATTTTAGGAGAATTTGAGCAAAACAGTTTCAAATGTAAGGGGGTGAGGTGTCCTAGCTACAGTATTCCTGCATAGGGGGCGGCATGGCCGCCGATCTCCTTGCCGGCCGCCGTGGCCGTTCTCGCTACTTCCTGGCCTTCGCGCGTCGCCAACCAGCTAGTCGTCGTCGCGAAGACCCCGTCCACCTGTCTAGCTCGTCCTCGCCCTATAAAAGCCGGTGGCGGCCGAGAGCAACTCCTTTTTCTCCACCTTGCTCACCGCCGGCCGCCGCCCTTGAGTTGCCAAATTCACACTGCTCACTCCACCACCGATCCAATTCACTTGCACACCGCTCCGCCGTTCCCTTGCGCACACTCTGAGTCGTTGGTCACGTCGTGCGATCGCCTGTATCACTCCCACCGAGCCATCTTCTCCAACTCCGGTCGCCGTTGCCGCCGTAAGCTTCCGCTCGGTGATAGAACTCACCGAAGCACCGCACCCAACCAATACTACCTCTAGCTCCGCCTTTGGTCCCTCGATTACGGTTGACTCTTCCTTTTTACTAGCCGAAGCCTCGGCCTTTGGGAACACCGCCTCGCCGAGTCGAGCTCGCTCACTCACTACCCATTGCCGCCCCATTTGTCAACCGCCATCCGCCCATCTTCAAGCTCGTTGCACCATTGTTTTGAAGCCTCGGTGAGGCTCTAAGTACACCCGGGTGTCGGTTGGATCCTTCGAGGTCCCCTAGTCGCGAAGGAGCGGCCATTGCGCCGCCGCTTCGTCGTCGTCTTGGGAGCCAGCTGCCGAACGCCGTCGTGCGTGCTCGTGGCAGCGGCGGCGTTTGGTAGCTTCGTTGTGATTGTTTCGATGAGAGGAAGCTATTAGGGTAGTTGGTTTCGTCGAGATCACCACCGGCGAGAACGGCCAAACAACCGCGCCGCCGTCCCCCGTTGACGTCGGAAAAGAAAGAAAGGAGAGAGAGAGAGCCGACAGTGTGCCCCGCCTGTCGGCGAAAGAGAGGGAGGCGCCGCTGGTGAGCGGGCCGAGCAGGCCGAAGTTGGGCCGCTCGGCCGCACAAAGAAGCCCGGGAGAGGGGAAAATGTTTTTCTTTTTCCATTTTGATTTTCTCAAACCGATTTTCATCTTTTTACAAGAAATTATTTTGGACAGATAAAAATACAACAAAAATATGTGTGTGAACCATGTAATATGCTCTGTTTAGAAAAATGCTAACTTTAGTTTTTCAATAACTTTTGTTTACAATGAAAATTGCTCTTTTAATTAATAAATGTCACTTCCATGATTTTTAGTAATTAAAATATAAGTCCAAAAACCCTAAAATTTGTTTTGTGTGCTAATTAGATGATGATGATCTTAATTATGAAGTTTGATCATGTTTTGACTAATTTTTGTTTTATGCTTAATTAATACTTAATTAATTAATGTTTAATTAATTAATCCTTTGATCAATTAGGGTTTAATTAATCTCTAATTAGTAAGTTAATTAGTGGCTTTTAACAACTGTAAAAATGGTTAATAAATTAATAATTAATCTTAATCACTATTAGGGTTGCTTGATTTTGGGATTGAGTGATGACCCTAGGTCATTAACCCTAATGACCTTCGGCATTTTATGTTGATTGCGTACTGTTAGTCCGTCGTCGTCGACGCTAACTATACTTCCGTAGTGCAACCTTACCGTGAAGGAAAGTTGTACTCAAGATGGACTAGTTATCGTTGCACCATTATCGTATGTCTTTTATTACTGTATTGTAATCGTGCATCTCAATCGTGTAGTTGTGCCATCTAAAGAAGGGGTTGATCCGACTCCCGTCTCTAAGGAAGGTTATCAGTGTGAGGAGGTTTATCCTGATCTCGGCAGCGCCATCCCTGAGCCCGACTGCCCCGAGCCCCAAGGCAAGCCCCAGATACATTCAGACCATTCCTTGTATTTCGAAAAGCTTTATATTTTATGTTGATGATATGATGCATTAGGTAAATGTAAGTTGTGTGATATCCTACTTTGATGCATTTATCGTACCTTGATATATACCCTGGATACTTGTTTTGATTTTGAAAAATGTTAGTATATGCTTAGTGTAACACTCTAAGTGTTAATTACATTTTGCATTGCATTGCATCAAGCATAAGCATCATTAAGCATTTCATTAAGAGCATGTGATAATAATGGTTTTATGTGTGCAATAGACATATTGGTTAAACAATCCTAAAAACAACCTAAAGTGGTTTAGAATTCAATATAAAGTAGGGTTTATATTTAAACTTTTGTCAAAATATGCCTACATGTGATGATAAGGTTGTTTAAGTTTTTATCAAGTTAGTAAATGGCTTAAAGTACAAGTGCATGTTTTATTCAGTTTTGGTATGAAGCCCTAAATAGAAGTTGTAGTACAAGTTCTATGCTACAAACTTTATTTAAGGGTCCAGGGCTAATTCTTTTTTCTAATTTGCTCAAAAGTCACTTGAAAATTGAATTCAGCAATGGAATGGTAAAGGACTTAGAAAAAATTCTAAGTCTGCAATTCCAGCAGCTTTATTCATTTTCTAGGGCTGTGTAACTTAACTTCTCACTAATAAAATTCTGGAAACTAGTTCACCACTTGTTAGTACAAGTTTTGTACTTTAATACCATAGAATTGGTTGAGCTTGATAGCCTTTGGTTAATCCTTAATTAAATGCTAAAGAAGCCTAATTGCTGTACTTAGCCTCTGACTTAACTGAATGAGCTCACACACAGTTTGATTTTAGTGAGGTTTAGGGATGTATAGTTTGCAACCCGAGCTGTTTCAGGGCTTTGATCTTTTAACCAAAGTTGGAGTCCACACATTGAGGATCACAGTAGTGCAATTGGTTTGCAATTTGTGTGCTTGAGCAAAGAGTTAGAGAGGAGGGAAAACGGGGTTTCGGTCAATGAGCAGTGCACCGAGAAGCACCTTCTCGTCACCGGCAAACGTCTTTGGCCGCCGATTTGCTGCTTGCTGCCACGCCCGCGTCCGCGTAGTTGATCACGTTGCGCTGTCCGGGGAGGGATTGGAGGGCCGCGCGCTGCCCATACCGCTGCTAGCCACCGTCCAGCTCGCCGCCGCTCTCTATCTTCTTTCTTCTTCTCACCGGCGCCACGGCGACGGACGTCCCGCGCTTCACGCACGCTCGGCGGCGCTGCTCGCCCACGTGAACGAGTTCGTGGATGCGCTGGCCACCCCTCCTTGCTTGCTATGCCTTTAAATAGCCATCGCCGCCATCGTCTTCCTTTTTTTCTCTCTTCACCCTCCACACACCGCCGAGCTCCACGTTTCTATGAAATTCGTCCTCGTTGCGAGACCAAAATCCAATTGCACTTGCTCGTAGCTCCGCCAGACTTCTCGCGCGTCCATTTCACTTTGTTGCGTCGCTTTCCATCACCCGAAGTCGCCCAAATTGCAGTCGTCTTCTTCGCGACCGGGCGAGCTCCGGCGAGCTCGGTTCCACCGTCGACCCGCCCGTTCTAGTGAGCCAAATACCATGCTGATCATTGTTTTGCACTCGTCTTGAATCCTATTTCGTGATCGGCTTAACGTTTTTGATCTCTACCGTAGAGGACACACTGGAACGTCGTCGCGCCGTCGTGTTCACGCCGCCCGCCCTTAACCTCCACGCCGATCTATCTCCACCGTGTTTCCGAGCAAACCAATTAACTAGCAAAGATCGTGGTGAGCTCCTAGAACCATCCTAACCCTTTCCGGAGTCCTCTATTAGGTTCTAGCGGCCGGAGCGTTGCTCGCCGCCGTTGGACCAGTGCGCCGCGCCGCCATAGCCGATGGTGTGCTCGCTGTGGTGTGTGCGCGGGCCAACCAACACGATAGTGTGGTGCTTGCGATGACGGGGAGCACGTTTGTACCCTCACCGCCGCCGATGACCTCCTCCGCCGCGCGAAATCGCCGGCGAGGCCGTCCACCGGCGTGGTCGGTGCGGAGCCACTGTGCGCTGACCAACGGGCCCCCACCCGTCAGTCTCACACCTTTGTGTAGGCGCGGGAGAGTTACTGTGCTCGGTTTGATTTAAATTTTGGAAATTGATAAATAGTGCTGATTTTTTGTTATTTTCATAGGAAATTAACCTGAGCTCCAAAAATTATGAAAATTTTTGTGTAGCCTCTGCATGATGGAATCTATGTAGGAAAAATATAAAACTTGTGAAAACAATAATTTATGTTTGATCAAAAATTTCCCGTTTTAATTAAGAAATGAGCATTTCCTGATTTTTAGAGAATAAACTACTGATCCAAAAATTATGAAAATTGTTTTGCATGCATCTCATGACATCACCAACCTATATAAAAAGTTTGAAGTGAATTTGAAAATGTTTCATAAAATCATTATTTCTAAAATTTAATAATAAAAAGAAAGGAAGTGTAATTGGATTACATGTATGTGTATAATAGGGTACTTGATTTTCATACTTTTTCTGCTATCATCATGGGATACTGTTTGTTTATGAAATACTCTAGCTAAAGGATAGATGCTTTGTTATGTTATATCCGTGATTGCTAATTGTGAAAATATTGCTTACATGTTTTGTTTTTCTTTTCCAAATAAAACAACCATATAGCATAGTGCTTGTGGGACCTTTAGGGTTACATAATGGCCCTGGATCAGGAGACCTCTTTGATCCTCGGCAATTCTCTTGCTTAGTGAGAATAATCGTGATTCACTAATTGATAACGACTAGTTGTTGCTCTCTAGTAGTTACACTATCTTTTCCAGAAAGGAGATATGCACCTACTCTGTATAATTTGAAAACAAGCAATTGTTAGTTTCTTTTAACCAACTATAATAATATAGTGTTGTCATCAGAGAAAGAGAATTGCACACATGGATGTCATTCCCATGATCATGTCATCATGTATCATTTCATGCTATAGCATCATATCATAATGCGTCCTATATGTATTCTCGATATTTATGCATCGCATACATTCATATAGGATCGGAGGAAGAGGCGTCCGTCGAGTACGTGATATTCGAGGAGAGGGATCCACAGGAGTTGCCACCCGAAGATGAAGGATGAGACTCTAAATTACTGTCGAATTACCCTAACTACGGACCCTCCAACTTTCACCGAGGCAAGCCCCTCTCGAGCATCCTAAATACCTATTCTATCTTTTTTGAAATACAATTATACTTTTCTTTATATAGTACTGTTATGTGCATTAAGTTATCAGGGTGGTTGACACCGTTGTTGCATGACATCCTTGTCCACTAAAATGAAAACCGCTTATCTTACTAGATGAAGTAGATAGATTATGCTTAGCCATGCTTAGATCATTAAGAAGCCGGATGATTTCCTGTCATCCGCAAATTTTAGGCTGGTACATATGATATCCTTTAACATGAGGTGAATGATAATTGGAGACCGGACGGGACTCGGTGTTGGAGATGCTACAGGACATGGAGGTCTTGTATGTTTCTAGTTTTCCCGTCTGAGTCAATTAAGGACCGTACCGTACTCTGGTCTAGGTGTGAGATTGAACGTACCTTCACATAGCAGCCGAATAACTCGTTTCGACTGCGAAACCGATTAGCTCGTTCGAGGTAGGAATTGAATCGTTAGCATTCTTTGGGAGGAGAGTAACGGTGGAGAGGGTATCGATCCAAAACCCTGCATGACTACGGGTTACGGGGCTGGGCGGGCATGACTTGTAAGGATGCGGTACCATCGGCTTTGCGAAAACGGTTCAATCCTAGTTTTTCGAATAGAGTGAACGGTAATCCGCGGGTGAAGTACAAACTCATGCGGGTGTGTGATACGGGCTTACCCAGCTGGTGTAATCGATTCGAATCGCCGTCTCTCCCGGATAGTGAGAAACTTATACCTTGTTGCAGAGACGTAGTAAAAGAGATGGAATTCACTGTTGGTTTTGAGAGGGTTATAATTGGTACCTCATCTGTAGATGAATGCTTATATAATTCAAGTGTATGTTTTCGAAAGGTGCAAACGTAGTTATGGATAGCATCATAATAATTTTGCCGCCAACATATAAAACTTTGGAACCTAATAATAAGCTTTTCTGCAAAGGTTGCTAGCCAACAAACCCCACCATCCATAGCCAATCATTTATCCTTGGAGTCTTTTCCTTTATTCTCTGTCGGGTAAGTCTTGCGGAGTACAATTGAGTACTCGGGGTTTTTACCCATCGTTGCGGGTGACTTGATGTGTGAAGGATATAGCATCGCAGCGTTGACCCCTCGGATGGTAGCGTTGATTAGGCCAACGGGCATGGCCACCTCTTATACACTCTTCACCATGCTGTAACCGAGGTTTGAATAAAGCTGGTGATGTCAAACAAACTTTTGGTGTGGTATTTAAAACAAGAACCACTTTTATGTAATATATTTGAACTGCCTTTGTAATCACATAGAACTCAGGTTGTAATTTTTATTCGCTGTAAACTCTATATACTGATGTATGATGTTTCCTTAATCATGTGATCCTAGATGTAAGTTGATTTACCGAGGTCCTTCGTGATACTCGGCAGACTACCGGGTTCATTCGAGAAGCGGTGTATACGTGTCAACGTTATTAACGGGGACAGTTATGCTTAATCTCGGATGGATTGGTCGGTTCTGTCACACTTAGCTTTGCTAATAGCATAGGCCTTATGAAATATTTTTAAAGGTGTGATAACTTATCATTTTGAGAAAGTGATAAAACCTGATGTTTCTTGTTGGTACCCTTCACTTTGATCGGGTCAAGGGTATGCAACAAGTACATGATGAGTAAATCGAGACGTCGGTGGAGCGATAATGATACACTGGTTTATGTAAGTTTATCAAATGGTTTGTAAATTAAGTTATTGTAAGTCTTTCGCTACTCTAGTATTTTTGTATGAAAACTGTTATAATCTTTGTGATGTCTCTGTAAGTATCGATCCTGGAGGAATCGTGGTTTATCGGGGATCCACCCGACGGAACGTTTTAAGTTATATGGTATATAAGCATAGCCGACAGAGGTCTTAGGGACAATGTCAGGTGCTTGTGGGCCATATAATTTAGAAGGTTCTGCCACAGGGGGTATCAGAGCGGTACTTACAAAAATACTCACAGTATTACTTTTTAAAAACTTCAAAATGTTTTGGATCTAAAATTTAAAGGTGGTTTAGTCCAAATTGCTTCTGCTCCGTTTTAATTCTTTCTAGTAGCCTTTCTAGGTGCTATTTAAAGGAGTCTTAAGTGAAGTATCATGTTATTTTCTTTTTGCCCTATATTACTAAAAATATGCCTATGGTAATTTAAAAAGTCTTTTGCTTGATCCGTAGGTTCGATCATGCATCATGCTTAATTAACATGTTTAAAATCATATCCCCGATAAAAAGTGGTTGGGCTAAGTAAAATCAATCCTATTCTTGCTAACCCTAAGGTTCTCAATCTTATAGATTCTATCTCTACTTTCTACAGGATGGCCCGTACCAAGCGGCATCGCCGCAAGATGGCCGGTTCGAAGGGTGTGCCACGTCACCAGTTGGCATCGCGCAACAATGATGCTTTGGCCGGGACCGAGCGAGCCAAAGCCCCGAGAAGAAGCTATCCAAGAAGCGTAAGATAGCCCAATTGTTCAAGTAGAGTCGATCGGCGTCACCAAGGATCGCTTGATGGCAACCGTCAAAAATGACAAGTTGAAGTCCGAGTTAGTAGATCAGCTAAAGCAGGAGCAGCAGGATCTTCAGTCCATCCACAAGCTCCAGCAGACCATTGCCCGTCTTCAGCATGAGCTAGAGGGTGCAATGAACCAAAGGAATGATGGATACGACTACATTGAAGAGTTGCAGGCACAGGTGGATGATCTCGAAGCATACAATGCCACCCTATACGAGGAGATCCACCATCAGTACAACCTCCACGATCCCCTGTACTAGCAGCAGGTAGCCGCGGACGACCTTGGTTCCATGGAGTCACCGGAGGTGTACCAGTCACCGACTGAGGAGTCCGAGGCAGACGAGGACCGCGAGTTAGTTGCGGGCAATGAGTCAGATGCCTGAGTTCCCTGAGATGGATGTGTAATATAGTTATCCTTATGTGCTAAGTAGTCAACCTGGGTATGTCCTGCCTACGAGCGGACCTGTAACATGAATAAGTGAACCCATGTGTGACCAGTTTGTACTAATGTTTAAAAGTTCAATAAATCTACTTGTGAATAAATATGATCTTGTCTATAACAGATGTCTGGCAATACTCGTGCTGTTCTTTACACGAGGGAGGTGAGGTCCCGCAGGCACCACCACCAAAGACCACGCCTTTAGTCAAGTAGTGGCAGCCCTGGTAAATGCTACTACTGAAAATTCCCGTCTGTTGCGGGAAATGGGTCAGCATAATCAAAATGCACCATATGAGAATCATGGTCGTCGTAATCACGATGAGATCACGTATACGGACTTCACAGAGACCCGTCCGCCAGTCTTTACCAAAGCTGAGGATCCTTTAGAGGCTAATGATTGGCTCCGTGTCATAGATCAGAAGTTTGACTTGTTAGTAGGTTGTCCAGACCTTTTGAAACCTAAGTTTACCGTACAACAGTTGAGGGGCCCTGCATCTGCATGGTGGGCAAACTTTCTTGCACGTCAGCCAGTCGGTCAGCAAATCACTTGGTCCATGTTCCAAGATGCATTCCGTCAGCATTTTATTCCTGATGGGGTGATGCAAGCAAAGCTAGAAGAGTTCCTGGCACTGAAGCAGAGTGGTCGATCAGTGGTGCAGTATGCGAATGTAACACCTCAAGTGTTTAGCATGCATTAGGCTAGTAATTAATTAACTTTAATCTTCATTAAGCATGGCATAAGCATCATCAAGCATTTAATTCTTAAATGCATCATCATTTCATGTGATTGCATTTTGTTTGATAATTAATTGCTTGGTTGTGTGTTAGTTAATTAATTAACTTGCAAATGACTTGATCAAGGTTGGATCCACTTGCCCAAAGATTTGAAATGATTTAACAAAATTTTATTGCAAAAGTTTTGGTGGAATTTGGAGCAAAAGAAATTGAATTAGAAAATTTCCTTTTTAAGCCTTAAATTCAAAATGAATTTGTAGTTCAAATCACTTGTTTTGTTAGACTTGTTATGTGATGTAGTTTCGGGAAAATATGTATCATGCAGTTCCTGTATAAAAATATTGGAATATGATTTAAATTCAATTATAGGCTGATTCTTGAATGATTTTTAGTAAATTAAATATGAGGGATTATGCCTTGATAATTTTTGATGACTGCTCTTGTGCTAAGAAGTTCTAGTTAAAAATATAAAATCTGTTGTTTGACACTTTTCACAGTACAAAGTTATTAAATGTGCAATTCTGTCCTGTGGCTTTATCTTTTTTGTGTAGGCTGTTGTGCTTGATGAAATGTGATGAAAATTTTATCATGGCCTTGTTATAGCATGGTGTAGCTCCTGTAATTTTTGTAGATTTTTCTGGACTGTCTAGACAGAGGTCACAGTTCAAGCCTATTGTTTCACATGAAATGATGAGGCTTTGATTTGATTGCTTTAGTAGGTGCTATATTTACTTTTGAGCACTTTTAGTTATGTTTAAAGTGTTGGTTCTGTTATGCAGCACCATAACTGAAGTGTGATGTTTATCCATGATTAGTGTTACTTCTCTTTATTTATGTGTTGTGAGTATGTGTGTGTGCCTATACACACCTCTCTTCTTTATGCACTTCTCTAAGTGTTTTGAGAAGAGATATGCACCTACTCTGTTAAATAACTTGTTAATCATCTTCATTCATAAGCATCGCACCTATGCATTCCTTATGTTTATACCGTGCATCGCATCATATAGGTTCGCAGGAGGACCCCCAACTTTCGGAGATTGAGGAGAACCCTCAGGAGGAGTTCCAGCAGGAGGTCCCATCAGGAGGAGACGAGGAAGACCTACCTGAGTGCCCGAACCACTTCGCTAGTGACTTCGAACAAGGCAAGCACCGGAGCATCTACTTACCTATGCTTTCTAACAGTCTAATTATGCTTTCTGATTGTTGCATTAAGTATAGGAGTTGTGTGAAACCGTTGATGCATTACATCCTTGCTTTACCATTGAATTATCCTACCTTGATACACCCTACTAGTCTAGGGCGAGTAACATGCTTAGATTGCTTAGACGGTAGAAGTCGGGTGATTTCCTGTCATCCGCGAGTATAGGTGGTTACTATGATTGATGGAAAGGCTTATGTTGATATCATCTGGTTGATGGTTATGGTTGTGATAAATGGAGACCGGGCGGAGTCTTGTGGGGTGGTTGGAGCACAGTGATTCCGTCTGTGTCGATTAAGGACCGTACCGTTGTTGTACCGCAAGTCATATTGAACGCATGCCTCACATTTAGCTGGCCGGATAAGCACTTCCGACCGCGAAGCCTAACACTATCCAGGCCAGCTCTCGACCCGTTCGCACCGTATTGGAGATGGATGGGGGACCATAGGGGCGCGAAGAGTAAGTCCGAGGTCCAAAGATGGTCGGGTTAAAGCGCCGGACGGTCCCCCTCGGTACGGTGGTTCCGATCGAAACCGCGTTTCTTCCCGGATATGTGCCACGGTGACCTGTAACTCACATCGCGCGTGAGTGTAGTTTGTGTGAGGAATACCCCCTGAGCTCAGAGTAATCGATTCAAATCGCCATCGTTCCTGGGACAAGTGAACACCTTGACTTGAGCCGCAAAGATCGTAGTAATGATTATGGAATGTGGTTAATGATGATGATGGGTTAAGCTAATGATTATGATTATGGTTACTACTTGCTTGCTTAATCATGACTAATATATTATAATGATGCGTAGTATAGGTGCTCACCTAGCATAAATAGGAATGGTTAAGCCGAGCTACCACTTTAAATTGTTATTACCGCCTTTATGCAAAAAGTCAAGCTATCCCCGGATAAAGCCTGTCATACTCCTTTTGGAGTCTTTTATTTTGAGTCGGGCGGGTAAGTCTAGCCGAGTACCTTCTCGTACTCGTGGTTTTTCCCCTTTGTTGTTTGTGCAGACGGACATATCTTCCACGGGTAATGCGTGTGCTACCCGCTTTTCCCAAAGGGACTAGAAGACCTTGGGCAAGGTTAATCTTAATATTCTCCCCAACCGCTTTTGATGGATAGACTGGACCGGCACTTGTATTAATCTTTAAAAATGCGTGAGTTGGGTTGAGCTTTCAAAACTACTTTGTTTTCGCTACTCGGATTTTAAGAACATGGTTTGTAATAACTTTATTTTCGCACTCTGATGTTGTCGAACTATATGTGAAATGTTGTAACGTGTGAATGGTGACGCTAAACTTGTACGATCTTGGTTGATGATGTTTGGTTTGAAATCCTTCGAGATTTTCGGACTACCGGGTTTATAATGGCTTAAGTGTGACGATTACTTGCTTAGCGAGTGATTTTTTACTTATGCTTTTATAAATTGGTCGGTTCTCATTATAGCGAATATGTTCAGTCATCTGTCACAAAGATGCACCGAGCCTTGTGGATACCGACAAAGAAGAAGCGTAAATATTTTGTTAGGGGTTTGAAGAATGATATTGAAACCCACCTTACTACAAATCCAAATGCCACATTCTATGAGGCAAAGTGGATACCGCAATATCCTATGAAAGATCCTTATTAATATAGAAGAATGAAGAGAGGCGTGCTTTTCTAAGACCGTCTGGTGGAATCCAAAAATGCCGAGGGTTATCTTTCATCCCACTCAAATCACCGCCAAATTGCCCGCTTATCCGCAAAGACCAAAGAAAGCCATCAATCCTATCAATACCCACAACAAAGAAGAAGAAGCCCAAAGGCAACAGTGTACACTCGCCTGCCGCCATAACCTATCCTCAACAAAATTAACACCTGTGGTGTTCAAACACAAATCCACCGCCTTCCCTGAATTCTTCCACCGCCTTTTGGTCCGTGTTTCAATTGTGACAGCCCGGACACCTAGCCCGATATTGCCCCTATCCCAAAAGAAATACTTCCAATTTTCAACAAGGGTCGGGCAATCAGCAACATCAGAGTCAAGGCAGGGGGTAAACCGCAAAGATGTCCTCAAGGTGAATGCCGGGAAGAAACCTGCACGTGTGTATTACGTTTAAACTGGGGATGTTCTGGAAGAACCTGTTCTAATGGGTATGTTCCCTATTGCCAGTCACCCTGCAATTACATTATTTAATTCTGGTGCATCACATACATTTATCAATCATACTTTTGTTGCAAAGCATGAAATTCCTATAAAAGAAATTAAAGATAAGTTTTTGGTGCAATCATCGGGAGGGCGTATACGCACACGGGAAATGGTATATCAGGTCCCTATATCTCTTGGTGGGTATCTCTATCCCACGGATCTGATAGTACTGAAGGATTAAAATATAGATATGATCCTTGGAATGAATTGGTTACGTCATCACGGCGCTATGATAGACGCGCTGAATAGAACCATTAAGCTATTTCTACCTGATAACCAGTCTCCACTTCTTATCCAATTCTCGACTCCCAAGAGAGCAGTTGAGACAGCCAATGCAACCTCAGTGCAAGAAATCAAGAATACACCTGTGGTCTATGAGTTTCTAGATATATTCCCTGAGGATTTGCCTAGGTTACCACCAGAGCGAGATGTTGAGTTTGTGATTGAGTTAAAGCCGGTTACTGCACCAGCATCCCGAAGAGTTTATAGGATGCCCCTAAAAGAGTTAGCAGAATTAAAAACTCAGTTGAAAGAATTATTGGACAAAGATTTTATCCGACCTAGTTCATCACCGTGGGGTTGGTCTGCTATCTTTGTAAAAAAGAAAGACCAGACTCTAAGAATGTGTGTGGACTACCGTCCACTAAATGAGGTGACCATTAAAAATAAATATCCTCTTCCTCGCATAGATCTTCTCTTTGACCAACTTGCGGGAGCCAAGGTGTTCTCCAAGATTGATCTTAGATCTAGTTATCATCAAATCTGAATCAGGCCCGAAGATATTCCTAAAACCGCCTTCATCACCAGATATGGCCTATATGAATATCTTGTTATGTCATTTGGGCTTACTAATGCTCCAGCCCTTTTCATGTATCTGATGAACTTGGTGTTTATGCCCGAGCTCGACCGCTTTGTCATGGTTTTCATAGATGACATCCTTATACACTCCAAAACCAAAGAAGAACATGCGGAGCATCTCCGTACTGTTTTGACTCGTCTCCGAGAACACCAGCTTTATGCCAAATTTAGTAAGTGTGAGTTTTGGCTTAATGAAGTCAAATTCCTTGGTCATGTCCTGTCTGCCGAGGGTGTTGCAGTTGACCCTGGCAAAGTCCAAGATATCCTTAACTGGAAGCCACCCACCAGTGTTCATCAAGTTCATAGCTTTCTCGGAATGGCGGGATATTACCATCGTTTCATTCCTGACTTCTCCAAAATAGCCAAGCCAATCAAAGAACTCTTAAAGAACCAAACCAAATTAAATGGTCATCTAAGTGTGAGCAAGTGTCTCACAAGTTGAAAAATCTTTTGACTACTGCCCCAGTCCTAGCTCAGCCGGATATTGAAAAGCCATTCGATGTGTATTGTGATGCAACTGGCATCGGCATCGGATGTGTGTTGATGCAAGAAGGCAGAGTTATTGCTTATGCTTTAAGGCAGCTGAAACGACATGAAGAGCATTACCCAACCCATGATCTTGAATTAGCCACAGTTGTGCATGCTCTGAAGATATAGAGGCACTATCTGTTGGGCAATACATGTCATATCTATAGTGATCACAAAAGTTTAAAATAAATCTTTACACATTCTGAGCTGAATATGAGGCAAAGAAGGTGGCTTGAATTAATCAAAGACTATAATCTTGAAGTGCATTATCATCCTGGTAAAGCTAATGTAGTTGCTGATGCTCTTAGTCGGAAGAGTCAATGCAATTGTCTTGCTGTTACACCAGTGAATCTGAGTCTGTGTCAAGAGTTAGAAAGATTGAATATTGACATAATTTCTCAAGGCGCCTAAATGATATCACAGTACACTCTTCTATTCAAGAGCAGATTATTGCAGCCCAGCGAGAAAGCAAAGGTCTCAGGCATATTAGAGAGAAAGTCAGATCTGGGAGGGTGTCTTGTTTCTGTCTTGATGATAATAATGTGTTATGGTTCAAGAATCGTCTGGTCGTTCCAAAAGTTCCTGAGCTCCGATAGTTGATTCTTGATGAAGCTCACCTAAGCAGATTCTTGATTCATCCAGGTAGCAATAAAATGTATCATGACCTGAGGCAGAGATTCTGGTGGACCAAAATAAAAATCAAGATAGCTCGATATGTTGTAAAGTGTGATATCTATCAAAAAGTCAAAGCTATGCATTTGAAAGCAGCTGGAAAGCTCTAACCATTACCCATTCCAGTTTGGAAGTGGGAAGATATCAGTATGGACTTTATTGTTGGTTTGCCTAGAACAGCCGGGGATTATAATTCAATCTGGGTTATTGTTGATCTTTTGACCAAGTCTGCTCACTTTATTCCAGTAAAGAAGAAGTATAGAGCACCTCAGTATGCTCGCTTATATATAGACCGAATAATGTGTCTGCATGGAATTCCAAAAAGTATAGTCACGCATGTGGGTACTCAATTTATGGCTCAATTTTGGCAGAGATTCCATGAAACTATGGGTACCACTCTGTTACGTAGCACTGCTTATCATCTGCAAACTGATGGTCAGACTGAAAGACTGAATCAGATTCTTGAGGATATGTTAAGATCTTGTGTGTTGGCATATTCTTCAGATTGGGAACAATGTCTGCTATTAGCTGAGTTTGCTTGTAACAACAGTTATCAAGAGAGTATCAAAATGGCACCATTTGAAGCTTTGTATGGCCGCCGATGCCGTACTCCACTCAATCGGTCCGAACCTGGAGAGAGATGGTTCTTCGGGGTAGACCTAGTTAAAGAAACTGAGAGTAAAGTAAAACAGATTCAAGACAACTTAAGAAAAGCTCAGTCTAGACAGAAAAAGTTATCTTTGATAAGTTTACGAAGGCCATTGATGTTTGAAGTTGGAGACTATGTATATCTGAAGGTGTCACCGAGTAAAGGCGTCGATCGTTTTGGGGTTAAAGGTAAACTAGCACCCCGATATATTGGCCCTTTCTAAGTTTCAGAGAGATGTGGAAAAGTTGCATATCGGTTAAATCTACCTGAACAATTGTCTCTTGTGCACAATGTATTCCATGTGTCCCAACTGAAGAAGTGTTTGCGAGTACCGGACAAGATCATTGACATTGAAGGTGTCAGACTTGAACCTGACCTGACATGTGCCGAATATCCAGTCAAAATTCTTAATCGTAAGGATCGGGTTACACGCAGGCAAACAAGAAGATTTTATAAAGTCCAGTGGGATCAACACTCTGAAGAAGAAGCAACATGGGAGTCTGAGGAATTTTTGAATAAGCACTTTCCGGAGTTTCTTCCTTCCTTATCCTAAGTCACGATCTGTTTCTAAGAATTGTGACTTTTTGAAAACATGAGACTTGTAATATGAACCCTTCTACCTCCCTTAAGAAACCATACAAGATGTGTTTGCTTGACACATTTCCTTTTCCATTACTTAGCCCTAAGTTTTGAATCTCGGGTCGAGATTCCTTTTAAGGGGAATATAATGTAACACCTCTGGTGTTACGTTAACCTAAATAAAAGTATGCCATTTGTTGGGTTTGAAAAGTATGCCAGTGACGGCCGAGAGCAACTCCTTTTTCTCCACCTTGCTCACCGCCGGTCGCCGCCCTTGAGTTGCCAAATTCACACTGCTCACTCCACCACCGATCCAATTCACTTGCACACCGCTCCGCCGTTCCCTTACGCACACTCTGAGTCGTTGGTCATGTCGTGCGATCACCTGCATCACTCCCACCGAGCCCTCTTCTCCAACTCCGGTCGCCGTTGCCGCCGTAAGCTTCCGCTCGGTGATAGAACTCACCGAAGCACTTTGCACCCAACCAATACTACCTCTAGCTCCACCTTTGGTCCCTGATCACGGTCGGCTCTTCCTTTTTACTAGCCGAAGCCTCGATGCACGGAACACCGCCTCCCCCGTCGAGCTCAGCGCCGCACCGCGGCTTGCCGCCGCCGTCAACCGCCATCCGCCCTTCTTCAAGCTCATTTGCTTGGCCGTTGTTTTGAAGCCTTGGTGAGCCTCTAAGTACACCTAGGGTGTCGGTTCGATCCTTTGAGGTCCCTAGTCGCGGGAACGACGCCGCGCCGCCGCTGCCGTCGTCGCCGAGCAGCTGCAACGCCGTCGTGCATGCTCCGGTAGGGGCGCAGCGGCCGTTTGGTAGCTCGTTGTGATCGTTTCGATGAGAGGAAGCTGTTGGGGTAGTTGGTTTCATCGGAGAGATCACCACCGGCGAGAACGACCGGCAACCGCGCCGCCGTCCCTGTTCACGTCGGAAAGAAGAAAGGAGGGAGAGAGAGCCGACAGTGTGCCCCGCCCCGTCGGCGAAAAGAGAGAGGGGAGGCGCTACATGGGTGAGCGGGCCGAGCAGGCCGAAGTTGGGCCGCCGGGCTGCATAGTAAGCCCTGGAGAGGGGGAAAATGTTTTCTTTTTCCATTTTGATTTTCTGAAACTAATTTTCATCTTTTTGCAAGGAATTATTTTGGGCAGATAAAAATACAAAAAAATATATGTGTGAACCTTGCAATATGCTCTATTTAGTAAAAATGCTAACTTTAGTTTTTCAAGTAACTTTTGTTTACAATAAAATTGCTCTTTTAATTAATAAATGCCACTTCCATGATTTTTAGTAATTAAAATATAAGTCCAAAAATCATGAAATTTGTTTTGTGTGCTAATTAGATGATGATGATCTTAATTATGAAGTTTGATCATGTTTTGACTAATTTTTGTTTTATGCTTAATTAATACCTTAATTAATTAATGTTTAATTAATTAATCCCTTGATTAATTAGGGTTTAATTAATCTACAATTAGCAAGTTAATTAGTGGCTTTCAACAACTGTAAAAATGGTTAATAAATTAGGTCATTGACCCTAATGACATTCGGCATTTTATGTTGATTGTGTACCGTTAGTCCGTCGTCGTCGACGCTAACTATACTTCCGTAGTGCAACCTTACCGTGAAGAAAAATTGTACTCAAGATAGACTAGTTATCATTGTACTATTATCGCATGTCTTTTATTACTGCATTGTAATCATGCATCTCAATCGTGTAGTTGTGCCGTCTGAAGAAGGGGTTGATCCGACTCCCGTCTCTAAGGAAGGTTATTAGTGTGAGGAGGTTGGTCCTGATCTCGGCAGTGCCATCGCTGAGCCCGACTTCCCTGAGCCCCAAGGCAAGCCCCGGATGCTTTCAGACCTTTCCTTGTATTTCGAAAAGCTTTATATTTTATGTTGATGATATGCATTAGGTAACAGGAGTTGTGTGATATCCTACTTTGATGCATTTATCGTACCTTGATATATACCCTGGATACCTATTTTGATTTCGAAAAGTGTTAGTATATACTTAGCTTTGCTAATAGCATATGCCTTATGAAATATTTTTAAAGGTGTGATAATTTATCATTTTGAGAAAGTGATAAAACCTGATGTTTCTTGTTGGTACCCTTCACTTTGATCGGGTCAAGGGTATGCAACAAGTACATGATGAGTAAATCGAGACGTCGGTGGAGTGACTTACACTAGGATGGGCTAGTGCCCTGGTGTAGTGTCGTCCACTTGTGTCGGTTAAGGACCATCCGTTGTTTGGCTAAGGGATCATGAGGTTATTGGATAGTACTAGTCACATGCTAATGGCGGTAAGCTCCACTTGGACTATCCATGACGAGAACGGGGAACGGAAAGTAGCGATGTACCCATCCTACGAGCGCACCGCCGACGTACTGACGGTGTAGGGAGGTGGTGTACTCTACTCTCACGGCTAGGACCCATTCTGGTATGGAGAAATTCAAGCGTTGAGTTGATGTATGTAAGATGTTTGGTCCTGCATACATCGTGTGGCTAGAAAGCCCCAGCTGGGTATATAAAGCGATTCGAATCGTCGTTGCTCCACGATGTGGGAGACTTGATCCGAGTCCCGGCATCGTAGTAATGATGGAAGTTGTGAGACTGGAAAGTTTTGAATTCGTTACATGTTTGACAAGTGATTGTTATAGTAAGGACTGGCTTAGTCTCTTTTTACAAAAGGTATCTTTTGATCTTGCTAAAGCCTTACCTTGATTCCTATTAGCCAGCATTTCTGAGTCTTCTCCCCAATTTTTACTCGGGTAAGTCTTGCGGAGTACATTTGGTACTCAGGGTTTGTTAAACCCCTGTTACAGGTGAACCGTGTGAGCAAGTGTGCTACGGCCCTTGTTGCATGACGGTTATCGAGGAAGGATCTGACGAGGAGTAGGTTGTGTGGCCCGTGGGCAGGGCACCTTTCGTTGTGTGATTGTAATAAGGTTAAGTAATGATACTTCTGCTATTTTATAATAATGATACACTGGTTTGTATAAGTTTGTCAAATGGTTTGTAAATTAAGTTATTGTAAGTCTTCCGCTTCTCTGGTATTTTTGTATGAAAACTGTTGTAATACTGTGATGTCTCTGTAAGTATCGATACTGCAGGAATCGTGTTTTATCGGGGATCCACCTGACGGAACGTTTTAAGTTATATGGTGTACAAGCATAGCCGACGGAGGTCTTAGGGACAATGTCAGGTGCTTGTGGGCCATATAATTTAAAAGGTTCTGCCACAAACTCGATTAAAACCATCCAAATTGACTATATGTGTAAACATAAGAGTAAGTATTTAAGGTGATGTAAGCAGGCTGTAAGAGCTGTCACATTATTTTTGTGCCGAGTTAGAAGAGAGAGAAAAGGAGAGAAAAGAAGAGCGGGCTGTTAGCTTACAGCCAGCTGAAGCACGGGTGAATGCCCGAGTTTAGTTTTGGATAATTGATGAAACCTTTGGACTAATCCTTTGTGGCTAAGTGTGTGTAGCAAAAGAAAGGATAGTCCACACCAAGTGAAGGAAACTTGGAAAACATCATGGTGATGGTGGTGAACACCAAAAGATGGTGATCAAGTGCTCTAACTTGAAAAGAAGAAAGAGAAAAATAAAATAGGCTCAAGGCAAAGGTATAATTGATAGGGCCATTTTGTTTTGGCACTCAAGACACCATAGAGGGTGTGAGTGTATTTAGGATAGATAGCCGTACTATTAAGAGGGGTGATTTGAAAATGATTTGAAAATGCTAACACACTCGCACAAGTGAAGACACATGTTGGTGTTGGCATATGAGAGCAAGGGATAGTGGGGTTTGGGTCTAAACCCCTCCTGCCGAGCTTGCGAGGCAGGATTCAGAGTTTTCCGGAGCTGATTGCAGTGACCGGACGCTGGTCTTGGCTTGACCGAACGCGTTCGGTCCTTTGGTGAAAGAGCGCGCGTCCACGGGTATTGCTGCGGACGCGTCCGGTCGTTCTGGGAGCTCTCGGGGAGCTCTCTGGAATCGACTGGACGCTGGTCCCTACGCGTCCAGTCAGCGCTGACGTACGCTAGCGTCAACTTTTGGCGAAGGGAAGAAGGCGAACGGTCGCTCGGCGCGTCCGGTCACACCGGACCTTTTGACGCGTCCGGTCGTGTTTTGCACGTTCTGGATGCTCTCTAGGTAGCGACCGGACGCCACTATTGGCATGTCCGGTGGTTGCACAGGACGCGTCCGGTGCCTGTCTGACAGTGCGCGAGTGAGAGCTAGTCGTTGGGCGTGAACGTTGAAATTCAAACGGCTAGTACACGTGGACGTTTATGGGCGACCGGATGCTGGACCGGATGCGTCCGGTCACTCCGTCTTGAGAGTCCGGTCAGGGCCAACGCAGAGTAACGGTTGGATGAGGGCTTGCCCCTCTATATAAGCTTGTTGGTCGGCTCTAGCTCACCCTCTTAGACATTTTCATTGGTGTTACATCCTTGTGAGCTAAAGCAAACCTCTCCCACTCATTCTCTTGCTTGATTGTGCATCCAAAGTGAGATTGGGAGTGATCTTAGTGCATTTGCTTAGAGTTTGAGCATCTAGTGGCACTAGAGATCGTTGAGCAGCGGGATTGCTTATTACTCTTGGTGGTTGCCGCCACCTAGACAACTTGGAGCTGCGGTGGAGGTCCAGTACGTGTTGGTGATTGTTCGTGACCGGCTCCCGGGGATTTGTGAGGGGTTCTTACGCCTATTCTCCACGGGAGATTCGCGAAAGGTGACTCTATTAAATTGCTCATGTTATTGAGTTACCTCACTTGTGGGTAGTTGCTAGCGGCACCCGTGAAGGGTTAGGCATTGGAAGCCTATTAGCGCACGCAACACCAAGTGGTGGTCGACACAACGGGGACTAGCGTGCCGGCAAGCACGTGAACCTCGGGAGAAAAATTATTGTGTCATATTATCTTCCTTGGTATTCTTGGTGTTCATATTGTGATTGATATATTCATCTCTTACCCGGTATTGGTAACAATCACCCTATCTCTTGTATTACATTGTTTCATTCTTGTTCTAATTGTAGCATTAGTGTAAGTTAGCTCTCTAGCTTGATCACCTCGGAGTAGACTAGCAACTTAGCTTTTGTATGGCAAGTAGAGATCATAAGCTCACTAGAATTATCAATAGGTGGCTTGCCTAACAAGTAGAGCTAGAGCAAACCGCATTTACGCTATTTATTGTACTAACCTCTTGCTCTAGTACTTTTGTAGATTTTTAATTAGGCTACTGACCCCCCTCTAGCCATTTAGGACCTTTCAAGTGGTATCAGAGCCGTGGTCACCGTTTGATTCAAGGCTTAACAACCTTCGGTGCAAAATATGGCTCAAGTTGTGTTCAATCATATTGGGGGCAAACCACCGTTCTTTGACGGCTCATCTTTTGACTATTGAAAGAGAAAGATGAAGATGTACCTTGGTTCAATCAATGACAAGGTGTGGGATGTGACCGAGAAGGAATTTGTTATTCTTGATCCCGCCGATCCAACTCCAAGAGAAGCCGAGTTGAAGCAATGCAACACAATAGCTCTCAACACCATTTACAATGGTATTGATTCCAAGGTGTTTGAGCAAATCAAGGATCTTGACTATGCATTTAAAGTGTGGAAGAGATTAGAGGAAACCTATAAGGGCACTTCAACGGTAAAGAGTACCAAGTTGTACATACTCAAAGACAAGCTCACCAACTTTAAGATGAAGGATGATGAATTAATTCCAGAGATGTTCTATAGACTGCAAGTCATCGTCAATGATCTCAAGAGTTTGGGTGAAAAAGTTAGCAATAAAGACTTCTCTCATCGATTCTTGAGTTGCTTGTCAAAGAGATTCAAGACATTGAGAACCATCATCTTTAGAGAAGGGATGAAGGAGAAAACACCAAATGAGATCCTTGTGGAAGTAATAACCGAGGACCAATACAATGATGAGAACAAGGAAGAGGATGCTAAGGAGGAGAAGAAGAAGGAGAAGAGTGTGGCATTCAAGACCACATCATCATCAAAGAACAAGAAGGACAAGAAGGAAAAGCAAGACAAGAAAGTCACTTTCAAGAAGAAGGGCAATTCCTATGTGGCCACTTGGGATAGTGATGCTTCCTCAAGTGATGGAGATGATAGTGATGATGATAAGAAGAGCAAGAAGAAGGGGCATGCAAGCATTGCCATCTCCAACAAGCATTCCGTCTTTGATCATCTATCATGCTTCATGGCTAAGTCCACTAAGGTACATTCCAAAAGTGAAGATGAAGAGGGTGATAGTAATTCTGATGATGAGGGGCACTCAAGGGAGGATCTCATGGAGATGTTGGAAGCGGCTCATTCTCTCATGAACAAGAAGAGAGAGAAATTCAAGGAATTGCGCAAGAAGCTTAGGCTTGTTGAGCAATCATTTGATGAGCTTCATAGCTCTCATGAGGGGCTAAAGGAAGCCCATAAGAAGCTAGAGAATGCTCACTCCTCTTCTTGCTCAAGAGAAGAAGGAATCGCTCCCCACATCTAACATTGGGGTCACATGTGACATATTGAATGAATCATTCTTTGAACCTATTATTGTCACTAACACTTCATGTAGCACCTCCACATTCACTCTTACTACTAGTGACAGTTTCACTTGTGATGCCTCTCTTATGGTAGAGAATGAGACCTTAAAAAAGGAGGTTGATGAGCTCACTCATGCCTTAGGTAAAGCCTATGGTGGTGAGGACCGCTTGCTTAAGTGCTTGGGTAGCCAACGCTTTTCTCTCAACAAAGAGGGATTGAGCTACACCCCTAAGAAAGGCAAGACGGCCTTTGCAACTCCAAAGCCTAGCTTTGTGAAGAGCAATGGTCGGTATTGCTATAGATGCAAGCAAAGTGGGCACCTAGAGTAAAGTTGCTATAAAAAGAACAATAACAAGAAAAGTGCTAATGTTCATTCTATTTGCTTTGATTCTTGTTATTTGCTTACCAAGGATGAGAGAGGTGTGCAAGCTAAGTTTGTTGGTATACTAATTATAGGCTCAAAGACGAAAACCATTTGAGTGCCAAAGAGCTTAGTCACTAACTTACAAGGACCCAAACAAGTGTGGGTACCTAAGAAACATTGATTTGTCTTATAGATCAACTATAAAGCCGGAGGAAGGCATTGGGTTCTTGATAGTGGATGCACTCAACACATGACCGGAGATTCAAGGATGTTCAATTCATTCAATGATAGTGGCAAAGATAGATTTGATAGTATCACATTTGGTGACAATGGCAAAGGCAAAGTTAAAGGGCTTGGTAAGATTGCAATATCCAATGACTTGAGCATTTTCAATGTGCTATTAGTAGAGAGCTTGAACTTTAACTTGTTATCCGTGGCACAATTGTGTGATCTTGGTTTCAAGGGCATATTTGGGGTTGATGATGTTGAGATTGTTAGTGTTGATGGATCAAACTTGATATTTAAAGGCTTTAGATATGAAAATCTTTACTTGGTTAATTTCAATGCTAGTGAGACTCAACTTTCAATATGTTTGTTCACTAAGTCAAGTATGGGATGGTTATGGCATAGAAGACTTGATCATGTTGGCATGAAATAATTGAATAGATTGATCAAGTATGACTTAGTTAGAGGCTTAAAAGATGTTGTGTTTGAGAAAGATAGATTGTGTAGTTCTTGTCAAGCCAGCAAACAAGTTGGAAACACTCACCCTAAGAAGATCATCATGAGTACTAGCAAACTATTTGAGTTGTTGCACATGGACTTATTTGGACCAACAACATACACTAGTATTGGTGGCAACAAGTATGGCTTTATGATTGTGGATGATCATACTAGATATACATGGGTCTTCTTTCTAGTTGACAAAAATGATGTGTATGATATATTTAAGTCTTTTGTCAAGAGAATACACAGTGAGTTTGAAACAACCATCAAGAAAGTAAGAAGTGACAATGGAAGTGAGTTTAGAAACACAAGAGTTGATGAGTTATATGATGACTTTAGAATCAAACATCAATTCTTGGCCAAGTACACTCTACAATCAAATGGCCTTGTTAAGAGAAAAAATAGAACACTCATTGATATGGCAAGGTCTATGCTTAGTGAGTACAATGTGAGTCAATCTTTTTGGGCCGAGGCTATCAACATGGCTTGCTATTCTAGCAATCGACTCTATTATCACCCAATAATAGAGAAGACACCATATGAGCTATTGAATAGAAGAAAGCCCAACATTGCATACTTTCGGGTCTTTGGTTGTAAATGCTACATTTTGAAGAAAGGCACAAGACTTGAAAAGTTTGATAAGAGGTGTGATGAAGGATTCTTACTTGGCTACTCCACATCAAGCAAAGCATATAGAGTTTAGAATTTAGCTAGTGGTACTCTTGAGGAGGTTCATGATGTTGAATTTGATAAAACCAAGGGTTCACAAGATGAAGATGAAAATCTTGATGATGTGAGAGGCACTCAATTGTCAAATGCAATGAAGAATATGGATGTTGGTAATATTAGGCCAAGAGAAGTCATTGATGTTGAAGATGACAAAGATCAAGTGTTCACTTCTCCTATTGTGCAAGCTAGTGGTTCTAATGATCAATCTCAAGCTAGTGGTGCTAAAGTGCAAGATCAACAAGAGGCTAGTACATCATCTCAACCGAATGATCAACCAAGCTCAAGCAGTCAAGTGCAAGTGCTCCAACCAACTAATATTGCAAGAAATCATCCATTGGATTAAATAGTTGATGATATTCATAGTGGTGTGCAAACAAGATCAAGATTGGCTTTATTTTGTGAGCATTATTCTTTTGTCTCATCATTTGAGCCAACCAAAGTAGAAGATGCCTTGATGGATGTTGATTGGATAAATGCTATGCATGAAGAGCTAAACAACTTCACTAGAAGTTTAGAAATTGGTAGAAAGGCCAAAGCATCATAATATGATTGGTACCAAGTGGATGTTTAGAAATAAGCAAGACCAAGACGGCATAGTTATGAGAAACAAAGCAAGACTAGTTGCACAAGGTTACACTCAAATAGAGGGTCTTGACTTTGGTGAAACATATACACCGGTTGCAATATTAGAAGCAATTAGAATCTTATTAGCCTATGCTTGCGCCAACAACATCAAGTTCTACCAAATGGATGTCAAGAGTGCATTTTTAATGGCTACATCAATGAATTGGTATATGTTCAGCAACCCCTGGTTTTGAAGATAACAAGAAATCCAACCATGTGTACAAGCTTAAGAAGGCATTATATGGTTTGAAGCAAGCACCTAGAGCATGGTATGAGAGGTTGAGGGACTTTCTCCTCTCTAAAGGTTTCAAAATGGGCAAGATTGACACCACTCTCTTCACCAAGAAGCTTGGTAAGGATTTGTTTGTGTTGCAAATCTATGTGGATCATATCATCTTTGGTTCAACCAATCAAGATTTTTGTGAGGAGTTTGGTAATATGATGGCTAATGAGTTTGAGATGTCAATGATTGGAGAGCTTAGTTACTTCCTTGGTCTATAAATCAAGCAAATAAAGAATGGCACATTTGTTAGTCAAGGCAAGTACATCAAGAACATGATCAAGAAATTTGGCTTGGAAGATGCAAAGGGCATTACTACACCCATGGAAACAAATAGACACTTGGATAGTGATGCTAGTGGCAACATGGTGGATCAAAAGTTATATCGGTAAATGATAGGAAGCCTACTCTATGTGACCGCATCAAGGCCGGATGTCATGTTTAGTGTATGCATGTGTGCAAGATTTCAAGCCTCACCTAGAGAGAGTCATCTCAAGGCAATAAAAAATATTGAGGTATTTGAAGCATACACAAGATGTTGGACTATAGTATCTCAAGGGGTCAAACTTTGAACTGATTGGATATTCGGACTCCGACTATGCGGGATGCAAGGTTGATAGAAAGAGCACTAGTGGTACATGTCAATTGCTTAGAAGATCCCTTGTGTCATGGTCATCAAAGAAGCAAAATAGTGTTGCACTTTCTACCGCCGAAGCCGAATACATTAGTGCCGGTAGTTGTTACGCTCAATTGCTTTGGATGAAATCAACATTAAATGACTTTGGGGTCAACTTCAAAAAGTCCCATTGCTATGTGACAATGAGAGTGCTATCAAGATAACAAACAACCCGGTTCAACATTCAAGAACAAAATATATTGACATTAGGCATCATTTCATAAGAGATCATCAACAAAAGAGTGATATTTCAATTGAGAGTGTGGGCACCGATGATCAATTTGCCGACATATTCACCAAGCCACTTGATGAGAAGAGGTTTTACAAGATAAGGAATGAATTGAACATCATTGACTTCTCAAATATGTGAAGATGCACCCCACTTATGTGACATGCCTCTTCTTTAAGCAAAGCAAGGTAAAATTGATTGGCATGGCATACATCCTTTGCTAAGGACATGATTAGTGCATCTAGACATAACAAGTCATTTCTAGGTTCATTCATACAAACCAAATAAATTTGATGTATATATGATGCCACTATTGCTTCTATGCTTGTATTGATCTAGTGGTATTATATGACATGTTTGTGGGCTTGCAATCCTAGTGTTTGATCTAGATTATGAGCTTTGAGGTATTTAACCGATATGTGCAAGATAACCATTATAAGATGTGTGAAGAAGCTTGTCCTTGGTTCAAACCGTGTTAAATAACTTGGGCAAGTAAGCTAGATTGAACCAATGTGAACATGATCCTCACCTATTCACACTATGATTGAATCACAATTTGACTAACTCCTACCTAAAATTGGCATAACCTTTTGTGGAAATAGATGATAAAGGGGAAGAGATTAGTCACAAAGATGATAATTGGGAAATGAAGGAAAAAGAAGGGGATCAATTAAAATTTAATTTGAGTACACAAGTAGGGGGAGCAAGCTCATGAACAAAGTTGTTGCATTTTAATGTGCATTTCACTTATGCTTGCTTGTATTGAAATTTAAATTGAAAATTTATGCTTGTGTGGTGTATGCTAGTGATAGAAATTGAATGATGAATTGATCACTAGCATGCATAGGACTTAGCTAGACTAGAGTTTTTACCTTCACAAGTGGTACTAGAACCTTACTCTTAGTGTTGATCTCATAGGGTATCTAGTATTTGCTTGTCTAGCTAACTTGGTGCTAAGGATGGTCGAATTGTGCACTCCGATGGTATCACGCTTCAAAGGTCCATTCTTTAAACCTTAGCATCAAGATTGGTAGTAGTATCTCTCCCACAACTTATATCCAACATGTGTGCAAGCTTTTAAATCCAAACTCTTAGCACACATGTAGGGGGAGCTAGTACTACCAAATGGGGTTTGCATAACTTGTCCAATCTTTGCACATGATCTTAATGCTTGGACAAGTTGTTCAAATCTAAATTCAATTATATTTCATATCTTTATGAAGATTATCATCAATTACCAAAATGGGGGAGATTGAAAGCCCGAGTTTGGTTTTGGATAATTGATGAAATCTTTGGACTAATCTTTTGTGGCTAAGTGTGTGTAGCAAAAGAAAGGATAGTCCACACCAAGTGAAGGAAACTTGAAAACATCATGGTGATGGTGGTGAACACCAAAAGATGGTGATCAAGTGCTCCAACTTGAAAAGAAGAAAGAGAAAAATAAAATGGGCTCAAGGCAAAGGTATAATGGATAGGGCCATTTTGTTTTGGCACTCAAGACACCATAGAGGGTGTGAGTGTATTTAGGATAGATAGTCGTACTATTAAGAGGGGTGATCTTAATGCAAAAGCAGTTATCAAGTGCCATTAGGTGTTTTTATTCCATGCATATGCATTAGGACCTAGTGAGAGCTAACAAATCTCTTGGCAAATAATTTGAAAATGCTAACACACTCGCACAAGTGAAGACACATGTTGGTGTTGGCATATGAGAGCAAGGGATAGTGGGGTTTGGGTCTAAACCCCTCCTGCCGAGCTTGCGAGGCAGGATTCAGAGTTTTCCGGAGCTGATTGCAGTGACCGAACGTTGGTCTCGGCTTGACCGGACGCGTCCGGTCCTTTGGTGAAAGAGCGCGCGTCCACGGGTGTTCTTTGCGGACGCGTCCGGCCGTTTCTCGGGAGCTCACGGGAGCTCTCTTCGAATCGACCGGACGCCGGTCCCCGAGGGCCGACCGGGCCCTCCGGTGACGCGTCCCGGCAGCGCCGACGTCTGGCCAAGCGTCAAACTTCGGGCGAAGGGAAGAAGGCGAAACAGTCGCCCGGCGTCCGGTCACACCGGACCGACGCGTCTTTGTCGTGTTTTGCACGCTTCGATGCTCTCTAGGTAGCGACCGGGACGCCACTATTGGCACGTCCGGTGGTTGCACAGACGCGTTCGGTGCTCGTCTGGCAATGCGCGAGTGCGAGCTAGTCGTTGGGCGCGAACATTGAAATTCAAACGGCTAGTACACGTGGACGTTTATGGGCGACCGGACGCTGGACCGGACGCGTCCGGTCACCCCGTCTTGAGCGTCCGGTCAGGGCCAACGCAGAGTAACGGTTGGATGAGGGCTTGCCCCTCTATATAAGCTTGTTGGCCAGCTCTAGCTCACCCTCTTGGACATTTTCATTGGTGTTACATCCTTGTGAGCTAAAGCAAACCTCTCCCACTCATTCTCTTGCTTGATTGTGCATCCAAAGTGAGATTGGGAGTGATCTTAGTGCATTTGCTTAGAGTTTGAGTATCTATTGGCACTAGAGATCGTTGAGCAGCGGGATTGCTTATTACTCTTGGTGGTTGCCGCCACCTAGACGGCTTGGAGCTGTGGTGGAGGTCCGGCACGTGTTGGTGATTGTTCGTGACCGGCTCCCGATGATTTGTGAGGGGTTCTTGCGCCTATTCCCCGCGGGAGATTCGTGAAAGGTGACTCTATTAAATTGCTCGTGTCATTGAGTTACCTCACTTGTGGGTAGTTGCTAGCGGCACCCGTGGAGGGTTAGGCATTGGAAGCCTATTAGCGCGCGCAACACCAAGTGGTGGTCGACACAACGGGGATTAGCATGCCGGCAAGCACGTGAACCTCGGGAGAAAAATCATTGTGTCATATTGTCTCCCTTGGTATTCTTGGTGTTTATATTGTGATTGACATATTCATCTCTTGCCCGGCTTTGGTAACAATCACCCTATCTCTTGTATTACATTGTTTTATTCTTGTTCTAATTGTAGCATTAGTGTAAGTTAGCTCTCTAGCTTGATCACCTAGGAGTAGACTAGCAACTTAGCTTTTATGTGGCAAGTAGAGATCATAAGCTCACTAGAATTGTCAATAGGTGACTTACCTAACAAGTAGAGCTAGAGCAAACCGCATTTACGCCATTTGTTGTACTAACCTCCTGCTCTAGTACTTTTGTAGATTTTTAATTAGACAATTCACCCCTCCCCCCTCTAGCCATTTAGGACCTTTCAACAGATTCCAAAAAGCTATATGAGAGAAGAAGGTGGGACTAGTAGTCTTTATTTTAGCTAAACCATTATACATATGAGCTTTTAGTTGTGGGCTAGGTTATTATCCTTGCTCTAATATGAGCATATTCAGCTGTTGGTATTTTCAGCTGCAGAGCATATTCAGCTGTTGGTATTTTCAGCTGCAGGCTTGAGACATCTATAGTGGACAGCAGTGACAAGTGCAGTCACTAACTCACTAGGCAGCCAACCAGGCCCTATATATAGCTACACATGTTTATCCGATGTCATACATCAATATGCCATGAAATTGCCTAAGTAATTGTACATAAAATAACTACTCCCTCCAGTTCAAATTACAAGACATTTTGGTTTTTCTAGATACAAGAATAACAAAAGCTATATATCTAAAAAAGTAAAACGTTTTACAGTTTGAAATGTAGTTTATAAGTTACTCCGTGGAGGTTGACAAGACTAAACACATGCAAAACCGTGGTGAAAATTTAGTATTTGAAACTTTAACCCTGCGTTCACACTGCAACAATTTCGGTCTAATTATTATTGTTCAGATGTTGCCAACAGAGCTTATTGTACTAACAATTCTCCAAGCTAGAATTCAGTAGTGTAATCAGCTTTCCAGTGCCTTTTTATCTCGTTCTACATGAGCTTAGCTGTTACTCTTCCTAACCCACAATATACAGGTAAAGTCAATGTGTAACCCAGTAAGAATTAGAATGTGTTCCTTTCTGACACAATATAATACATGTACAATCACTATATCTACTTCCGCATCGGCTTCAGTCCTCTGAATGGCATGTCACAATTTCACGAGGCCCCGTCATCTCAACTGCAAGATACCTTCCGTTTGTTTACTCTTGCCAAGTTTTCTGAAACCGCCCTAGTCAAATTTTGATTCTCAAAACTAGCATCAAGATTGAACCTGAGAAATGTCCATGTCACTGATTAGAAGCTAGAGAGACTACCTGAAGTCTTAGGTGATATCAAAAGCAACAGTTCGCAGAACATAAGATAATAATGATCCAGTGTCAATTCAACAGTCAGTCAATGGGAAATGTAAGAACAGGCATCAGTCGACGTACTTGGGATCAAGTGTTATTCTCTGAATTTCTCTAACTGCAGAACTTGCTGCATATAAGGAGATCTTTTTTACCTGTATCGTTAATGGAAAATGGTTTCATTTTCGTTCCAGTAATTAGTATATATTAAGTTACTATTCACAAGACCACAACATACCTCAAGCATCTTCAGTTTTGCAAGATGACCATTTGGCAGGCAACGGATCTCTTGGGCCAGCCGGACTGACTCTGGCAAACTCTCCGGTGACAAAAAATTGAGAGCCAATTGAACCATGGACTGATCATGTCAATATAAAAGAAAATAAAGGATTCAATAATTCAAAAAATCACAGAAGCATAAAAGATAATATCATTTTCAACAAATCAAAGCATAACAGCCACATTCAGTAAAGATAGTACATAACTTGTTCAAATAATCGCAAGATAATATCAAAGATAGAGGAACGGAATTCTTCAGAGCAGCTAAAATTCTACCCCAAGTAAGCACAACAAATAAAACCAAGCAAGTCAACTTCAACACGTAGTGAGAGATGAGCTCACATGAACCACTGAAACAGTGGGAAACAGAAACTTAGTCTGACTGAAAATACAGCTTCAACATGATTCCATGCAGTAACTCTCTTGCTTTAGTATTTCTGAGCACTGCTGCTACTAGTGCTTCTTTCTTTCTTTTTTCCAAGCTCTCTAGTATGTTCCCATGTAAACAACTATATTCATAGCCTAAATTCAAAAGAAAAAATATTTAAAAAGTCCTACCATTTCATTATGTTCTAGAGTAAGAATTTGCAAATTCAAGAAACATTTCAGAAAAGCTTGCTCATTGAAAATGATGGTATGAGCATACAAGCAGTGTGTTAACAAAGTAATACATGGAACCCTAAGATCATTTTATCCCTAATAGTTAAGGTTGAACTTCAGACACAACTTCTCACAAAAATAAGACCAGAAACTTTGAGCACATTCAAAGGGTAAATATGAGGACGAGATGCATCACCTGGAGGTTTTTCAATTGGAAAGGACAGCCAGCTGGAATGAAAACAGCCTCACCAATATGTTGGTGGAATGTGCAGGGTTCAATTCCTGCAACAGCATCCAAATGAAACTTACAGAAGTAAATGATGTGATGGGTCTCAATAACAAAAGTTAACTCAAAAGGCTACTCCTAGTGTGTAACAACATGTAAATTACTTAAGTGCTACAATATGATTTTTTTTTTCTGACTTTGCAGTAAATTAATGAGGAAAATTCTATCCACATCGCCATACTGCATGGGAACGAAATCTACCAATTGGAAATCCAACAATAGCATTGGGGGTGCAGTTGTTTCATATGACAATTATTTTGGGTCCATTGTCATGGACACAACACAATATAACAATTAATTGCAATGGTTGTCTAAGAAACAACACCAAGACACTCTGCACTAGGAGAGGGTTGCATCATACTTGTATTCATATGGCATGGAAGCTTCAGAGAACATGACATGAGGATGCACTGGGAGTAGCCTAAGAGATATTAGCATATGTCAACTTGTGCATTGATTAGATGGTTCTGATGCAGCAAAACCATGACAATGCCTGATGACAGCTCCAAAAGGGCAATGATAAAGGGAACGGAAGATCCTCTCATTGCAAAGCATATCGTAGGCTCAATTAGAGAAGATGAAGTTACTACATGAAATAAGATGCAATGGTGCAAAGTGCAAACAGAAGTCAAACACATTTGGAAGTGAAAAATAGTGATCCTCTCTCTGGTACTTAGTACTTACCATATTGATCCTTCAACATCTTCTTATGATAGTCATTAAGGTACACAGTTTGATCATAAATAGGATACTTATCCTGCATCAAAAGATAGTAATATGAAACACCTTTGAGGATTTATTTAAGACTAGAATTTGACATAGGGAAGAAAGGAGTCATTACAGAAGATACTGCTTGACATCTAGCTGCAAATTCTTCACGATGAACAGCTAGATATTCATTAAGCTTTGGAATATCCTGCCTGCGGAATACATCCCAGACAGCACCAGCCTGGTATCCTTCTGAATTATTAGTTTTTGGCTCCTCGACGTGTGAAATTGAATGTTTGTCTGCTTGCTCCCCCACATCAAAATTCAAATTTTGAACAGGAGTATGAGCATTTACATGCACACTAGTTCCATTAGCAATCCTTTCAGATACATCAGACTGTACCCTCTTGGGAGATTGGTAATGCACTTCAGTTGCATGCATTAACATGTGAACCTACAAGTGGAAACAGATAGCATTAGCCACCTGATGTTTTTAACTTTTGTCATTAATAAAACTCAAGTTACTCAACCGATCTTCATGAAAAGCAAATGCTCAAATCTAACCAGAACTTTCAAGTGAAAACTACAACCAAACTTACCACATCACTCATGTTAACCATTAGATTTGTCACTGAATCACCTTTACCAAGTTCTTGGTGACTTCCATATGCAATTAGCAGCTTCATCCCTAATTCAGGCTGTAAGGCATCTGGGGGTAACTTGGCAGCAAGGTTTAGGAGGCCCCATCTAGGATGAATAAAATCAACAAGAGGAAAGTTGACAATAAATTCTGGCCTTTGGCACAACAGAAATGCCTCCAATACACTGGGTCGGGGCCACTCTTTCAATTTCAGCATCAACAAGTGGCCATCTCCTCCTTTGCTGCCATCTGAGTAGCCTTTGATAAACTGTTTGAGCTCGATGTCTATCTGAGCAGATGAAACAAGATAGGATATATCATTTTGAAGATAGCGGTACAACAATATTTCTACACACAGAAGCTTGGAATTCTTTACTTCCACAATCTTTTCACTTCTCCAAAATCCCACTTGTAGTATAGGTAGCGGATGGTCAATAACATAAACTAAGTTAGCAAAGGTGGTATCACACAATGATCATGTATTATTTTTAGCCAAAAATACTTCTAAGATCTAACAGTGGTATGTTAAAGTAAATGAGACCAGCAATAGTAGTGTAACTAATAGCATGGCAGCTGGGAATCCCTAAGCAAAAGTCACAGCAATTTCTAACAGACAACAACATTTTGTTCAGAAATATAAAGGTGCAACTAGCACTTCTTTATCACCTCTAATTGGTTCGAGCAGTCCACAGCCTTGACTATGACATCTTCATCCATTTCTTCATTCATGATCTCCTGGATACCTCTCCAAATACTCAAGGGGTCCCAGCTTGATGATAGAGAAGGCTCAAATGCTTTCCTGATAATAATAGGCTCAGCTTTATCCAATGCTTACGAAAATGAATGATGCCTTCAGATTTTAAGTCCTCCAATACAGGAGAGTACACACAATTCCTACCAATCCCATCACTGTTTGAGCATTTTGAGAGACCGAGGTTTCTCTGACCAGTAAACTCCAACCTTTTGCCATCACTGCAAGACAAACATCCATCCTCCAAATCATGTACTTTGCAACCATTGACCATTTCTTCAGAACTTTTTACAAGTTTAGCAATCCAATTTATTTTGAATATCCGCCTTAATACCAACTTTGAGGAGCCACAACCACCAGCCTCGTGAGGCCCACAAGTGATGCTGCCATCATTGTTGACTCTCCATGTAGGGAATAGAGATCTAATGTCAATATTATTTATATCTATTGGCCAAGATAATGACTTGTCATTTACACTCTCTGCAGATGGTTCCAATCTTGCTCTTTTATTAAAAGAATCTCTACCTTTATCTTCAGCATAACCTTCAGTATATTCGCCTCGTGCAATATTGGCCCGAGAATGACGTATATCACGGCAGCAATCAAGGCATAAATCATATAAGCATCCTGGGCAGTATCGGTGATAATCAAACACTGGCACTTTGCAGAAGTCACTGCAAATAATGAAAAGTTTTAAGGTTCCATTCTAGCCTAATTTATCTAGTTAGAATTAGAATGAGAAAAAGGTTCCAACGACGAAGAAAGAAGAAACAGATAAAATGGCACAAAGCCATACCAGCACATCTGCTCATCAGAAGTTATCTTTGCTCTGAGGATATCTGTCTTTGGTCCTATCAATAATAGTGTCAGAGTGAATGCTAAATTTCAGATGAGAAAAGCACAATAGAAGATAAGAGGAGAAGTGGAGCACCAGAAGATCTTGTTTCAACACCTATTTCAAGGCATTGGTCAGAATAAATCCCCTTCAGTACTGGAAGAACATAAACCAAAAGGCAATGAAGATATCTCAACTTATCAACTACTGATATTTCTTGTACCCTAGCCTTTAAAAGATTAAAAAATGTTAGATTTTGGACAAGTGCCACATAAACTCGAACATATGGATAATTAATAGAAGAAAAGTAAAAGAGATCGCATACCTTTATTAAGTTGTCTCCTTGTAAGCAAACTTTACAATTACAAATGCCACGGCATGCTGGACAAACATTTCGAACCTCATCCATTGGAATGTCAGAGTACCTGCATTGTGTTTGTGTTTACCTTAGTCCAAAGTCCAAATAATAAAAGGCAAAGAGTCTCCAAAATATAGTTGGACGACTAGCTTGTATTGCAGTATATTTTAGAAGTATCAGAAAAGAGTTTTTTTTTTCCTAACAGTTTTAGTCATGCCTTCTCATGATCAATCTAAACTGTCAAAAGTTACCAAGAAATAATCAGGAAAAAACATTGACACGGAACCATATAAAAGCCTTGCAATTTTGCACCACAAGGCCATATTAAACTCAAGTAATCAAGTTATCAACAAAAGAAGTTCTTGTGTTCATCCTGGTTCTGTTTCCGTCCAAACAACATACAACTCTATGACTCACAAGTCATACTACTTTATGAGAAGATGGCTCTTGCACCTGATTAAGTGAGTTGTTGCTTTTGCATCTGTCGGTTTGGAATGAGGTAACAGCAAATTCTGCCTTTAAGAGGCCCGCTATGCTACTGAAATGAATAGGACAATTAGTAGTCAAATATCCTTGCATTCTGGCCATGCATTGCAATAAGAATGCCCCAAAACAGTTCATGTTGTTTGGAACTTCCATATGAAGGTGGTTTGGGCAAAACCCAACAGAAATTATCAATTTGACAAGGAAAAACTTTTTCAGTATGGTCATACAGATCAGGTGCACATCTAGCAGACACTGTTGCACCAATAACAATAATGTATTAAAATGGCCGACCCCAAAGCCTAAGGGACTTTCTAATATGCATTAGTTCACTGTGAGCTGATACACCCTGCCACAACATACCATTTGGAGATGCAGCTGGCACAATAGCCTCTCCTGTCGCAGCTGGTACACCAAATGACACCGCCACCCTTCCGGCACTGGTGGCAACTCCTTATCCCTGCAGCGCCGCCGCCAGGCAACCAGGCTGGGCCTCTGCCGACCAGCCCCTGCAATCATCGGCGCACAATCAACACGAGCTCAGTAGCACAGCAACCCGATTGAGCACATGGCCTGTGGCCATAGGACGAAAGCAGTGCCACCCCAGGTACGAGGGCAGGCGAACTCACCGCCGCGGTGCTCGCACCAGCCGCATTGCCCCGGGGCAGCCCTTCGTAGGCGACGGCCCTCCGCGCGGGCGCCGGCACCGGTTCAGCCACGTACACCGCCTCCCCGGCGACCCTGCCGTAGAGGGGCCTCGCGACCGCCATGGGCGGGTCCTCGTCGGCGTCGCGGAGGCGAGCGGACGCGGCGGCGGCGGAGACGGAGGAGGAGGAGAAGGGGAAGGCGGGCGCGGGGTAGGAGGCCGAGGAGCGGCGGAGCGAGGCGCGGAGCGCGGAGGAGGCGGAGCGCTTCTTGGCCTGGACGTAGTGCTTCTCGCAGACGGTCGTCGGGCATGGAGGGCGCGCTGCAGCGCCACTGCTTGCCGTCGGAGCGCTTGCAGCGGAGGTCCTCCGGCACGGCCGCCATCCCCGCCGCCGCCGCCGACGCCGCAGGCGCGCCAGGTCGCCTCGGCGGTGGCGCCGCGGCGGAGGGATCTAGGGTTTGGGGGTTTTCGGAAAGCGGGGAGGAGGGGGCAGTGCGAATAGCGGTGGCGGTGGTGGTGGTGGTGGTGGTCGGGTTTAAGTGGTGGTTGGGCTTGCTCCTTGGTGGTGGTGGTGGTCTGTAATTTGGGGAGGGAAGAGCCGTGTCTGCGGCGCTGGCGCAGGGGTGGGCTGCGCTGCAAGTCTCCATCCATCTTCCCCTCCTCTCCCCTCTCCACCTCTTTCCCCTTCCTGCCGTGCAGTGCGTGCTTGTGCTGTGCGGTGCGCGGATGGTAGCTAGCCGAGCGAGCACGAGCGCCAGTGCTCGCTGCGGCGTAAACTTCCCTTCCACTTCCAAGTTCCAGTTCGGGGAGTGGGTGGTGGTGCTGGCGTAGTGCCTGCTTGCGTGAGCGCTGCCGCAGGTCTGCAAATGCAGGCTGTAGCACTGCAGACTGCACAGGGACCAGGAATCCACGAGGAGGCCTGGCGCGGGCGTGTGTGAGCAGAAGGGTGGGGAGCGAGGGGGAAGGGAAAGCCAACGTGCGAGCGGCGGGAAGTTTACCGGCATGTCCATGGTGATCCCGTGTGAGTGCCGCAGAGGAGGAAGGGTGGTTTGGGTACTTGGGAAGGCTTTGCAGCGTGATGAGGCGGGACCCGCAGGGGAGACGAGGCGTAGCAGCAGCCGCGCTCTTGACAGGCGGCATTTGTGTCTCGCGACTTTCGGGTCTCGGGGAGCGACGCACCTTGCTGACTTGGTGGTGAGAGATACAGTAAAAGGGAAGAGAGAAACAAATGGCGTCTGATGTGAGCCTGGGCCCTCACGGATGACTCTGGTATGGGAGGAGCCTGGTTTCTGGTAATCAGACCCATGCATACAAGAGTATGGTGTTTGGTTGTCCGCTCTGTCTTGAGAACTTATTTGATTGCTCGTATGACGACAAATTGCATGAGATAAAAATATATAAATAATTATCATAGTAACATTTATTATGGACAACTAATTATCTTATAGCTCTTGATTTATCTTATTACTCCTTAATATTAATCGAAATAAGGTAATATCATTTAACATGTGCTAATAATATATTAATAACATCATTAGATGGCTAATTACCCGCACCAGGCGAGCCTGGCCCAGCAGAAATGGCCGATTTCCGCGTTCTTCCAGAGCTTGGCTGTGGGAGGAATCTTGCACGCACGGAGTCTGGCTAAGCAAATACGCGAACCAAACAAACTCCTGTTTTCGCACTAGTGGAGCCTGGTTGAGTGGTGATGCATGCAACCAAACACACCCATGATGACCGATGAGAGCGCGGCAGCTTTGCAGCGCACAGGCTCGCTCCGAGCTCGTCATGGAGGCGTAAGGAGCAATAGCAGGCTATGTTCGATAGGGCTCCTCTGGTTTCAGCTCCAGCTTTTTAGGAGCCGGTTTAAGAGGAGTTGTTTGGAGTCGGGTTTTTTATGAAAAAAAAGAAGGAACTAGAGTTGTTTTGGAGGAGCAACAAAAAAACAGCTCTAGCTCCTTTGAAGAACTCTCTCAAACACACATGTAGTAGTCGCATATAAATGGGCCATTTGATTTCTCGGATCAAACGGTACAAGTAGTCTATAGAGTCAAGCTGACAACCTTACCATTAGTGCTCCTCTAAGTACTCTTCAGTGGCATTTCATCAAGCATTTGATGTACACGAGCTAGTCCAGCGCTAAGGGATGGAGAAGTTAGAGGATTCAAGTGTAGAGGCAATCTTGGGGTAGCAGTAGAGGCACCATGCGCGTGTGGTTTACTCGGCATGGCAGCGGTGGCACCTCACATGCAGCTAGAGTAGCAACGACAGCACGCAACTTTGGAGAAGGGGAGCAGTGGGTGAGAGACATGGGAGTGGGAGGCAACTCGAATTTATGTTCCAACACCGAAGGCAGCCGAGCCGTAGAGAACCGGACCTAGTACATTTAGTGACTAATTTTTTGTTGTTCATATTTGTATTTATTCATACACTTGATCAATAAAGTTAAAAATAGTTTGACTTAATACAACGTTAAATTGACCTATAATTTGAAACAAATGATGTATACGATACATTTTTGGAGATATCTTAAATTTAGATATTCTAAATATTGGTCACTATTATTTCATCTATAATATTTCTAGATATAGAAGGTGTATACACTAGTAAAGCTGTTTTTAGAGATAAATCGACCTGTACCATTTCCAAACTTTTAAAATTCACTTTTTATAAGAATAAATGGCTTAAGATGACCAAAACAAATGTGCCTTAGAGAGAGAATAGAGGGAGAGAGAGGCAGCCATGGAGAAAAGAATGGAAGGAAAAATTGATACACTTGCATGTGAGTTCTGTGTGTATAAAGATAAAGGGAATGCATTTTTCTCTTGATCTGCTGAAGATCCCATAAAATAAAAAAATATATATTTTCTTGATCCTCTTCCTCTATAGCAAATTTTAAGGAAAAGAGAATCTAGTGGAATTGTCCTAGGCGTCTAAATATTGGAAGGCCCAAAAGGAAGAGAAGGTGATTGTGTCTTTAAAATTTTGCTTCTAGGACTCAAATTGATTTATGCTGGAAAAACAACAATCTAGTTGGCAATATGTGCACCTATGTTTTTCTGGTGCTCTCTGCTTACCTAAACGTCCGCAAAGAGTTTAGTAAGATAGAATCAATCCCACCAACTAGCCTATGCTAATAATCTTGCAAACGCAAAGGACACATAAGCAAGCATAGTGTGGAAGCATAAATGCGGTAAGTAAAGGATCAAGTCTAGAAGGGTCAAACTCCTAAGACACGGCCATGTATTATATATGGTATAAATTACTAAAGCGCAACCTATAGTCCACGTTGGAACTCTGTCGAGGTACACTATTGGTCACCAAGTCTTTCCTTTGCCATGATGTTGGGGATTGCTACAAATGCTTCCACCAACCGCTGACACATAGGACCGCCTGGTGTGTGTTATTTTCTCATCATCGAATCGTCTAGTGGAATTTTTCTTGTTTTTCTGATTTCTTCACATGTTCTTGTTTGAACTTCGCGTAACTTGTTTCATTGCATATATATCCTTAGGGTCTAAGTAAACTTGTCTAGCACATCTTATAGCACACATGTTTTTGAAGGATCTCTTATCACGCTTGTTAGTTCTAATGTGATTGGTTTGTCATCATAATCACCAATAAAACTACAATAAAATATGACATTTCGCCCATGTTCCTTACAAAGAACAATTAACTAGCTTTACATCAATACAAACACAGCATTATATTAGTTCAACCAATCAACCGTTTTCATCTAGAGTTATGAAGAATGGTTAGGCTTCCACGGTTCCACCAGCACGCAGGGCAAAAGTTACGAGGGGAAATTGTAAAAACCATCACACATGTCACTTTGATTTTTGAGTTGCCCCCGGTAAGCCAGTAAGTCGGTTTGTTGTAAATGCTAATCCTTATTACTTGGCTTTGTTAAAAAAACGCTCATTCTATTCTACCTGTTTTCATCATTATGAAATCGACAGTGTAGTCTTTGTCAACCACCAGATACTTAAGTATATACGTTTCGAGGATTCTAGAAAAAAAGAATATACCGTTGAAAACTTAAACGTGTTCAAAATGACAAAATGGATTGTTTTGTGTTTTCATTGCAACACGATGAATAAGCATGATCCAAACATTGAAAAGAACTTGACTCAACTATCTTGGACAACAAGGCTACAAGCACCCGGTGCACCACGTTGGTGAAAAGGACAGAACGAGCCAAGTGCCTGAACACTAGAGTGGCGTTTTCTAGAGACCGGCTTAGGAAGGGACCCAAAGTTGAAGTGGCATATTGAGTGTTTTCTATAATTTCCCAAAGTTATAAATATAAATATACACTTTACGTACGGTAAAAAGTTATTTATACTAGTGATGATTTTCTCTACCATACTGACAATAATTTCACATGAACCACTCGGTAAATCGATTTTCAACAGTAGTTTTGATAGGTCACCAACTAGTGGAAATCATTAGTTGAGGCGTGTTTTATTAAAATGGGATAAAGGTCGAAAGAATGGTTTGCACGACACACGCCTACGGAGATCTCATAGTACATATTACAGAACCATAGAGGTAGTATTTATGAACTTAAACGGAAACAATAGAAAAGAAAGATAACAAGGAGAGGCCCTCCACCACTGTTGACAGTCATTAAACACCAAATATAATCCTTAACTATTGCATAAAATGATATAAAATGAATTAAAAAGTATAGTTGTAGGTTTTGATTCTAACAAGTTCCACGAGTTTTGGTGTTCTCACTTGTGTTGTAGGAGTATGCAATTTTCCATCAAATAAAAGTATCTCAAATAAGTAATTGGACTACACCATTATGACGGACTCGTCGAGACGATCGAAACGGATATATCATTTGTTATATTCGGAGCCCAGAATCAAGAGATATCAACTCCAGATCGAAACATGCGCCATTGGGCCCTAAAAGGAAAAAAAAAACACACAAACAAAGCTGGGCCCAAGTGGGCTTGGGCCCAGGCCGCCCGGCATTTCCCTCCAGGCCGGCCGGCCTCCCCCTAAGGCCTCTCACGCTCGTCTTCTGGAAGCTTCTTCCACCACCTTCAAGGATGCATCTTGACCGTCCCTTAAGTCGGTTTGATCCTACTTCCTACAGCCGTCGTGCATCCCACCGGGCTATAAATACAGGGCCAGACCCCCTCTCTGGGGCACCACATTATTATGGAGATGTAGAGGCATCCCTCGAATAGATGACCTCTCACCTCTAGAGAATTAGGGCTAGACTTTCTAATGTAGTAGATTAGTTCTAGTTGAGAGTTAGAGAGAGCGGAGCTACGCTCGGGTTTCGGAGGAGTCTCAGAGAGGAGTCAGGAGTTTTGGTATGTCTTTATATTTATTCTTGTAAGACTTATGCTTTAATATATTTTATCTTCTCTATTTACTTTTATGCATTACATTTGATTGGTTAGTATAGTTGTTATACTTTAGCATAGGATCTTCGCCTGTATTAGGTGATCTAGTTATCACGTGTGGCTAGAGTAGTAATCGATAGTGTAGACGTGGAGTCTAGGCTATAGGTTACCTGAGATTGCGCCCAATTCTTACGGTTAGTTGTGGTAGCCCCAGAGGTGACAGCTCTGTTAGGCCTTCGTATTCCACCACGTCAGAGTTGGTGTTTCGTAGGGCTCGTTGGCAGCCTTTCCTAACTACCTTTTTTCCAGTCTTATTCGAGAGTTGGAAAGGTACTGCTGTCCTAAAGTGCTATTGTGTGATTGCTATATCTACCCATGAATTAGTTATACAGAACCAAAGTAAAAGAGAAGTACTTGGGAACCTTGAACTCTTCCGTTGTCCTCTCACTTTAGCTATCTACTCTTTTATCATAGAATTCTTCTATGTGTCTGTGTTATTTACGCATAACTCCTATCATCTATTATTTACCCCTACTCTAATCTAGTTGGTGTACTAAGTTAGTAGATACATGATGGTGAACTATCAATGTCTTTATCCATTATTTCTCAGTGGTAAAATATAAATAACGATACCTGGAATACTCCCCGGTAAAATGCTACAATGGTTTTCTCAGGCGCTTGAATCCTTCATATTTTAATTGTGCATAAGAAATACCAACAAGCATTTTTGGCACCGTTGCCGGGGAAATAATTGGCCTAAAGATTTTGATATTGATCTTGATAGTTGGAATACCCCTATTTTGTTGAGTTGTGGAATAAGGAGGATATCAACCGTTTCAACCTTCTAGCGAAATTCCACAAGAATAAGATATGGGAGATATTAAAGAACTCAGGGTGCCTGAACATTTATGATCCATCAACAATGGAGCTCTGCCATCTCACAGGTTCGTATAAACATATATATTAGTCAAACCATGTGTAGATTGGAGAAGAAAAGTCATCATCACATGAATTCAAAGTTCATCACATGTGACGAATAAAGATACTGCGCTACTCACAAATACCATTGTGAGTCATGGTAAGTTTGATCAAGGAAGGTGAGAAAGTCTTGCTCATAGGCTTAAAATTTGATGAGTAGTTATCCTATTGCATTCCACTGCATGTTTACTTTAAATAATCCATGCATCTACTCCATCCCATATCAAGTCCACAGCATATTTAGTTCCTTGCACATATTCATGTCACTTGCATCTCCACTTAAAAATAAAAAAAATTCTCACCATACATGATCATGCTTTCATCTCTTTAAGTAAATCTCTATATGCTCTCATGTTACCTTTGTTTTCTATAGTATGCTTTGGTTTGGAAGTACTAGACATACTTTCATAGGTTTTTAAATTAAGCATGGTGCTTAGGTTAAATAGCCTACCTTAATCAAATTAGACATGGAGTTTGATTTGGTTATTGAACTAGAAATTATTGTAGTAGACATTGGATATTTTGTTGGACTAACCCCTGCAGGAAACTCTCAAACTCAATTCGGATAAGTTAAGAGATGAACTCACATCAAGAGACGAATCAAGGCATGTGACGATGTCCAATAACTTTGCACAAAAAGGAAGACACAACTCATTCTCTATGGAAGAACTGTAAGTATCAAAGTATATACATTTAATCCTTTATTGCAAGTTACCTTTGCCTTGAATCATATAAAAGTGCAGCTAGCAACAAAATTTGTTAAAAGAAATCTATGCTAAAGTAATTTCAAAAGCCTATCCTTTTATTAGCATAGATGAAATTTGCATGAATTACATGGACCATAAGCCACATTTCAAACTTGTTGCAATCTTTTCAGGTATGTGTCCACTAACATTTATGCAGGAAAGAAAGAATAAATATCTGATCATGGTTCGAAACAAAAAAAAAGGAAAATAAGTGTATAGAAAAAACTAAGATGAAAAGAAATAGATGGAAGAACACTTCAACACCGTCTACACTTCACCATGATAGTGGACCATTGCAAGACATAAGGTATGTTTACCCAAGTCTCATGCAACTTTAAACTACATTCAACATATTATACCATATTGTTAAATGTCTTGATTATCCTTATCTTATGTCATGCTTAATTTGCTAAAACCTAAAACAAATAAAATACTCTTTTAGTTCACCTACATATTCTTGGTTTTATTTGAATAAATATCTCTAGTATTTTGAACTTCCTTACTCTATTATAAGTATGCTTCAGAATATCACTTAAACATTATAACATTAAAGCATATTTGTATAAGAATTTGGTTGTATATATAGACTATCCTCTCCTATATAAAAATGTTTACATCATATTAGGAGGCTTCATAGAATCAAATCAAGGTTAGAGGTATTCTTCAAAATAATATCTTCGCCTTAACCTTGTTGAAAAATTTAAAGTAATGGTGAATCATTTAAAACACGAGCTATAAATTAATCTTTAAATCCTTGGTAAACACTATCCATACTTTAAATAAATAGTATATTCCTTCGGGTATGTGTTGTCTACTAATCCTTTGCAGAGAAGAATGGAGAGAAGCAGAAGACTGAAAGAGTGATAAAGGAGTACAACATATGAGATAAGATGCTAATGATCAACTCAAAATGCAAGGAAGGAATAGACCATTGAAATTCATCTATCCTTTACCATATGGTGTCATCATGCTCTAGTAATAAAGGTAACATCTTAAAGGTAAAGTGGTCATCATTTCCTTCTGATCTTGGAGTACACATCTTAACCAAATGAACTCAAATATAATATATCTTATTTTTAGAAGATGATAGTTATTATGTTAATCTTGATAACTTATAAAGATGAATAATCCTTCCATAGGTTAAGTAACTCCACTCCTTTATCTTATAAGCTTAAATACTATATTTATACTTTTGATATTCTCACCCAAGATGTTAATGAATTATGTGAAAAGACATCAATCTTATTGTGCCTAAGGTTAGAGAATGAATAAATTTCTGTTTCTATTGGTGTTTTCCCCACCAATAGAGCCGATGCACTTGATCTCTACCTTATCTTTATAAGCAGAACACACTTCAAGCAAAATGTGGGAAGATTTTCCAAATTCTACAAGTGATAGTTCTAAACCGGTAATAATGATGCACATAAGAGTGGCTTCGAGATACTAATAAAAAAAAGAAGGTGGCACCACCATTGGAAGCGCCACTAGGGAAGACACTGTTGACGGTCCTTAACGCCTATTTTATACCATCAATTATTATATAAATTAATATAAAATGAATCATAAATCATAGTTGCGGGGTTTGATTCTAACGAGTTCCATGAGTTGTGTTGTTCTCGATCGTTTTTACGGTATATCTAATTTTGCATAGAATAAAAGTATTTTAAATGATGATTTGGGGTGCATCATTGTGAAGAGCTCGTCAAGACGATCGAAACGGATATATGGTTTGCCCTATTTGAAGTCCAGAGTCAAAAGATATCAATTCCACACCGAAACCAACACTAGAAGACTCTAGAAGACACGAGAAGGCGACCCACCGAAGGCGGGGCCCACCTGTCACAGGGTGGGGCCGCCCGGCGCCCTCCGGAGCGTATTCGGGGCCCGCTTCGACGGACGGCCTTCTACCGCCTTAGGGTTTGCATCTCCATCGTTGCCCAAGTCGGTTTGATCCAACGGCGCGTTCATCCCACCCAAGCTATAAATAAAGAGGCAGACCCCCCTCCCTGAGGGCACCACATTATTATGGAGATGTAGAGGTGTCCCTCGAATGGATGACCTCTCATCTCTAGAGAATTAGGGCTAGCTTTTCCAATGTAGTAGATTAGTTCTAGTTGAGAGTTAGGGAGAGCGGAGCTACGCCTGGGTTCCGGAGGAGTCTTCAGAGGAGTCGTCAGAGTTCTGGTATATCTTTGTATCTATTCTTATAAGACTTATACTTTAATATATTTTATCTTCTTTATTTACTTTTATGCCTAGCATTTAATTGGTTAGTATAGTTATTATACTTTGGTATGTGATCTCCGCCTGTATTGGGTGCTCTAGTTATAGATCGTGACTAGAGTAGTAATCGGTAGTGTAGACATGGAGTCTAGGCTATAGGTTAACTGAGGTTGCGCCCAATTCTTATGGTTAGTTGTGGTAGCCCCAGAGGTGACAGCTCTGTTAGGCCTTCGTATTCCACTACGTCGGAGTTGGTGTTTTGTAGAGCTTTTGGCAGTCTTCCCCGACTACCTTCTTCTCAGTCTTATTCGAGAGTTGGAAAGGTACTGCTGCTCCAAAGTGTTATTGTATGATTGTTTTATCTACCATGAATTAGTTATATAAAACCAAAGTAATAGAAATTATTTAGGAACCTTGAGCTCTCCCATTGTCCTCTCACTTTAGCTATCTACTCTTTTATCATAGAATTCTCCTGTGTATGTCATAAATACATAATTCCTATCATCTATCATTTACCCCCTATTTTAGTCTAGTTGGTGTATTAAGTTAGTAGATACATGATGGTGAACTATCAATGTCTTTAACCAATGTTTCCTAGTGGTAAAATATAAATAACGATACCTGGAATACTCCCGGTAAAATGCTACAATGGTTTTCTGTGCGCTTACGGAATCCTTCATATTTTAATTGTGCATAAGAAATAATAACAAGCATTTTTGGCGCCGTTGCCGAGGAAACAATTGGCGTAAAGATTTTGATATTGATCTTGATATCTGCTAATCTAGTTTGCTACTAGCTTTAGTAGGATTACCCCCTGTTTTGTTGAGTTGTGGAATAAGCGGGATACCAACCATTTCAACCTTTATGGTGAAATTCCACAAGAACGAGACATGGGAGATATTGAAGAACTCAGGGTGCCTGAACATTCATGATTCATCAATAATGAAGCCCTGCCATCTCACAGATATGTATAAATATTTATATATATATTCCTCTAACGATGTGTAGATTGGAGAAAAGTCGTCATCACATGAATTCAAAGTTCATCATATGTGACGAATAAAGATGCTACGCTACTCACAAATACTATTGTGAGTCATGGCAAGTTTGATCAAGGAAGGTGAGAAAGTCTTGCTCATAGGCTTAAAATTTGATGAGTAGTTATCCTATTGCATTCCACTGCATGTTTACTTTGAATAATCTATACATCTACTCCATCACATATCAAGTCCACAAAGATGTTTAGTTTCTTGCACATATGTATGTCACTTGCATCTTTACTTGAAAAATAAAAAAAAAATCTCACCATACATGATCATGCTTTCATCTCTTCGAGTAAAGCTCTATATGCTCTCATTCTACCTTTGTTTTCTATAGTATGCTTTGGTTTGGAAGTACTCACCATACTTCCATAGGCTTTTAAATTGAGCATGGTGCTTAGGTTAAATAGCCTACCTTAATCAAATTAGACATAGAGTTTGGTTTGGTTATTGAACTAGAAATTATTGTAGTAGACATTGGATATTTTGTTGGACTAACCCCTACAGGAAACTCTCAAACTCAATTCGGGTAAGTCAAGAGATAAATTCACATCAAGATATGAATCAAGGCATGTGACGATGTCCAATAACTTTGTATAAAAGGAAGACACAACTCATTCTCCATAGAAGAACTGTAAGTATCAAAGTTTATACATTTAATCCTTTGTTGCAAGTTATCTTTGCCTTGAACCGTATAAAAAAGTACAGCTACCAACAAAATTTTTTAAAAGAAATCTATACTAAAATAATCCTAAAAGCCCATCCTTTTATTAGCATAAAAGAAATCTACATAAAATTATGGACCATAATCCATATTCTAAACTTGCAATCCTTTGGGTATGTGTTCACTAACATTTATGCAGGAAAGAAAGAATAAATGTCTGATCATGGTTCGAAATGAAAAGAAAGAAAAACAAGTGTATAGAAAGGACTAAGATAGAAAAAATGGATGAAAGAACACTTCAACACCTTCTACACTTTACCATGATAGTGAACGAATCACCCCACAAGTCATATGGTACATTTACCCAAGCCTCATGCAACTTTAAAAAGTACATTCAACATCTTATACTATATTACTAATTGTCTTGGTTACCCCGACTATATGTCATGCTTAATTTGCTAAAACTTAAAATAAATAAAATACTCTTTGGGTTTACCTACATATTCTTGGTTCTATTTGAATAAATATCTTTGGTCTTTGAACCTCCTTACTCTATTATAAGTGTGCTTTAGAATATCACTTAAACATTATAACATCAAAGTATATTTGTATAAGAATTTATTTGTATATATAGACTATCGATCCTCTTCTGTATAAAAATATTTAAATCATATTAGGAGACTTCATAGAATCAATTCAAGGTTAGAGGTATTCTTTAAAATTATATCTTCGCTTTAACCTTGTTTATTTAAAATAATAGTGAATCATTTAAAACACAGGCTATAATTTAATCATTAACTCCTTGGAAAACACTATCGATACTTTAAATAAATAGTATATTCCTTCGGGTATGTGTTGTCTACTAATCCCTTGCAGAGAAGAAATAATGAGAGTAGCAGAAGTTTGGAAGAGTGAGAAAAGAGTATAACATATAAGACAAGATGCTAATGAACAACTCAAGACCATTGAAGTTCAACTATCTTTTACCACATGGTGCCATCACGCTCAATAATAAAGGTAATATCTTAAAGGTAAGTGGTCATTATTTTCTCTTGATCTTGAAGTACACACCATAGCACCATTCTCTTGATCTCAATCTTAACCAAATGAGCTCAAATATGATATATCTTATTTTTAGAAGATGATAGCCATCATGTTAATCTTGATAAGTTACAAAGATGAACAATCTTTCTATAGGTTAAGCAACTCCACTCCTTTTATCTCATAAGCTTAAATGCCATATTTATACTTTTGATATTCTTACCCAAGATATAAATGAATAATGTGAAAAGACATTAATCTTATTGTGCCTAAGGTTAGAGAATGAATAAATTTCTGGTTCTGTTAGTGTTTTCCCACCAATAGAGCCCCTGCACTTGATCTCTACCTTGTCTTTATGAGCCGAACACACTTCAAAGCAAAGTGTGGGGAGATTCCCTAAATTCTATAAGTGAAAGTTCTAAACGAGTAACTATGATAAGATTAGCTTTGAGATGCCAATAAAAAAAAAGGTGGCACCACCATTGGAAGCGCCACTAGTGGAGACACCACCTCAATCCTTATCCTTAGGAGCAAACCGAAGTACTCAATTAATGAACCACTGCAAGGAGGAGTCTAGTTCGAAGGACTCAAAACATCGAACCCTCGCCATAAGGTAACATCGGTAGTTATCTATATTTACTTTCTTATATTGCATGATTTATTCTCTTTTTAGCATGTTTACTTTTCTGTATTAGTATTGTATAAAAAACAAAAAATAAATAGGTATGCATTAGGTTTGTTCATGCATCTAAAAAAAAACTTTAAGCCCCATGTGAAACCCTTGTAGTGTAAAAAACTGTAGGAGTTCTCACCGTGGTGGCCTACAAAATAAAAATATATATCATGCGGTTGCACTTTATGCATACAAACCCATAAAATCTAAAAATATTAATTGAGCATCCTGCTGCAATACTATTATCATAAAACTACTTTGAAACCTCCACAACACCCAACCCTCTAAAATGGCTGATTATTAACTTTTTATCCTAATACCATTCCACGAGTTTTGGTGTTTTGGAGAGCTTTCTGCAGGATGACTCCAAGAGCCAGCTCACCCAGGAATCTTCATCTTCATCACTCGAAGCACATCTTTCCGATACACAGCTGACCTCTGTGTGAAGGAAGTAACTTCTTGGGTGATGAGATTAAAGTATTCCTAGCAACACTTGCTCTTATAAGTATGAGCTCCTCTATGAGGACCACTCAGCTTTAATGCTCAACTACGATAACATCCAGCTTGGGGGAGAGCATCCTCTAGTTACCAGGTAAGTATACCTATGCGATTATTGAGTCTATCTTATAGTCATATAATACTAAAAATATGTGGGCACATGGAGGTCCACGCCTGTAGAGTCTTTTGTGAGTCCATTAGTTAAAAGAAATAAAAAAGAAGAATAACAATCAAAACCAAATAAAAATACTCTAGCTATTTATTAAGGTGTGATCATAGAGTGTGTTTACAGTTCTATCTAGTTGTTAAGAGTCAAATAAAAACCGAGGAACAATAAAATTTTGTATTGGAGATGATGAATAGTTGCTCTGCCGTAATTCCTTCCAAGTATCTAGTTTTCAACCTTAAGTTCTCCTGAGTTTTGGACATGACTGCTTTGATATAAGAATTTACTATGAACTTGAAACTTGTGGAGGCATATACTTGAGCTAAATCTAGGTGATTGATGGATATGATATAAGAGAGTCTGAGCTACTATTTATCTTATTTCTAGCGATACTAAAGTTCTCAAGATTTTTTTTTTAATTCAAAATCTTACATGATGAGCTCTTGTATGATAAAGTTTGAATTCCTACCAAAGCCATACATGATATACATTTAGATTAGGAAAACCTTTGCTCATTCATGTTGCTTGCTTTGCATTGAGTTCAGTCAACCTTTATTGTATACCTTATGAGAGCCTTGTCATGGTTTTTAATCAAGATCACTTACACACTCCATCCACATATGCATTTCTCCTACTCCGGGAGTAAGCGCAGTTATTTTTTCACTTTTATTCAGATCTACCTTAAAATTGTTTTTCTTCTACACTAGGAGTAAAACACCAAATATATATATATATATATATATATATATATATATATATATATATATATATATATATATATATATATATATATATATCATAGAACAACCCCTGTTAAATGCTCTAAGTTCTTATTGCTATCTCTCCAATTATCATATTTTATTCAAAGGATGCATGTAGCTATGCAAAAGAAAGTTATTAAAAAAAGAAGAGGAAGTTTAAAAAAAATAGACAAGTGTCCAAGCAATTAAAACAATGGGTACATAGATGCCCGCCTCCCTAAAAAAAAAAAAAAAAAGAAAAAAAAGTGAAAGAATAAAGATAGCCCATGTTTTCCCATAAAAAGTTCTAAGTTCAAGAGAGATTTATTTCAAGGAGCAAAAGTAGAATTAGGATTAGCCACTAAATACCATATATATACCTACCCATCATACTCTATACACATGCACATCTTAGTTTGATTGTATGATTTGACTCTCTTTGGATCCATTGTTTGACTTTACAATATATGAATTGCGAGTATGCTCATCCTTGTTTAGTGCCACTCCTATGAGCTCCACTATAATTATTAGTTGTAGGAGAGCATAATAACATGAATGCCTCAAGTGAGATCCATAAATACCACATATTAAGAGACTTGAGGGTATCATATAATTAAGCTCTGAGTTTTATTTTAAAAACTTACAAAAGCTCCAGAATATTAGTTGAGTAAAGAATTTGAGATATAGTGCTTGACTTGATTGTTCTATCTTTCAATTGCTCAAGACCCATGTGAAAGTTAAAAAGCTCCATAGCTACAGGTAAAATGAGTAAGTTTAAAAGTTAGAACAGTTTTGTCTAATCCGGAGAAGAATTTCTGTTTGAAGGCATGTGTACTTTTGAGGAGTGAAAGTATTGTAGCAACTCCTGATCCAAGTTTATTAGTAATTAGGCTTTGCTCAGGGATTGGTAAAGGGTAAGCTTGGAGAAACTTGTTGACGGTCTTTAATGCCTATTTTATACCATCAATTATTACATGAATTAATATAAAATGAATCATAAAGCATAGTTGCAGGGTTTGATTCTAACGAGTTTCATGAGTTGTGTTGTTCTCGATCGTTTTGCAGGTATATCTAATTTTACACAGAATAAAAGTATCTCAAATGATGATTTGGAGTGCATCATTGTGAAGAGCTCGTCGAGATGATCGAAACGGACATATGGTTTGCTCTATTTGGAGTCTGGAGTCAAAAGATATTAATTCCACACTGAAAACAACACTAAAAGACTCTAGAAGACACGAGAAGGCGACCCACCGAAGGCGGGGCCCACCTGTCACAGAGTGGGGCCACCCGGCGCCACCCCGGGACCGGCCGGCGCCCTCTGGAGCCCATTCGAGGCCCGCTTCGACGGACGGCCTCCTACCGCCTTAGGGTTTGCATCTCCACCGTTGCCCAAGTCGGTTTGATCCAACGGCGTGCGTTCATCCCACCGGGCTATAAATAAAGAGGCAGACCCCCTCCCTGAGGGCACCACATTATTATGGAGATGTAGAGGCGTCCCTTGAATGGATGACCTCTCATCTCTAGAGAATTAGGGCTAGACTTTCCAATGTAGTAGATTAGTTCTAGTTGAGAGTTAGGGAGAGCGGAGCTACGCCCGGGTTCCGAAGGAGTCTTTAGAGGAGTCGTCAGAGTTCTGGTATATCTTTTTATCTATTCTTGTAAGACATGCTTTAATATATTTTATCTTTTTTATTTACTTTTATGCCTAGCATTTAATTTGCTAGTATAGTTGTTATACTTTGGTATGGGATCTCCGCCTGTATCGGGTGCTCTAGTTATAGATCGTGACTAGAGTAGTAATCGGTAGTGTAGACATGGAGTCTAGGCTATAGGTTACCTGAGGTTGCGCCCAATTCTTACGGTTAGTTGTGGTAGCCCCAGAGGTGACAGCCCTGTTAGGCCTTCGTATTCCACCACGTCGGAGTTGGTGTTTCGTAGAGCTTTTGGTAGCCTTCCCCGACTACCTTCTTCCCAGTCTTATTCGAGAGTTGGAAAGGTACTGCTGCTCCAAAGTGTTATTGTGTGATTGCTTTATCTACCATGAATTAGTTATATAGAACCAAAGTAATAGAGAAGTATTTAGGAACCTTGAGCTCTCCCGTTGTCCTCTCACTTTAGCTATCTACTCTTTTATCATAGAATTCTCCTGTGTGTGTCATAAATGCATAATTCCTATCATCTATCATTTACCCCCTACTTTAGTCTAGTTGGTGTATTAAGTTAGTAGATACATGATGGTGAACTATCAATGTCTTTAACCAATGTTTCCTAGTGGTAAAATATAAATAACGATACCGGAATACTCCCCGGTAAAATGCTACAATGGTTTTCTCGTAAACTGCGGAATCCTTCATATTTTAATTGTGCATAAGAAATACCAACGAGGCGCCACCTCAATCCTCATCCTTAGGAGCAAATTAAAGTACTCAATTAATGAACCACTTTGCAAGAAGGAGTCCAGTTCGAAGGACTCAAAACATCGAACCCTCGCCGTGAGGTAACATCGGTAGTTATCCATATTTACTTTCTTATATTGCATGGTTTATTTTCTTTTTAGCATGTTTACATTTTTGCACTATCAACTTGCATCATGAAAAATAAATAAATAAATATTCATTTATCTTGTATCATAAAAAGCCCCATGTGAGAATCCCTTGCGGTATAGAGGCCTACAGGAGTTGTCACCGTGGTGGCATAAAAATATCAAAAATATCATGCATACATGTTTTGCTTTTCTGTATACAAAAATAGAAAATCTAAAAATACTAGATGAGCATCCTGCTGTAATCTTTGCCACTTGGAAAATTTCTAAAGTTCTATAGCACCCAATCCTTAAAATGGCTAACCACAAACTATTTTATCCTAATCCGTTTCACCAAGTTTTGGTGTTTTGTGAGAGTTTTCTATAGGATGACTTCAAGAGCTAGTTACCTAGGTGTCGGTACGGGACGTGCCAGTACTCATCAAGACGGCATCCGTAGGGACAGCAACAAGAAGACCGGATCCAAGTAGAACGCGGATCATCCTAGTCGCAGATAGAAAGTGACGTCTGTAATAAGAGCAGGACACCTTTTACAAGTCCGACTAGGACTAGAAACCTCAGCTCTGGCTCTTTTTCCTCTCATAAAAAGGAGCCAGAGCACCCTCTTTGTAACGGACCAACGACACACAATCGAGATCATCAATCCAACGCAAAAAGGCCAAGGCCGACCGGGAGTAGGGCTTTTACTCGACGCCGAGGGGCCCGAACCGGGATAAACCGTGTGTCTTTTCGCGTCGTATCGCCGAAGTTCTAGTTATTTGCCGAGGTCCGAATCAATAGCTGCGGGAACCCGTGGCGGGCTATCGATGGCTAAACACCGACAGCTGGCGCGCCAGGTAGGGGGTTTCGGCAAATTCAACGTCAGGAGCTCGATGGATCTACACGCGATGATCTTCCCGACAGGATCGACTTTCGTCTTCGGAAGCTGGGTTTGCGAAGCAGACGAACAAGGAGTTCTCCACAGTACCGACCGCTTCAAGAGCCCACATTCAAGATACAAGAAATTTTTTTCAAGACTCAAGCTAACGTAAGAAACGCAAGATACAAGTAAACAAGAAGGAAATTCGAGTTCTTTTTTCTATGGCTACAACAACTCGAAGACGATTGTATCAAGACGCCACCCAGAGAGCACCGGAGTCCTACCACCGGGACATCTTCAAACAAGATAAGTACTCCGACTTCCTTCCTTTTCAATATGGCAAACCCATGAAAGAAAAAAGAAGAACTCGACCACTCACCCAAGAAACGTAAAAGAAGTATGCGATGATGAGGCAACCCTTAGTACCACCAATTCAACCCAACTACAATTCGTCGGAAGAATCGAAGCCGATATACCAAATAATTCATTACAAAAGATGGGGAAACCGACGACCAAAGGATAGCAAGAGAAAAAGAAGAAACAAGAAGAAAGGGGGAAGAAGAAACCGAGTACAAGAACGAAGGGAAGCATGGCATAGATACGAAGAAGAACTAGCCGAATACAATCAGAAGAGAGCGAGAAAGAGAAGTCGACGAAAGACGAACAAAGAAGAAGAACCGGACTTCGATCCAATCAACAAGATACAAGAGTCGATCAATGAGATCGACGCCATACAACGACCAAACGAAGAACAAAACAAGCTCGAGATTTACTTAAAGACACAGCTCAAAGAATACAAGAAGACCGAAAATACCGCAGAGACATGCACCATCGAACAAACAAGTCAAAGAACTCGAAGAATTTCGCTTTCGAAAAGACTATCAACTCCAAATTACGGAAGAAGAACTCAACCACATCACGACCGGGCGAAAAAAACCGGGGAAAAAACAGGGGTAGATCACCTACACCACACGAGAAGTCCTCCAAGAATTATCTCAAGATACGACAGGTCAAGCGATTCCGACTACAAACCCCGAAAAAGTACCCGACAGATTTCCCCTGTTTCGCAGAAGACTACTTACAAATCGACTACCTCACAAGTTCAAACCTTCCAATCATTCAAAGTATGATGGCAAAAATGAACCAATGCAATGGCTCGGGATCTATTCCCAATCTATAGAATTAGCTTTGGAGGAGACGATGATATCAAAACACTATTTTTTCCAATGGCTCTAGAAACATTACCACTCCAATGGTTCGACAAGTTACGACCCGGATCTATCAAAGCATGGAGTGATCTACAAAAAGCTTTTTTGCGAAAATTTTGCAGCATACTTATCCATCCAATAACACAAGCCGAGTTGAAAGGATTAAAGCAAAACCCGGGAGAAAGCCTGAGAGACTTCTACAGAAGATTTGGAGAACTCAGAGCACAAGTACATGACATCACCGAGAGAGAAGTAATAGAAGCATTTTCATATGGTTTAAAAGTAAAATGGATGTTCCACGACTTCTGCAAAGAGAACCCGCGAACAAACGATGAGTTCAAAAGAATAGTTGAAAAGATGATCACAAAGAGAAGAGAAGACACGAGAAAGATTTCGGACAAATGAAAACAACTCGGAAAGAAGAAATAACACGGACGAAGGAACAACAACTCGAACGATCAAAACAACTCAAGATGGAACAACCAAGACAACTCAAGACACCAGGACAATTCAAGGTACCAAGACAACTCGAAAAGATGGAACGTTCAAGACAACAGACAAGAATTCTACAACAAAAGGAGATATTCAGACAACATGGTGGCATCCACCGAAAGGAAAAAATTCTACCCGGCCAGAAGATTTGAATATCTTGAAAACATGAAATGCATCTACCATCCAACAGGACTCCATCCAATGGGAGAATGCCGCATCTTTCGGGAGAGGTACACAAAAGAAAGACAAACAAGAAAAAGAAGAAAACAAGGAAAAGAAAGAAGAGAACAACACAACGTAAAAATAGTTTCCAAAACCCAAGAGCAACAAGATATCGGTAATCTTCTCGGGAGTACCCGACTCTAGAAGCAAACAAGAAGACAAACTCGCCTCGAGAACAATAATGGCGTGAGAACCAACCACACCAAGATATCTAAACCGGTCTCAATACCCAATCCGGTTTTCACGTGAAGATCAATGGACAAGTGTTGGAAACGCAGGGGCTATATCCACTAGTACTCGGACCAACAATAGCAAAGATAGAATGATAACAAAAGTACTCATTGATGGAGGAGCCGGACTCAACATCATCTTCGCCGATACCTTAAAAAAAGATGGGACCAGTTCTTAAAGATGATCACACCTACCAAATGCCGTTCTACGGAATAGTACCAGAAGACCAGCTATGCCTCTTGGACAGATTACACTTCCAAAGAACATTTGGAACTCCGGCAAATTACGTGACGAGCTCATAAAATTTGAAGTGGCGATTTCGAATCTTCATATCACGCTATATTGGGAAGACCAGCACTAGCAAAATTTCTAGCAATACCGCATTATCCATACCTACTACTCAAGATGCCAGGACCACATGGAGTACTTTCTCTACGAGGAGATCTTAAAAGAGCTTATGAATGTGACGTACAGGCAATACAAATATCATCAAAAGTACAGGGAGAAATCAACTCAGAAATAGAAAAGACAAAGATCGAAGAGCTAGAAATCCCGGCCAAAAAGCAAAACACAATCACCACAGCAGAAGGAGAGAACACCAAAAAGATTGATTTGGGGACAGGGGATCCATCTAAAACTGCCACAATCAGTGCACATCTGCCTATCAAATAGGAAATCGCGCTCACCGACTTCTTACGGGACAACAAGGACATATTTGCCTGGAAACCAGCCGATATGCCTGGAGTCCCAAGGAAGTGGGCTGAGCACAAAATTGAAGTCAACAAAGGAACAAAACCGGTCAAGCGAGACTACGACGGTTTCACCCGACAAGAAAGAAGCAATAAAGAAAGAGATAGCTCGACTACGGCGCAGGCTTTTATAAGAGAAATCCTCCATCCGTTGGTTAGCAAACCCCTGTCCCTAGTACATAAAAAGAACACGATGAATGGCGAATGTACGTCGACTACACAGATCTTAACAAGCATTGCCCAAAAGATCCTTTCGGATTACCAAGAATTGATCAAATAGTAGATTCAACAAAAGGAGCAGCTTTTATTATCCTTTCTCGACTGCTATTCAGGGATATCACCAGATCGCACTCAAAGAGGAAGACCAAAGCAAGACTTCTTTTTATTACACCCTTCGGTGCCCTACTTGTTATAAAACAATGTCTTTTGGACTCAAAAATGCTGGAGCAACATATCAAAGAGCAATCCAGACTTGTTTGGGGGATCGATAGGAAAAAAACGCAAAAGCATACGTAAACGATGTAGTCGTCAAAACAAAGAACCCGGATTCTTTAATAGAAGACCTACAGCAAACTTTCAACAACCTCAAAGAATGGAAGTGGAAACTCAACCCCAACAAGTGCGTTTTTGGAGTATCATCCGGACAACTACTCGGATTTCTAGTCGGTGAAAGAGGAATTGAAGCTAGCTCAAAACAAATCAAAGCAATAGCTGACATGGGACCACCATCCGACATCAAAGACCTACAAAAATTAATCGGATGCCCGGCGCTCAAATAGATTTATCTCCGGACTCGGAGAAAAGGGATTACCTTTCTTCAAACTTCTAAAGAAGACGGACAAATTTACATGGAACGAGGAGGCACAAGAAGCCTTTGACAAATTAAAAGCTTACATCAAGACATCACCCATACTAGTACCACCAAAGAAGGATGAAGAACTAATGTTGTATATCACAAAGAACAACTTCGTCGTCAAAGACAAAGAATTGTGGTGGAAAGAGAAGAACAAAGGCACTTGTACAAAGTGCAAAGGCCAAGATATTACATAAGTGAAGTCCTCACAATATCAAAAACAAGATATCCACACGTACAGAAACTAGTCTACGTAGTACTCATAACTTCAAGAAAGCTCAGGCATTATTTCGAAGCACGCAAGATCGTTATCGTAACAGATTTTTCCACTCGGAGACATTCTAAGGAATCGAGATTCAACAGGACGAATCTCAAAATGGGCGTCGAACTGGGAACTTTCAAGATTGAGTTCAAACCAAGAAAAGCAATCAAGTCTCGTGCACTATCGACTTCATCGCAGAATGGACTGAAATACAACAACCTACTCCAGACACCATCTTAGACCACTGGAAAATGTACTTTGATGGCTCTCTAAAATTAGGAGGGGCAGGAGCAGGAGTACTCCTCATCGCACCAGACGGAAAACAACTCAGATACGTTCTACCAATCCTATGGCAAGCTACTAACAATGAAGCAGAATACGAAGCACTTATCCATGGATTACAAATAGCAACTTCACTTGGAATCAAAAGACTATTAGTCTACGGAGATTCAGCAGTAGTCGTCAATCAAGTCAACAAAGAGTGGGACTGTACTAAAGAAAACATGGATGCTTACTGTTCTGAAATCAGAAAACTTGAGAAAAATTTTCAAGGCTTAGAAGTACACCACATACTACGAGACTCAAACGTCGCAGGTGATGTACTAGCCAAACTAGGCTCGAGACAGGGGCAAAAGTACCCGCCCGGAGTGTTTATAAAAGAGCTAAGCAAGCCATCTATCAAGACTGACGAAAAAGAAGACAAAAAAAGAAGACGGAACAAGACCAAATCTTAACAATCAGTTCAGACAATCCAACTTGGATGCAGGTATTCATAGACTACATCAAGGAGAAAAAACTACCCGAAAATAAGGCAGAAGCTACTCGGGTCATCAGAAGAAGCAAAAATTATGTCCTAGTAGGAGACAATCTTTACAAAAGAGCAGCATCATCAGGAGTATTACTAAAGTGCGTACCAAATACAGAAGGAAAAGAAATACTGCTAGAGATGCATTCAAAGTTCTTTGTGGGAATCACGCATCATCAAGAACACTGGTAGGGAAGGCTTTCCGATCAGGCTTCTATTGGCCGACTGCTTTAAAAGACGCAGAAGAACTAGTCAGATATTGCAAAAATTGCCAAATGTTTGCAAGACAGGCACATGTTCCAGCTCACAATCTAATATGCATCCCACCAGCTTGGCCCTTCTCATGCTGGGGGCTTGATCAAGTCGGACCACTCAAAGAAATCCAAAGGAGGATTCGAGTACATTTTAAATCGCCATCGACAAGTTCACCAAATAGATAGAATACAAACCATTGGTAAAATATAGTTCAGCCAAAGCTCAAGAGTTTATCCAAGAAATCATGCACAGATTCGGGATGCCTAACAGAATAATCATAGATTTAGGATCACCCTTCACAGCCAATGAGTTCAAAAGTTGGGCACAAGACTGTGGATTCAACATCGATTATGCATCGTTAGCCCACCCTCAAGCTAATGGTCAAGTAGAAAGAGCCAACGGTCTCATCTTGGCAGGACTAAAACCAAGACTATATGAAGATTTAAAGGACTACGGATCCAAGTGGATAGACGAATTGCCAAAAGTAGTTTGGGGGCTGAGAACTCAAATAAGCAGAGCAAACAGGCTATTCACCATTCTTCTTAGTATACAGCTCGGAAGCTGTACTACCAGCCAGACTTGATTTGGACATCACCAAAAATAGAACAATATAACGAAGGAGAAGCGAGAGGAAACCGGGAGACTAGAATCGACAGCCTAGAAGAGGTCGAGAATAAATGCAACACTACGATCGGCAAGATACATGCAAGGATTAAGAAGATACTATGACAAGAACGTCCAGTAGAGAACTTTACAAACCGGCGATCTAGTCCTAAGAAAAATTCAGAAACCGGACAAATGGCACAAACTACTTAGTCCTTGGGAAGGACCTTTCATAGTATCAAAAGTAAAAGGACCCGGATCCTACGAGCTAATGACGGAAGATGGAGCACCGACCAAGAACACATGGCACATTTCCTACTACGACGTTTCTTTGCATAGAACAAACAAACATGTGTACTTCTTCTCCGAAATAATAAGAAAGATTCAGCGCTTTCGGGACCATACTCGCTCTCCCTTTGGATAAAAAGCTCACACCAAAAAGAACCCGGGCAACCCCGATGAGAGCAAAAACGCTCGACAACCCGGCAACCCCGATGAGAGTAAAAACGCCGACAACCCGGGCAACCCCGATGAGAGCAAAAACGCCGACGACAACCCGGGCAACCCCCGATGAGAGCAAAAACACTCGACAACCCGGGCAACCCCGATGAGAGCAAAAACGCTCGATAACCCGGCAACCCCCCCGATGAGAGCAAAAACGCTCGACCCTCCGGGCAACATAGAACCCGATGAGAGCAAAAAAAACGCTCGACCCTCCGGGTTGTTTTCACAACACCGATGAGAGTACGGCCAACACTCGCCCAATCCTAGCTCCTTTTCGGGACTAGATGAGAGCCAAGAGAGAGCTCGACCCATCCCGACTTCTAGAATAAAGAACTTCGGATGAGGGCCTACGGTCCGAAATATTCGTTGAAGTGCAAAATGGCTACAACCTAGCCCGAGCCCAACTATTCGGATTGTTTTCACAATACCGATGAGAGTACGGCTAAAGAAGTCAACACTCGACCTACCCTAGCTCCTTTTCGTGACTAGATGAGAGGCAAAGAGAGAGCTCAACCTATCCCGACTTCTAAAGATATAGAACTTCGGATGAGAGCCTACGGCTCGAACTATTCATTCGAAAAGGCAACTACAAAGACAATTCCAAGTCCAACTACTCGGACACCTCAAAAAACGTAAAACAAAAAAACAGTTGATCAAGGGCAAAATTAAAGAAGTTATCTTTATACAAAATCGAAGAAGCATCAAAGTATCATTACAAAGAAGTCTACTACTCGCTGACCACCATCACCATCAACAAAGCGCGAGTCCTATTTCTACAAGATCTGTGAAATCCTCGAGCTAAAGACAAGACAAGAAACTTGAGACTCCGCCAAGGCTTGTTCTTCTTCAGAAGTGTGAGGCTCATCCATTACCCTATCAAGAGGGAAGTTGGGGTCAACCACTGGGGCCTTGCGAGCCAACACCCCTTGGGCGCCAAGCGCAAAAAGCATCTTTGGCGAAGTTGATGGTCCTCTCGAGTCGAAGAGAAGAAGGAACCGAACCCGTGGTCAGGCCGACATCTTCAGGCCTCCCAAAGCATAGTGGCAAGACTACGCACGTAACCTAGCGAGCCGACCACTTATCTTGAAAGCCTTCGACGAGTAGACAAATCCTCTATTGTCTTCTTAGCCCGCAAAAGATCTCGATCGACACCGCGCCCTAATCACCGTGCTTGAGCCAAAATCTCTTCACATCTTCTTTTACCTTCTCCGAGTCATCTCGGAAGGACCGCACTTCAAGCTTCAATGCTTCAGTCTCTTCCGAGTACTTCTTTCTCAAAGCTACAAAGACAACAAAAAAGAAGTCGGATAGAAAGCAAAAAGTCGATAACTACACAAGCGAAGGAGCGTATACCCAAAAAGTACCTTGAAGATCTCGGGAGACCTTCTTCTCGGAATCAACAAAGAAGAAACAATTTGAGCTCTCAAAGCAACCTCCGAAGAATCATGCTTTTTGCGCTCTTCATCAAGTTCTCGCCCAAGAAGAAGCCAGCTCATCCAACAACTTCTTTTGAGACTCGACGAGCCAAAGAAGATGTCGAAATCACTAACATATTCCTGCAGACAAAAAGAAAAGGATAAAGAAAAATAAAGAACTCGGGGGGATAAAACAAGTCGACAATACCTGAAAACGCTCAACAAAAGACTTGAACTCGCATCAAGCTTCTTAAGACGAGAACTCGGATTGAAAGCCTCTTCAAGATCCTGCACCAACTTCAGTCACGAATCGTATCCCAAGGAGCGCAAGGAGGCGACAAAGGAGAAGAACACCCAACCCGATAACTAGAAGAAGTCGAAAGTCGAGCAAAGGCAACTTCTCTACTCCCAAAGAAGTCGACGCAATGACCTGAGCCATAGGGAGAGAAGAGGTCGCAAAGAATGTACCCGCAGAGGAGGAAGAAGCTTTGCCGGGCGCAGAGTCAACAAATGGGACTAGGATCGGGAGCGGACACCCGACCCATAATCCCAACGCTCACGCCCTTCTCCGAGTCGAGCCGGAGCCAAAGAAGTCGTGAGGCCGATGACCTACAAGAATAAAAAGTTAAAGGCAAAAGGCCGACTAAAAAAGAAATAAAATCAAAGAAGACAAACACTTACTTAACAAAGATGACGAAGAGCCATCCGAGGCCGAGGGGAGGCGGCATAACCGCCTCAAGATCCACCAACAACTCGAAGAAGAAGAAAGAGGACCCTAAAAAGGTCCCAAAGCCGGTAAAGAAGAAGAAGAAGTCGCCTGACGACTACAAAAAAAGCAAAGGCAAGTCAAAACAAGCCAAACAAGCAAAGATAGAAACATAAGAACAACCCTCACCGACGAAGAAGGGGAGAATCATCAACATCCTCGGCTTCATCTTCAAAAATAAGAACAGAAGCACCACCGCTAGAGAAAGGAGTCGACTACTCTCCAAAGAAAAAAAACAAAACAGGGAAAGAACAAAAGTCTCACCTATCGGAAGGTTACCCCAAGGCCGAGGCGAAGAGGAAGTCCGTGCCCGCTTAATGGCGAAGAAGAAGAATCACCCGCCGCCCCTCTTAGCACCAAAGACGAAGTTCGAGGGAGGAGCACCGGGCCGATAAGGAACATATTCAACGCTCTCCACTAAAAGAAAGACCAGGACAAAGAAGTCGACCTTCGATACCCGGCTAACAACAGAGAGTCAAGGAGCAGGAGAAGGGACAATCTCTCCACCCACAAGCGAGAAGCATCAATATCAAAATCCCCGCCAAAAGGCTTCAAAAAGATAAAAACAAGTCGTCATAGACAAAAGAATTCAGAAACAAAAAGAAAAAAAGAAAAGTACTCACAAAGGGGGGGGGATTGACCGCCGAGTACTCAAACCCAATCATCGGAACCACCGCTGCACCTTTCGTAATCTTCAAGACGCATAAGCACTTCATCATTAGACAACTCGGAAGTCGCCACCATCCGAGAAGGGTCTTCAAAGACCCGAAAGTACTCAAAGTCGCCGTGCTCTCGCGCCTTCAATGGCTGCACTCGGCGGCGAAGGTAGCTCGCCACTATGGCAAAACCGCACAAGCCATGTTGTTTCAAGTAGCTTATCCGATCAAACAAATGGCTGAAGAAGATTGTACTCGCGGGGTGAGTTGATCTTTTCCCACCGCTCATTAACTACAAAAGGTACCCGAGTAAGTCCGAAGTGCTTTGGAATACCAACTCCACCCCCCAAGGTTGCCAAAGATAGAACCACTGGATCGCCAATCCTTGACAGAATCAACAAGATCATAATCGAAATAATGAGACGACTTGCGCCCCTGACGGAACTGAATTCCACATCCACCAAGGGTATGGAGGGATTCATTCCGGGGTTGTGGCTTGAGACGAAAGAGGAAACGGAAGAGATTCAAGGAAGGGGAATTCCAAGAAAAGTCTCACAAAAGTGAACAAAGACAGAGAGGGTGAAGAATCCCATTCGGGGTCGATCATGAAGAGAGACGTAAAAGTAGCGAAGGAAACGATGAAGAAAAGCACAAGCCGGAAGACGAGTCCGGCTCGAACAAAAGAAACAAAAAAGAACAATCTCCCCCGGCGAGGAACAGAACTCGGTGCTCACGGGGAGCAATCCAAATGGAGAATGCCTTAGGGGGATCATCCCCAGCTCCTCCAACTCAACCAAGTGCTTCTCTTGAGTAGTCGGAGGAGGAAAGCTCTTCGCGATCGCCTTCATATCGGCAAACTCGGGGTTCACCGCCAAACCTCCACCTCAAGAACCGCTTATCAACCACCGATTTACGGAAGCCAATTTCTTCCTTCCCATACAACGAATCAAGCAACTAAGCTAAGTAGTAAGCTCGGAACCAACTCAAGGATGAGGATCGATTGGGGATTCTCTCGCTAAAAAGCTAGGGTTTCGAGAACAAAGGCAAGGTAAAGCAAGAAACAAGAAAAAGACCGTAATTTATAAGGATAAGCTTAAGAGGCCCACTTAAGGAGCAACGGTAAAAAGGCCAACGGATACAATGCCCAAAAAATAGGAAGGGCCCAAGAAACCCCTTAAGTCACGGGTAACGGCCCTTATCCCGTTAGACACAACGGTAAAAATTATTACCGTTACAAAGAAAGGCGGATATGGTCAATTATCGGCCAAATATCTCACAAGAAGACGGTGAAGACGATACCTCTCAAAAGAAGAGAATCGAATCGAGGACATTCCACATTATCAACAAATAACAAGTCGGCACGAAGGCATACAATCAGCTACACAAGATAAAACAACTTCGGATCGGTCTAGAAGCATACATCCACACGCATACAAGACAACCAAAGATTATGAGAAACAACTCGGGTCATTACAGGATCATATATTCTTTCAATATGACAGATACAAGGTTACAAGTCTTACAAGACCCATCGAATTGAGAAGAAAACCAAAGCAACAAATACAAGGAACCCAAAGAGAATTCTGCCATAGAAAACAATTACGCGAAACCCCCGGACAACCAAGGTGATAGCCATTGCCAACCCAGTTACCTCCGAGACAATCCGGGCGAAAGCGGATCCAAAGCAACCTAGATACACCAACACGGTGCATCTAAGATTGCCAAAAGTAGCACCGACTTCTCAAGCATCACATCGGGCCTCTCCGGCCACAAGCCGAATCGGACCCCATGTGAACAAGAGGGCTCCAGCTCTGCGTTGGCCGGTCGCGCTTTGCAATCAAGCACAACTAGAGGACCGTGTGGATCAGCAACCTTCCCACGCAGAGCATATGTCCGGCAGAGTGGAAAAGAAGAACTAAGAGTGCAAAATGACCCAAAGATAAGGCACATCTCAAGACTTCTTCTACCTACCGAACGAGCCTCCAATCACAATGCTACTCCGGGATTAGTCCGCCTCTAATCCCTATCTCAAGAATTCTTCTACCCACTAAATAGACCATACTTGAAGAACAAGAAAGAAGCCCTGGGCTGCTCAACCTCACACACTATCATCTTCACGGAATGAAGAAATACACACTACAGAACCCGAAAAGCAAATGTAAGGAGGGACGCAATTTATAGGACAGGACCGGTGCACATGGACCAAGCTCACAAAGACAAGCTTCTAATAAAGTACAAAAAAAAGGGGAGAGCAAAAAAAAGCGAGCAACAAGATATTCCAAGCATATCCAAAGACAAGAAAAAAGCTTTCAAAGTCACCACCGCCAACGCCCAACAATAAAAGCGGACATAAAGGACAAGAAAAGCAAGGTCACGAGCACTTGTCCGTTTCTCAAGAAGAAGAACTCGGAGAAAATCGGGGGGGCTGCAAACCGATAAAGGCTCGGGGCTGCAAACGAAAAAAAGATTACAAAAAGAAAAATAACTCGCATTACAAGCTCGGGCTGCAGCCCTAAATCTCGGGGGCTGCAGCGAAGAATTACAAGACACAAGAACTCGCAGAAGACTCAAAAACCATTGCCCGACTTCTTTTTTTATACGAAAACAACTCGCACAAAGGCTCGGGGGGCCGCAGAGAAGAATTACAAGACACAAGAACTCGCAGAAGACTCAAAAGCCATTGCCCGACTTCTTTTTTACACGAAAACAACTCGCACAAAGGCTCGGGGGCTACAGGCGTACACCCTCAACTTTTTTCTTTTTCAAAGACCCTCCAAATACTTATAAATAAATAGCAAGAGGCTCGGGGCTACACTCAATGAGTGCACCTACGGCGCACAAGAAGGCAAGAGAGAAATGCTCGGCTTGATCACTTCAAAGCATCACGCCCGGAAGCAAAGAGCTCCTCGAGTTCTACTTTGAAATGCTCGGGGGCTTGTCGGTGCGGGGCGTGCCGAGTACTCATCAAGACGGCATCCGTAGGGACAGCGGCAAGAAGACCGGATCCAAGTAGAACGCGGATCATCCTAGTCGCCGAGATAGAAAGTGACGTCTGTAATAAGAGCGGGACACCTTTTACAAGTCCGACTAGGACTAGAAACCTCGGCTCGGCTCTTTTTTCTCATAAAAAGGAGCCGAGAGCACCCTCTTTGTAACGGACCAACGACACACAATCGAGATCATCAATCCAACGCAAAAAGGCCAAGGCCGACCGAGTAGGGCTTTTACTCGACGCCGAGGGCCCGAACCGGATAAACCGTGTGTCTTTCGCGTCGCACCGCCGAAGTTCTAGTTATTTGCCGAGGTCCGAATCAATCACTGCGGGAACCCGTGGCAGGCTATCGATGGCTAAACACCGACACTAGGCACCCTTATCTTCACTCCTCGATCTACACCTTCTCGACATACGCTTACCCAATCGTGGTGAAGGAAGTAACTTCTCGAGGATGAGATCGAGATGTCCCCGCAACACTTGCTCTCATAAGCATGAGCTCCTCCATGAGGATCACTCAGTTTTAATGCTCAACCACGACAACAACTAGTTTAGAGGAGGGCATCCCCTAGTTATCAGGTAAGTATACCTATGCGATTATCGAGTCTTTCTTATAGTCATAAAAATACCAAAAATATATGGGCACATGAAGGTCCATGTTTGTCGAGTCTTTGTGAGTCTTTAAAATGTAAAACCAAATAAATATGAGTGTCTAGTTATAAATAGCCAAACTCTAGAGATAATCTTAAAAGGATAAAAGTGATAGCTCTTAAAGTGCCTAGTTGCTAGACTTAAGTTTTCCCAAGTTTTGGTCTAGACTGTTTTGACATGAAGATTTACTTTGAGCCTAAAACTTGTGGGTTGCATATGCCTGAGCTAAGTCTAGATGATTGATTGATATGATTGAAAAAGTTTGAGTTACTATTTATCTTGTTCTAAGTGACATTAAAGTTCTGGAGATTTCTTTTGAAAAAATACAAAACCTTACATGATGAGCTCTTGTATGACAAAGCTTATATTCCTACCAAAGCCAAACATGATAAGATAGGCTAGATAAACTTCTATATATATATGTTGTTTGTTTTGTATTGAGTTTTGTCAACCTTTGTGACCCCTATGAGAGATTTGTCATACTCTTGAATCAAGATCCACTTCACTCCACCTATATATGCACTACTCTATATTGGAGTAGGCGTAACAACATGCCATCCCATTCCATTCATCCAAGATAATGTTTTACTCCTATACTGGTAGTAAACCCTAAAAATATTCCTTTAGGATAGCCACCAAATAAATGCTTCAAAGTTCTTGCTACTATCTCTCAAAAATCTATAGTGCAAAAAAAAGAGGTGTGAGCTATGCAAAAGTTATTCTAAAAAAAAGAAATAAAAGAAAAATAAGAAAAAAAGGGAGTTAGAAAAAAAGACAAGTGTCCAATATATTAAAACAATGGGTACCTAGATGCCCGCCTCCCTAAAAAAAGAGAGAAAGAAAGAGAGAAAAGAATAAGATAGCTCATACTCTCTAGCCAAGTTCCAAATTTAAAAGAGAGATATATCTTCAAGGAGCAAAGTAGAATTAGATTTCACCACTTCCACCAAATATCCACCATATCCATACACTTGCACATCTTGATTCGATTGCATGACTTATTTCTCTATGGATCCATTGTTTGACTTTACAATATGTGCATTGCAAGTATGCTTCTTTATGTTTTCTCCACACCTATGAGCTCCACATAAGCCTTAGTTGTAGGAAGAAAAGAAAGGCATAACATCATTACTGTCTTGGTGAGAATCCACAAATACCACATATAATAAGAGATTTGAGAGTGTCATACAAAGAAAGCTCTGAGTTTTATTTAAAAACTTATAAAAACTCTAGAATGATAGTTGAATGAAGAGCTTGAGACATAGTGCTTGGTTGGATCTTTTTGTCTTTCGATTGCTCAAGACCCAAGTAAAAGCTAAGAAGCCCCATGGTCAAGGGTAATATGAGTAAATTTGAATGTTAGCTCAGTTTTGCTTAAACCTAGAGGAAAATTTTTGTTTGAATACAGGTATACTTTTGAGAGGCCATAAGAAAATTGTTAAGAAGACATGAATATCAATAGTGGTTCCTAAGTTAAGCTTTGCTAGGGACTAGCAAAGGTTAAGCTTGGGGGAGCTTATTGACGGTCATTAAAAACCAAATATAATCCTCAACTATTGCATAAAATGATATAAAATGAATTACAAAGCATAGTTGTAGGTTTTAATTCTAACAGGTTCCACGAGTTTTGGTGTTCTCTTGTGTTACAGGAGTATGCAATTTTCCATCAAATAAAAGTATCTCAAATAAGTAATTGGACTGCACCATTATGACGGGCTCGTCGAGACGATCGAAACAGACATATCATTCGTTATATTCGGAGCCCAAAATCAAGAGATATCAACTCCAGATCAAAACATGCGCCATTGGGCCCTAAAAGGAACAAAAAAACACACAAACGAAGCTGGGCTCAAGTGGGCTTGGGCCCAGGCCGCCCGGCATTTCCCTCCGTGTCGGCCGGGCCGTTGACGGTGGATAGCGTCAACATTTTATATATCAAAAGGCATGAAACATACATCAATATCTAGAAGGCTAGGGTTTTATCTAACAATTTCCATGAGTTTTGGTGATTTATCAATTTCTAGGGACTGAACCAAAAAAACATCGGAAAAGGGGTATAACTATAAATCTACACCACGAAATTATCTGAAACTCAGGAATACGCCAAACTACTCTAGAAGAATCCAGAAGACACCAGAGCGAACGGGAGGCAGATCTACCTCCAGGTGGGGCCGGCCAGGCCGGCTGGCACCCCATGAGGAGAACCCTCTCCCCCCTTCTGGAATGTTCCTCCACCGCCTTTGAGGATCAATCTCAGCCCTACGTGAAGTCGGTTTGATCAAACGGCTGTCATGCATCCCACCGGGCTATATAAGCGGAGCCAGACCTCCCCCTAGAAACCCTAACTAATTCATTCAACTCATTCATTTCATCTCGAGATATTTGGTGATCAAGTCATCTAGAGCTTCAAGTTCTAGTTCTTCATAGCCTTCTAATTCATAGTTTAGCCTAGTTAGATCTAGAGTAGAGGAAGTCAAGTTCTTCATCGATCTTGGATTCCCGATGTTGTCAAGAAGAGAAGAGTCTGGTATAGTTCTTGAGCTTTTCTTTCTTATTGTAATATCTGTGTTTGTACGATCATTACTAGCAATATTATTCTTTATTATTATGTTCTTGATTGTATTGTTTATTGTCTACTTTAATATGTCTAGTATAGTTAGTTTGCTATTATATTCATGCACTTTGTTCGTATAGCGCTCATCTATTCAATTGCATGGTGAGTGGTAGGCAATATGTAGACATGGTGTCTAGATGCTTTGCTTATCTGCGAGTATCCCCAGTCGTGCCGGATAGTGAGGTAGATCGTGGGTGTGACAGACCCATTGAGTCCTTTGTAGGCCTTCCCCCGTACGGTGGATTGGTAGAGTGGGATTGCCAGGTTAAGAGGAGGTTCCTGTACTCATCTTCTTCTGTACATTGCTCCGATGTGTTAGGGAACTATAGTAGTATAACTTAGCCATGATTGTTAGACATATTTGCACTAAATAAAGTAGCTTTGACTGTAGCTTGAATAATTAGGAGTTATTTCTCTATTACCTGATTAGACAAACGCTGACATGATTAGAGTGCTATGATGGGATTAGTATCATTAGGAGATGACTGATCATATTTATCATATTTATCATTTATCTATTGTTTATCTTGTGACACCTTTCTGTTATTGAGGAGAGTTGACATTGGCTATATCTCTTATTCACTGCATATATAAGTGTTATCAATACTATAGAGTAGCTTCTTAGCAATGCCTTCCCAGTGGTAGAATATAAATGATAACCTGGTAATACTCTAGATAAAATGCTACAATGGTATAATTATCTGTTCGCTTGTAGAATCATTCTTAGTTTATATTCATCTTTATTTATTTCTGCCTAGTCACATAAGATGATAAGATTTAGTACCAGAGTTTATTCCTAACTTTACAATTAGGTATGACAACCTAGTTTCACAGTTAGGAGAAAGGGTAGAGAGGCTAGTGGCTAGTTGCTAAAGGCAAGTTAATTAGTGCCAACATTTCTAGTGTCATTGCGTGGGATAGAGACTTGGGTTTTATTGCAGTGACGTTAGAAATGCCAACAAGTATTTTTGGCGCTGTTGCTGGGGAAGGCTAATAAACTTAGGAAAAGTATTGATAACCATATGCACCACAATAAGATCGATCACCCAATAGACCTCTAACTCAAACAGTCTTACCCTTGTTTCGTCTACTTGTGTATCTTATGCAAGGTAATGAATGAATGAATGGTTTTTGATCTCCTGACAATTACACCGAAGATCCGGAGAAACTCTTAAGAAGAAGGAAGTTTGCAAGAACGAGGGACATTTTTGAATCACCATCAAGAACACCTTCCACTGAAACTTGTTCTTCACAAGAGCAAGCTCTATCATCCGAAGGAGAAGAATCAGAAGAATTAGAAGTTAACTTGACATCAGTTTTTGTAGCCATGGCTGGGAAGACACTACGTGAATTCTCTGCTCCAACAACCGCCAACATCCGTACTGGATCTAATGTTGATATCGAAAACAATGGATTTGAGCTCAAGCTTGCGCTTATCACTATGGTGCAAGCTAATCAGTTTTGTGGAAAGGCACAAGAAGATGCAAGTGCACACTTACAACACTTTCTAGAGATATGCAGCACCTTCAAGATCAAAGATGTACCAAAAGATGCTATCTTACTTCGCCTATTTCCATTTTCGCTGCTAGGAAAAGCAAAACAGCGGTTCTATAACAACAAGTAAACCAACATTACATGGGACAAATGCTCTACTTTGCTTTCCCGGCGCATTCTTTTCAACAGTAAGACCACCGCCTCAAGGTGGGAAGATCTCAAGCTTTCAATAGTAACATGATGAATCGTTTGCCGAGGCATGGGAACGCTTTCAAGATTACATCGCAGAATGCCCTCATCATGGAATGGAGGATTGGCTACTTATGCAGACTTTCTATCATGGACTAGTCTCTAGCACTCGTGAGTCCATGGATGCTGCAGCTGGAGGAACTTTCCTGTCACTTAAGCTCACCGATGCAACAGCACTCGTTGAGAAGATGGCCTCAAATCAAAGCTGAAATGAAGAACGTACGCAACCTCGCAAAGAGAGGAGGAGGCACTCATCATCTCAAGGAAGTCGATACATTCACTGAAAAGTTAGACCTCATCATGAAGAAGCTCGAAGATAGAGACACTGAAAAGAGAGAAGTCATGCACATCAATGGTTCTATATGAATTGTGAAGAATGTGGAAACACAGGACACTCAGCAGTCAACTGTCCTAAAATTCAAGAGGTTGTGAACTACATCAATAATAACACCAACTATCGTCCTCAACAAGGCCAAGGATGGAACCAACAAGGCCAAGGATGGAATCAATCAAATCAAGGATGGAATCAACAACCACGACAAGGTAATTTTCAGGGTAACAATAATTACAACAATTACAATTTACCACCTTTACAAGATCTAGTTGCTTTGGTCAATCTAAATTGCTAGACCAAATGTTTAAAAAGGTAACTTTGAATGATAAAGCATTAGAAAACATAAACACTAGACTAGATACCTTTGCTTCTGCTATTAAAAATCAACACAGCTTCAATAAAATGTTAGAATCATAATTAGCTCAATTAGCAAAACAGCCGCTCCTCCAATGAAAAAGGTAAGGCTCCGGGCCAACTAGAAGATTTAGAAACCGCAAATCTTGTCGATATTCACAATGCAGGTCATTACTACACTCAACCATCGGATGTGCAGTGGGTTGACCACTCACTCCCTGAAAAGAAAGAAGACCCTAGAAGACCTGTTATTCCTATTTCAATAGGATGTCACACCTTTCCAGAGGCTATCTGTGATTTCGGCACAAGTGTCAACATTATGCCCAAGGTAATTTATAAAAAGATCATAGGAGATCCTTTGTTGTACACAACCATGCGTTTGCAGCTTGCAGATCAGTCCATTTGCTACCCCAAAGGAGTTTTGGAAGAAGCTATTGTTCGAGTGGGACAATCCTATGTCCCCGTTGACTTTGTAGTCATGGAGACTGGAGGAGATGAAAGAGCACCCATCATACTGGGCCGACCATTCTTATGCACAACTAAAGCCATCATCTATGCGGAGCATGCCAAGATTGTGTTTTCTATCAAGAACAAAAAGGAGAAGTTCTCATTCAAGAACCGCATCCTCATAACCCCCGCATTCCCACAGAAGCCATATGAGCAAGCCCAACAACCAGCTGAACCCAAGAAGAAGAAAAACAACAATAGAAGAAGGAGGAAGAGTGAGCTCAGTCAAATCCCAGAAGAGACGGTTCAACTAATCTATGGCAGAACCTTCTAAATTATATGGCCCACAAGCACCTGACATTGTTCCTAAGACCTCTGTCAGCCATACTTGTGTACCACATAACTCAGAATGTTCTGTCGGGTGAAACCCTGATGACACCACGATCCTCCAGGATCAAATTCTTACAAGATATTGTAGTATTACAACCGTTTTTATTCAAATAAAACAGAGTAGCGGAAGATTTACAAAGAAAATAACAACATTTGATCAGAGTTTGATTAAACAAAACTTAACTGTGTTTGCGGAAGCAAGGAAGAACCATAGAATACTTGTAAGAGAACGTCTCAGACGGAAGGTATTCGATCATGCCAAGCCCAATCGGTATGAACGAAGTTAGCTTCACTAGTCAAGACACGCAATGGGGTCAAACAAACCCCCGAGTACAAAAGTACTCCGCAAGACTTACCCGACGTAAAAAAAATGGGGAGAAGACTCGGGAATGCTGGCTAATAGGAATCAAGGTGAGGCTTTAGCAATATCAAAAGACACCCTTTTGCGAAATACTCAGCTGGGGCTTCCTAGCCACACGATGTATGCAGGACCGAACATCTCACATACATCAACTCACGCTTGCATTTCTCCGCACTGAAACGGGTCCTAGCCACGAGAGTACAAAGACACCATCTTCCTACGCCGTCGGTCAACAACCGTCCGACGGGTGCACTCATAGTATGGGTACACGCTACTTCCCCGTCCCCGTGTCCGCTCTCGTATGGATCATACAAGGGAGCTTACCGCCATTAGCATGCGACTAGTACTATCCAATAACCTCATGATCCCGTGGGCCAAACAACGGACGGTCCTTAACCGACACCAGTGGACGATACTACACCAGGGCACTAGCCCATCCTGATGCAAGTCACTCCACCGACGTCTCGATTTACTCATCATCATGTTCTTGTGGTGTACCCTTGACCCCGTCGAACAAGGGTAGACGACAAGCAACATCGGTTTTTCGAAATTCCCTTCGAGGGAGTAAAGTTATCACACTTTTTGAAAACAGTTTATCCAAAACCCTACACTAGTAGCAAGACTAAGCGTATACTAAGCATTTCGAAATCAAAACAGTATACAGGGGTAATATATCAAGGTACGGTAGATGCATCAAAGTAGGGTATCACACAACTCCTAACACCTAATGCATCATATCTGGAACATAAAATCATAAAACTTTCGAAATACAAGGGCGGGTTTGAATGCATCCGGAGCTTGCCTGCGTTGCAGTGAAGTCAGTTGTTAGTCTTGACAACGACATCTTCGATGAATACACCTCGTCAGGGTTGGATTACCCACGAACCTTCTCCGAAGTTTAAACATCGCACTCCTTCGATCTCATGTATACTACACGTACATGAAATGATGTATGTTTAAATGTCATGCTTGACATGGTGGATGATGCAGATGCAAAGCATACAATCTAAAGAAAGTTGAGTACAACTTTCCTTCATGGTGCAACAGATTTATTTATTCACCAAGCATGCTTATCGTTTGAATGCCACTACACATGCAATCCGAAATAAAAGGAAGGGTAAACAGGATGCAAGATGCACATACATAAAAAGATAGCCAACCTAATGGCATAATTTAACTTGAGTACAACTTTCCTTCATGGACAAGTTGTATTCAAGGGTCCATGGTTAGCAGCTATGACGACCTCGGATAATGCAACGCAATCAATGTAATCAACTTGCCGAAGGTCATTAGGGTTAATGACCTAGGGTCATCACTCAATCCCAAAGCCAAGCAACTCTAAAATGATTAAGGTTAATTACTAATTAATTAACCATTTTTACAGTTGTTGAAAGCCACTAATTAACTTGCTAATTAATTAGAGATTAATTAAACCCTAATTAATCAAGGAATTAATTAAGCATAATACAAAACTTAATCAAAACCAGATCAAACTTTATAATTAAGATCATCTTCATCTAATTAGCACACAAAACAAATTTCATAATTTTTGGACTTATATTTTATTTATGAAAAATCATAGAAGTTGCATTTCTTAATTTAAATAGCAAATTAAAGCACAATTAAATTTTATCAGAAAAACAAAGTTAGTATTTTTCATGAACAGAGAACATCACAGGGATCACACACATATTTTTCTTGCATTTTTATTTGCCCAATTTAAATTATAACAAAAAGAAGAAAAATAGAGAAATAAATTCATTTTGGAAAAAGGAAAACTCTTCCCTCTCTCCTTTCGGCACTCAGGCGGCCCAGTCGGCGGCTGCTTGGCCCACGTGAGCGCCGCGGCTGCGGCCCGGCTCCTTCCTCTCCCCGACAAAGGGGCCAGGCCCTGTCGGCTTCTCCCCTTCCTTCCTTTCTTCCCCTACCGACGGACGACGACATTACGACAGGCGGCTCTTGCCGACAACACTCCCTCCGACACAACCGACCACACCAACGGCTTCCTCTCTCACCGTAACGCACCCGACGAGCTACTACACGCTCTATGTCAACCCCGAGTGCTCGGACGGCGACTACGGGCGCTCGCCGGCCAAGACGGTGCACGGCCCGGCTCATCGGAGCAAACCCGACAAAACCGAGCACGGCAACCGACGCGACGCCACAGCGCGAGTTCAACACGACCCGAACACAACTTCGAGCTACCTTGGTTAAAGAGAAGAGGCTCACGGCGGGGTGGTGGCGGCGGATGGCCGGAAAAAGAAGAAGGCGACGGCGCGCGAGCAAACCCGAGGGCCTCACGGCTCGGCTGGTGACTCAACGTGTGCGCAAGAAGCTAACGGGGCTGGAGGCAGGGGCAATTGGACGGCGATGCAGTGGGGTGCTCGAATTTCGTGAAGGACCGGCGGTGGCCGACGGTGAGCGTAAGAAGGAAAAGGGTGACGACGCCGCGGCCGGGGTTTTGTAGGCCAAGGGCGAAGCCGGACAGTGGAAGGAAGCTCCGCGACGACAAATGAAAACGGACGGGCGCCGCGTGAAAGGCGGAAGGCGCGAGAGCAGCCACGGCGGCGGCGGTCGACCGGCCGGCATGGGTGCTCGAGGCGAGCATGCATGCCCCCCCCCTGCAACACCAGAAAGGGGACACCTATTTGTTTCCATTTTCAAAATTACTTTTAAAACTTGAATTGTTCATCAAAATATCCCAAAATACAGATGGCTCAAAATTTTGTGCTCTACAACTTTTATTAAAGAAGTTTGGTCAGATTCAAACTGGTTTTTGAATTTGAAGTTCAAATTTGAAATTGAAGCAAAACCCTAACTTTAGAGATTTTAAAATTACTTTTAAATTTTGAATAAAAGATAAAAATCTCCAAAAATAAAAGTTGTTCCCTTTCTCAAGATCTACAACTTCCATTTAGGAAGTTTTTCATGAAACCAAATAATTTTTGAATTGGAGTTTAAAACTCAAAAGGGGACATTTTCCAATTTAAATAACTTTTAAAATTAGTTTAAATTTTATTCAAAAACTTGAAAAACTTTGTATACCAAAGTTGTAGAGCTCAAAAAGATGCACAAACTGTATTTTTGGAGTTTTCCCAACTTTTGAATATTTTGAGGTGAAATTGAAAAGGGGGCACAAACACATTGAAATTTAGGGTTTTTGAAAAGGAATTTCAAATTGGACTTTTGGGCAATTAATTAATGATGTTGTAGTACTTTTCAAACCCAACCAATGACACACTTTCAAAGTATAAAGTTTGGTAACATTTATTTAGAAAATTGATTATGGTTAGCTCCCAGAAATTGAAAATGAAATTGAAATTCCAACACTTAAACAAATCATGGAAAGAGTTGGCATTTGAATTCCAAATTCAATTTTTGTTCTTGCTTTGCATCATTTGACTTATAAAACATGTTTGGAAGGTGAAACATAGTTAGCCACACATTCTCAAACATCAAGGTTGGTTTTAGTGGATTGCTTTTACAAACACAATAACACATATAAGTGAAGTTTAAATAAGATACACACACACATACAATATAAAGAGCGCAAACCAACCCTAGTACTTGTAAACTCATTTTATTTAATTAACAAACTACACTAATGATCATCAAGCATGATTAACATATCAAAACACACTTGACATACAAGACAAAGCATTACTTATGCAGGGGTCATTAATACCATGACATGCGCTAATGCACTTGATGCTTGGTGATTAAGAAATTAATAAACATAATGCTTAATGTATAATATGATGACATGGTGGGTTTATGGTGGATTTAGGTTAACGTAACACCAGGGGTGTTAGTTAACACCGAATATGACCACTTGTTAGCACCACCATACATTGTCAAAAGAGAAGACCCAGGAGTCCCGACTATTAAATGCACAATTAAGCAAATGATTTTCCCTAAGACCTTTTGTGACACTGGATCAGGGGTCAACGTCATGTCAAAGGTAGTGTACAATTATTTATTTGGTGATGAATCGTTATACCCAACCTATATATAGCTGCAGATGGCGGACTTATCAACAAGATTTCCAGAAGGCATAGTAAAGAACGTCGCGGTAAAGATTAAAGATTATTATATACCTGCAGATTTCTTGGTCCTTGACTGCAGGAAGATGACAGTACACCTATTATTTTGGGAAGACCTTTCCTCAACACCGCCAATGCAATCCTCTATATGAGATCTGGACAAGTTCACTTCCATCTCCCCGTCGGAAAGGTACGTTGCGATTTTAATAGTTACACTGACAATAATTCGCCCCAGAAGATACGAAACAGGAGATGCCGATCCCACCATAGAGCAAACCTGCTCTCAAAGAAGGAAGGAGAAGACTATCCTAGTGAAGCTACAAGGTACGAGGATCAAATCACTAAACAAGAAGCAATAGAACCTCGCTGGAGCGAGTGGGACAAAGAAGCTGAGAGAATGGAACAAATTGCTAAGCAAGAAGCAAGAGAAATATAAGAACAAAATCAAAGATGTTGGAAGAGAATAAAGAGACATCATGGCAAGATGAGGAACTGTCTGACGCGTCCTCAGACAATGAACTTTACAAGTAAGTACTCTTTCCGACCTAGTCTTGTCGGTAGACTCTAAATTCCGCCCCCTTGCCATAAAGTAACAATGGTAGTTATCTAATTACTTTAGTACATTTATTCTTTTGCATGTTTAAAAAGAAAATAAAAATCTCTTACTGCTTTATTATAAAACTTTAAAAAAGCTTCATAGGATTAGACTTATGGTTTACCCCGTAAGAATATTCGTTATGGTAGCACAAAAAAAATAAATTTTTATTCCTTTGCATATAAATAGAAAAGTACAAAAATAATAAGAATCATGCTACACATTCATATCTCCCAGCTCACAGAGATAATCAATTACTCATCCTGGCCGACCGCTAACCTCTTATCATATTCAAGCCTCGAGTTTTGGTTTTCTTGTTGGAGTATATATTTACAGATTATACAATTAAAGAGTGAGACAGACAGGTGGGTCACCACTTGCTAAGCTTACTCTAAAAAGATCATTCAAGCGAAATATGGCAAACATCTAGCTTGGAGGAGGAGCATCCCCTAGTTATCGGGTAACTATACCTACGCGATTTATCGAGTCTGTTTTATAGTTATAAAATACCAAAAATATGTGGGCACATGAAGGTCCACATCTGTTGAGTCTTTTAAGAGTCTTTAGTTAAATAAGTCTAAAAAGCAATAAAAAGAAGTCTTAGTTAATTAGAGTGTGTCTAGAGTCAACTATAAACTAGAAATTTTTTTTAGAAATAATGAATAGTTGCTCTGTTAGAATTCTTTCAAATACCTAGTTTTCAACCTTGAGTTCTCCTAAGTTTTGGACATGATTGCTTTAACTTGATAATTTACTCTGAACCTAAAACTTGTGGAGTAATATGCTTGAGCTAAGTCTAGGTGATTGACGGATATGATATAAGAGAGTTTGAGCTACTATTTATCTTATTCCCGACGATGCTAAATTCTAGAGATTTATTTTTTGAAAATTTTAAACCCTTACATGATGAGCTCTTGTATGACAAAGTTGAATTCCTACCAAAGCCATATATGATACATATCTTAGAATAGGAAAACTTTACTCATTTATGCTACTTGCTTTCCATTGAGTTTAGTCAACCTTTGTCGTATACTTAAGAGAGTCTTGTCATGCTTTTAAAATCAAGATCACTCACACACTTTATCCACATATGCATTACTCTTACCCTGAGAGTAAGCACAACCATTTTCCACTCTTATCTATTTCCACCTCCAAATGTTTTGTTCCTACACTGGGAGAAAACACCCAAAAATATACATAAACCTATAGGACAGCCTTTGCTTATTTGCTCCAAGTTCTTTACTGTTATCTCTTCAATCAATTATTATATCTAAGGATGCATGTGGCTATGAAAAAAAAGGGAGTAAAAGATGGACAAGTGTCCCAGCATTAGAATAATGGGTGCTCATATGCCCGCCTCCCAACGAGAAAAAGAAAAGAATAAAGGTAGCCCATATTTTCCCGAGAAGTTCGAAAGTCTAAGAAAGAAGAGAGATTTATTCTAAAGAGCAAAAGTAGAATTAGAATTAGCCACCACATATATACCTATCCACCATATTTCATACACATGCACATCTTGGTTTGATTGTATGACTCGATTCTCTATAGATCCATTGTTTGACTTTACAATATATGAATTGCAAGTATGCTTATCCTTGTTTAATGTCACTCCTATAAACTCCACTATAATCCTTAGAATTAGGAAGGCATGATATCATGAATGCCTCAGTGAGATCCATAAATACCACAGACTTTGAGAGATTGAGGGTGTCATACAATTAAGCTCTGAGTTTTATTGTGAAAACTTGCAAAACTCTGGAACACTAGTTGAGTAAAAGAATTTGAGACGTAGTGCTTGACTTGATTGTTCTGTCTTTCAATTACTTAAGACCCACGTGAAGGTTAAAAGCTCCACAGTTAAAGGTAATATGGGAGAGTTTGAAAGTTAGAGTAGTTTTGTCTAAATCCAGAGAAAATTTTTGTTTGAGAGCATGTGTACTTGTCAGAATAAAAGCATTGTAGCAACTCCTGATCCAACTCTAGGTTTTACTAAGGGACTAGCAAAAGGTAAGCTTAGGGGAGTTGTTGACGGTGGATAGCGTCAACATTTTATATATCAAAAGGCATGAAACATACATCAATATCTAGAAGGCTAGGGTTTTATCTAACAATTTCCGCGAGTTTTGGTGATTTATCAATTTCCAGGGACTGAACCAGAAAACATTGAAAAAGGGGTATAACTACAAATCTACACCATGGAATTATCCGAAACTCAGGAATACGCTAAACTACTCTAGAAGGATCCAGAAGACACCAGAGCGAAGGGGAGGCAGAGCCACCTCCAGGTGGGGCCGGCCGCCCCACACCGCTAGGCTGGCCCCCCCCATGAGGAGAACCCTCTCCCCCCCTTCTGGAATGTTCCTCCACCGCCTTTGAGGATCAATCTCAGCCCTACGTGAAGTCGGTTTGATCAAACGGCTGTCATGCATCCCACCGGCTATATAAGCGGAGCCAGACCTCCCCCTAGAAACCCTAACTAATTCATTCAACTCATTCATTTCATCTCGAGATATTTGGTGATCAAGTCATCTAGAGCTTCAAGTTCTAGTTCTTCATAGCCTTCTAGTTCATAGTTTAGCCTAGTTAGATCTAGAGTAGAGGAAGTCAAGTTCTTCATCGATCTTGGATTCCCGATGTTGTCAAGAAGAGAAGAGTCTGGTATAGTTCTTGAGCTTTTCTTTCTTATTGTAATATCTGTGTTTGTACGATCATTACTAGCAATATTATTCTTTATTATTATGTTCTTGATTGCATTGTTTATTGTCTACTTTAATATGTCTAGTATAGTTAGTTTGCTATTATATTCATGCACTGGTTCGTATAGCGCTTATCTATTCAATTGCATGGTGAGTGGTAGGCAATATGTAGACATGGTGTCTAGATGCTTTGCTTATCTGCGAGTATCCCCAGTCGTGCCGGATAGTGAGGTAGATCGTGGGTGTGACAATCCCATTGAGTCCTTTGTAGGCCTTCCCCGTCGGTGGATTGGTAGAGTGGGATTGCCAGGGTTAAGAGGAGGTTCCCTGTACTCATCTTCTCCTGTACATTGCTCCGATGTGTTAGGGAACTATAGTAGTATAACTTAGCCATGATTGTTAGACATACTTGCACTAAATGAAGTAGCTTTGACTGTAGCTTGAATACTTAGGAGTTATTTCTCTATTACCTAATTAGACAAACGCTGACGTGATTAGAGTGCTATGATGGGATTAGTATCATTAGGAGATGACTGATCATATTTATCATATTTATCATTTATCTATTGTTTATCTTGTGACACCTTCCTCGTTATTGAGGAGAGTTGACATTGGCTACATCTCTTATTCACTTTGCATATATATGTGTTATCAATACTATAGAGTAGCTTCTTAGCAATGCCTTCCCCGTGGTAGAATATAAATGACAACCCGGTAATACTCTAGGTAAAATGCTACAATGGTATAATTATCTGCTCGCTTGCAGAATCATTCTTAGTTTATATTTATCTTTATTTATTTCTGCATAGTCACATAAGATGATAAGATTTAGTACTAGAGTTTATTCCTAGCTTTACAATTAGGGATGATAACCTAGTTTCACAGTTAGGAGTAAGGGTAGAGAGGCTAGTGGCTAGTTGCTAAAGACAAGTTAATTAGTACCAATATTTCTAGTGTCATTGCGTGTGATAGAGATTTGGGTTTTATTGCAGTGACGTTAGAAATGCCAACACCGGCCTCCCCCTAAGGCCTTTCACGCTCGTCTTCTGGAAGCTTCTTCCACCGCCTTCAAGGATGCATCTTGACCGTCCCTTAAGTCGGTTTGATCCTACGGCCGTCGTGCATCCCACTGGGCTATAAATATAGGGCCAGACCCCCCTCCCTGGGGGCACCACATTATTATGGAGATGTAGAGGCGTCCCCCGAATGGATGACCTCTCACCTCTAGAGAATTAGGGCTAGACTTTCTAATGTAGTAGATTAGTTCTAGTTGAGAGTTAGAGAGAGCGGAGCTACGCTCGGGTTCTAGAGGAGTCTTCAGAGGAGTCGTCAGAGTTTTGGTATGTCTTTATATTTATTCTTGTAAGACTTATGCTTTAATATATTTTATCTTCTCTATTTACTTTTATGCATTATATTTGATTGGTTAGTATAGTTGTTATACTTTAGCATAGGATCTTCGCCTGTTTTAGGTGCTCTAGTTATCACGTGTGGCTAGAGTAGTAATCGATAGTGTAGACGTGGAGTCTAGGCTATAGGTTACCTGAGATTGCGTCCAATTCTTTCGGTTAGTTGTGGTAGCCCCAGAGGTGACAGCTCTGTTAGGTCTTCGTATTCTACCACGTCAGAGTTGGTGTTTCGTAGGGCTCGTTGGCAGCCTTCGCCAACTACCTTTTTTCTAGTCTTATTCGAGAGTTGGAAAGGTACTGCTGCCCCAAAGTGCTATTGAGTGATTGCTATATCTACCCATGAATTAGTTATACAGAACCAAAGTAAAAGAGAAGTATTTAGGAACCTTGAACTCTCCCGTTGTCCTCTCACTTTAGCTATCTACTCTTTTATCATAGAATTCTCCTGTGTGTCTGTGTCATTTACGCATAACTCCTATCATCTATTATTTACCCCTACTCTAATCTAGTTGGTGTACTAAGTTAGTAGATACATGATGGTGAACTATCAATGTCTTTATCCATTGTTTCCCAGTGGTAAAATATAAATAACGATACTTGGAATACTCCCGGTAAAATTCAACAATGGTTTTCTGTGCGCTTGCGGAATCCTTCATATTTTAATTGTGCATAAGAAATACCAACAACCACGAACCTAACCGACTAGACCTACAGAGGGAAAAAAAATACAACAATGTAGAGGTTTACCAACAAAGGAGATAAAGTCACGCTGGCAAAGCATCTACTGGGAAGAGACGAGACTACGGTGGCAAAGTATCCGTCCGAGCTAGAACCTCCGACAATATGACAAAGCATCCGCCAGGGACAACATGGTAAAGTATCCGCAAGTAGCTAGGTTGTCATCACGCACTCAGCCTACGAACATGAGCGAGGAGACTTAGGTTTAGGTGACGCCGGTTGCGGGCATCCGCCAAAGAGAGCAAAAATAGCCAAGTATCCGCTATGAAGACCTGAACAACCGGGGCACCCGGCAGACATACCAATGCGAAGATTATGATGAAGCATGCGCAGGCACAACACAGTAAGGAGAAACTCCGATGATCGATGCAAAAGGTGCAACGAAGGCACAACTGCCAAAGTGCACCAACGAAGCGTTCAAGAATAGAATGACATCTGCGGACACCCTCAACTTTGGCAGAAACACCCAATTGCTCCCATCCACCCCTGCAAAGGAAGAGAAACTTCGGCAATGCCTTCAAGAAGGTAAGGTCCAATCATAACTCTCGATACTGTACTAATTTTATTTTTCAACTTCTCATCGACTTGCATTATTTTTTTATTGCATCGAGATCTTTGCTTCAAACTATTCTAGATGATGTATTGGTGCTTGCCTTTTATACCATGATTCAAGTTTACGAGGTAGTTTTATTAGATCGGACTTGCCATCGGCCTTCTGCAATTTTAGCCACGTCATACAATTTCAGCCATCGGACTTCTCAATTTCAGCCACGTCTGATCTGATAAAACTACACACCGTAAACCTGGGCCTTGTTTAGTTCCATGCAACTTTCAATTGGAATTACAAGTTTTTCCACTCTCTCTCCATCACATCAATTGTTTCCCGCATGTAAATAGCATTAAATATAAATAAAAAAATAACTAATTGCACAGTTTGGTTGTAAATCACGAGATCGAATCTTTTGAGCCTAGTTGGGCCAATGATTGGACAATATTTACCACAAACAAACGAAATGCTACAGGACTTTACAATCTCTCTCTCTCACAAATATGTTGCCGCATGTAAAGAGTATTAAATATAAATAAAAAAAAATAACTAATTACATAGTTTTGTTGTAAATCACGAGATCTAATCTTTTTTTTGAGCCTAGTTGGGCCACGATTAGACAATATTTACCAAATAAAAAACGAAGTGCTACAGGACTTTATAATCTCTCTCCTCAAAAAAAGTTTCATGGAACTAAACAAGGCCCTGGATCCATATTCTATGCATGCTCAAACAATTAATATTTAGGCCTGCACAAATCACAGGCCCGACAACGAATGGACAAGATCCATGCATCAAGTTAGCTAGTAGACCTCACATTTAACTTGAGCCTCTACTCTTTTTTCTCGGTCTCTCTCGCGTGTTACATGTGCGTTGTTTTGAACTATCCAATGCTGCCACCTGCATGCAGCTAGGGCAAAACTGAGGCATAACTTATTTCTTTCTCATCTCCATACATGCATCTACGCCGTCGTCGTTGATTAGCAATAAGCAAATCTGCACCCTGCTACTGTTAATTACTGTGTCGTGACGATCTCGTTGAGACGTAGCTGACGACATCGAGCGAGAGGGTCGATCGGCACTGTCGCATGAACATCCTCGATAGATCCAGCTGTCGGTTAGTGTCGGTGCGCAGCTACAGCCTACAGCAAACAGCATGCATGCTTCATTTATCAGTACACAGCAGAGATCCAGAGACATGCAGTTGGCTTGGGCGTGGAATGGTCGTCGAACGTTTTCATTTTCAGCTGTTCCTAGCTGGGCGCGCGGGGCGGCCATTAATAACTCGCTATGCTAGTTCGCACGCACCGCACGCAACAAAGCAAACAGCAGATCGAGGTCCTCCACTTCACCATGTGACATATATAAGCACGCCACCCAACTCGATCAACCGTGCATATAGTGGCACGGTGAGGCTATTAATTTAGTATTTCGGAGGAGTATAGGCGTATTTGCCACATCGATCATGTCGGGCGTGTGGGTGTTCCGGGACGGGGTGATGCAGCTGCTGCCGGCGTCGTCGTCGGCGCCGAGCCGGAGGAAGGCGCTGGTGTACCTGCCGACGGGCGAGACGATGGCGTCGCTGGAGGCACTGGAGCGGCGGCTGGCGGCGCACGGCTGGGAGCGCTACTACGAGAACCGCTCCTTGGTGCAGCTCCACCGCCGCGACGGCGGCGCCGACCTCATCGCGCTGCCCCGCGACTTCACGCGCTTCCGCTCCACGCACATGTATGACGTCGTCGTCAAGAACCGCGACCACTTCAGGGTCGTCGACCACCCCAACTAATAAACTCTAATCTGATCCATCCATCGGTCTCGGTCACAACTGTGCTAGAAAGATAGACTTCATTGTATGATTTTGTTTCTACTCATTAAATTTAGGTTTTTTCTTTATTTTTAGAATACTGCTTCTAACTTGTTTGGTTTACAAAATTGAGATGCATTATCTTGTGTTCATGATCATTTCAATTAAGATCAATCTTGTACAAAACTCTTTTGTGGTTTATCTTTTTGGATATTTATTATGGTCATCTTATATTATGGCATGCTTTAATCTAAAAACAAAACATAACATACATCATGATATAAACGAGCATGAGCAGTTCATTCACAACACATGCAAATCTGTTACCGAACAAGGATATATATGCCAGATCCTACCAATATATCCATAACACGCATAACCAAATGCCATCATGAGATGAGTTCAGTTTATACCCTGAGTGCAGACCAAGCCGCAGGCAGGGCGAACACTGTTACCATCATCAGACTTAGTCATGATGGCATGCTCGAAATAGTCAATCTAGGCTTGACATAAGCAGTGCGGTATGCACTATAGTCCCACGACTGGTCGTAGTAGATGTAGTCGTTCACTAAGGGAAGAACGCAGCCGTCAGATCGGACGAAGACGAAGAGTAGTCGCGCGGATACGCTCTCCAATAAATTGATCGATCGCCTGCTCACCCAAAGCCCTTGTGTTGCAAGGAGCTTTGAGCCGGAGATCGTAAAGAACACAGTAGAGTGTCATGGCTGAACTATCCTGAAAACATAGAAGAATTCAGAAGAAAAAAATAGACCACGGAAATAGTTTAGAAATTCAACGGTGACTTAGTAAAAACTAGCAAACATGCCCGTGCGTTGCAACGGGAGAAAAATTATCTACTATATTTATAGAAAAACGAGGATGGGGAATGCTATATGTTTGTTTATGTTTTACCTCCACAATTTAAGTTAATATTGGTAATAATATGACTGTCTAAGCCTTATCAAATTTAGGTACAACATTGGTAGATTTTTTTATCCCAAAAGCACATAAATATTTATAAAAATCATAACTTTAATTTTATAATATTCATGTGTTGCTAAAAATATCGAGTTCCATGACTTTCTTTAAAGACCATGAAAATTCGTAGTTCAAATATCTGATTAAAGTCGATGAGTTGTCGAGGACCTATCTCGAATAAACAATAAACTGGTATATATTAGTTTACTGATCAATTAGTTGTATCATCAATCATCAACTGCAATGCAAGTCGATGAGTTGCCAATGACCTCTCTTGACTTTTCCACATGGTACTCCTCAGGTGAATATAGAGATATATTTATTTAGACTGGAAACAACAAATTGATATATAATTTTAGTTTACTGATAAATTAGTTGATCATTGACTACTCTTGAATTTAATAAGTATATGTTTTGTTTCTAATTAAAACTAAATTAACAATTTAGAAGCGAAAAATCTTTATTTTTATAAAAAAAGTTAATGGTTGAAAGGTCCATGATGTTTTTGTTCAGCCGGCTCATAAGCTGAAAACAATTAGGTTTTGTGAGAGAAGAATGGGTCTTAAGTTGACTCATAAGCTGAAGCAAACTGGGAAGAAAAACCGAAAAACGCGAAACTTGACAAAGACGCAGAGGAAAAAACTTGGACCAAGCACACGTACAATACAGCGAAGGAACATGTGAGAAATGGGCAAATAAAAAACTTAGAAAAAACAAATCTGAACGTGTGATTAAATAAATGATTAAAAAGTAAACCACACATGGAAACGGGAAACTAAAGGAAACAGTGGCACGGATAAAATCGTCCGGATAGAAAAGGTGCATATGGATAGAACCAGATCGAATACGAACCAGATGGAATACGAGCCAGATATTAATTGGGCTTAGTCCAATCTAATTAAATTGTAAGGCCCATAACAAATAATACGTGCTAATACCTGCTACAAAGGATTAATCCCGTACCGGCCGTTCACTGGAAGTTGACTTAGTTTAGGTAGCGTGCCTGTGCGTTGCTACGGGATAGCTAGTCTTTTATACTAAAAACATATAGATCGCAGGATAATACAATAACTGTAAAATTAAATAACGATATTAATGTGACAATTGATCTAAAAAAGCAAAATTCATGAAATTGATAACAAAGTCACAGAGACCACAACATCGTAGGCTTACAAACCATATTGTATAAACCTTTCCGTAACGTTAAAGAGTCATCTAGAAAATAAATTATAAAATTAAAATAGGCCATAAAGTAAACAATTTAAATCAACCAATGAAAGAAACATAAATTCACAAATGTTCTAGCTATTGGAATATTTTCCCGTACAAATGCGATCCATCAGAACTCATACAAACGTGATCCATGGGAACCTTAAGCTACTACTATTATACGGAAGTACCTTTCGAAAAGCCAAAGCTGCAACCTGCACATCAATTAAAGACAGGAGGAATTAATAGGAATGCATTGATAGGAGCCTGCATTGAAATCAAAGGTAAAAGGCAAAAATACCCAATCTTCATGATAGAAACCATATTATGACAAAGAGAAACACATATTTTGATGGAAACTATATCATGAGAAATAAGAAAATCAACCGACAATCACCGGGAGTGTCTGTACTACATTTTTTTATCTTAATAAGCCATATTTCTCTAAACATAAGAATACATAACTATTTTCCTAAACACAATAGTAAGAATACAACACTTGTACACCTATGCCATATGTTTCTTATACATACCGCCCCCTCTCATGCATATCAATTTACGTCTGGCCCCAAAAATAATATCAGATAAGTATTGAGTTCCTCATGTTATGAACCAATAACAATATAATCATTTATTGAACCAACCATATATAGCATCAACAAGGGAATATCGTGAGTTCTGGGTAAAAGCTGTGTGTTGATGTATTTCTGAAGGTATTAACAGTTTATTTCTCTAAAAAATCGAAATAAAAAAAATCAACACATCTTCTACAGCCCTGAAATAATACTGTTATTATTGACGATGACATAGCAGGAAGCAAATTCTATCTAGACCATGATATTTTTTTTAGAAATTAATAATCTGCAATAAATAATGAGACTTAATGCAAGTATATCGGCAACCGACCAGTTAACTGGAAAATAGAATGCCTGGTCTGCACCACCATGGAGGACAATAGTCGTTGTGTGACCAGAAGGGCAGCCACTAAATATGTTGAACCTTTCATTGCCAACTTGCTTTTCCTCGTTCCTGTATGTTTTAGGGTCATGCTACTCAATAAATTCTTCAATGAATTTAACACCTAGAGCATACTAACATCACATAGGTATACTCACCTGAAAGAGATTGTTTCCTAGCTGATCAAATTCTTTATACAATACTTTCCTGTATTGTTATTTCACAAAAGAAACATTCATGTTATATCCTAGAATATTAACCAGGACAATGCTTCCCTCATCAGGTTTCAGATTTTTTTTAATTCAAAAGCCAATCATTAACACAGACGATAGGTACCTTGTGGCGGCTGCCATTGTAATTTGTAGATGGATTAAAAAACAAAAGGTCCAGCCTGCGAACAACAGCGACTCAGCTACCAAAAACCAAGCCAATTAAGCCATGTTTTAGCAAAAAGCAGCAGCAAATCCAACCAAGAAATGCACTGGTACTGATCCTTGTATATATACCAACCAGTGTGTTGTTAGTTAACAGAATAAAACAGCATACATGGAACAGAACAGTCTGAAATTGACCGTGTTGGTAGTTGACAGAATGAAACAACATGCATGGATCATTATACTCTGAAATAGACAAACACACTTTAGAAACAAGTACCATCGCAAGACCGGGTGGCATTGATGTGTCAATGAAGGTTCCATCATCAGAGAGTAACAATATAGTGAGATGCTAATTGCTAGATGAAGCAACCAGAAACCGGCCACAGACTGAAGTGGAGAGCGTCAGCTGCATATACTGAACCTTCACATGAACAAGCCTGAAATCTTTTTCCATGACACACACAGATGCAATAGATTAGCTTTTGTTCCTGAACTAATCAAGGTCAAGCTCAGTTTTAACAAACAGTCCTAAATTCAGAAAAAAAAAAAGGCTCTTATCAATGAGAGTAAAAAATTGAAACCACATGACAATAGCAACTGGTCTCACCGATAGAGTACCATGCTAGATAGGTAATGAGGCATCATCACAGTACAATGATATTCTTCTAGAAAATATTACAAATGTGTTGCAAAATTGTAATCTCAAAAATACAGTTACTGCAAATATACTCTTCATGCAAGACAAACATAGCTTTTCATTAAGTAATTTCACATATACTCACATTGGAAAATTGGCAAACTTAGTTACTACAGTCGGTATTTAATAACTACCTTATCAGCACATCGCATCAGGTTAAACAAGTGCAAATCTGTGCATTCTAGCCATGAGAGAGGGGAGGAATTACTATAGAGGAGCAAGAAAGGGATTAATCTGGACAAATCTGTCCATCTTGAGCAGGGTCAAGCCATATCGCCTGAGCTGCTGAGCAGCAGCAGCAGCAGCAGCGAGTTGAGGAGGCTATGCAGCTGGTGACGCCACCTGGACCTGCCGAGCAGCGGCGGGTGGAGCATCCAGAAGACGAAGGCTTTGCCGTCCCAGATCTGTAGCCAGTCGCCGTCACCGCCGGCCTTGATGGCAAGGCGCCGGAGGTCAGGCGAAGCAGCGCACGTGGAGGTTGTGGGGCTGTATGATGGAGCCCCCCGGCCGAAGGGCACGGGGTGGAGGGGTCGGGGTTTGCGGCGATGTCGAACTCCCAGACCTGACGGCCGGCGTGGGTGTCCTTCGTGCAGAGGCTAGGTCCCTGCGCCCCTCCGTGATCCGCACGTGCGACGGACGAGGGCAACCGCGCCTCGCGACAGCGAGGGCGACGTTGACAGCGAACGATGGCGAGGGCGAGGGCAATCGCGCGGAAAGACGGGGCACGTCGTCGCGTCGCGCAGGAGGGAGAGCGTCGTTGCTGAGGAGCAGAGGCAGCCTGGCCGCCGCGCCGTCCATCTCCCACCGGGCGACGCGCCTGCCGTCGGGGGAAGTCAGCACGCGGTGGGAGGAAGGAGCGACGGTACGGAAGAGGGAAGGATGGGTCATGGCCTCACAAGATGCTAGCAGGAGTGGGCCGGTCGTTGCGCGAGATGAATGGGCCGGACGCCGATCATTATGCGAGATGAATGGGCTGGACGAAAACGAGGGCTGGACGAAAAATAGGCCCGGACGAAAAAAATTGGCTGAAAGTTTTGCCTCTTTATTATTAGGTATAGATATAGATATAGATATAGATATAGATATAGATATAGATGTGACTCTTTTATCTAGGGCGAACGAACGGGCCTGTAAGAATCTTCCACTCGTTAGTTCCGCGGACACCTTGCCTTGGGCCGGGGACGAGCCGGCAACTGTTTCAGTTCATCTCGCCCGAACAACTGAACTGAGGCCTGCTGCCTGTGACGATACAGGGCCTGGAAAATAGGACCAGCGGCGAAAACGAGCCTAGAAAAACCCTGGGCCTCAAGGGCTCAGCCCAAATATAACGTTGCCCCGGGTTTTCCTCCCCAAAATACAAACAAATCGGCCCCACCCATTGATTGAAAACACCAAATCGAGATGGCGGATTTCTTGGATCGAGTTTCGAGCATCAACGCCGAGCACAAATCAACCCCTCTCAGCCCGCGTCCCCGGCACGAGCAGATGGGCAGGCTTTGGGTGCGTGTCTTTTCTCCGTCACCCCACCCGCCCCCGCGCCTAGCTCCCGTGGAGGTGGAGACCAGGGCCACGCCCCGGCGAAAGGAAGCATGTGGCGCGCCCCTGCGCTGCGCCGGCGTGTCGCGCGGTGGCACAGGCAGGCAGGCAGGCAGGCGCGCGATTGGATCGCCCGTCCGCCACGGAGAAAGCGTCGGCATATCCTTACCCCTCCCGTGCGAGCCGCGACACGTACCGGCAAGGCATCGGCGGCTGTTCTGTTCAGTCAGGACTCACCACTCACTAGGCGTGTGAGTGCCACGCTTCTGTTCTGCGTCCCAATTGCGCCTGTGCGCCTCGGCCGACCCCTCCATAGACGTCCACGCCAGCCTCACGTGCTTGCGATGGGCCCCCGTCCGTCCGCCGAATAGGAACAGTGCTGCCGATTGAGGAACCCATGTCCATGCCATGTGGTTCCTTTCGCTCCAGCGGTCCTGCCCATCCATCGATCACACACAGGAATGTAAGCCGCAGGAACAGAAACGGATGCCCAAACTAAATGATCGGCGTTTGTAAGCTTGGAGAGTAGGCGGCGTCGCGTCGGGAGAGAAAACACAGCGTATCAACTGACGTAGTAAGTATGATCGTTGCCCTTGGGCTCACAAAATAAAGCATCTGTCGTCATCTCGTCAGGGACATACGTACATATCATCAGGAGCCTTGCGATGGTACTAGCCGTGCGCCTGTGCCAAGGAAACAACGGTCATGCAGTCCTCCATTGCATTTTTGTCATCGCCAGAGGCTAAAGCTAGTGGAAGTTACAACGGCCTGACATGCACGATCCCGACGAGACTGCTACGCATTAGCTAGCCATACTGTGTGTGGCAAGAAAAAACTGCGGCGCAACAGCAGGCTAACGAGCTAGCAATAGCTACGCCATCGATCACCTGATGCGTCATGACCAGACCGGATCGAGCAGAACAAATAATACCTGACGAAGCCACAGGGAAGGCGACGTTGAGAACCCACGCGACTGCAGTGTGTCTGGTTTGATTACGATTATTTCCCACTCCCACCCGTGCAATGCAATGCAAGCGCAATGATAGTTTTTTTTTTTCCGCTTGTCAAACCCTACGGCACGTAGGTGGTGGAGTTAGCGCACCAAATTACTTATCCTAAACAGCGAGCGAGATCAACGAGATACATGTGTCGCGGGAAAAGCGGCCGGCAGAGACAAATGGGGAGGTCAAATCCTCACCTCATCCCGGTCAACTCCATCGTCGGCTTTTCGCCTAACACTCATTCGGAAAGAGGCTTCAAAAGCCTGTCCTCTTCAGTCTTGAAAATAAGGGGAGCGCGCAAGCAGCAAAGCATGGCAGGGAATGAAATCCGAAAAAGGAAGAAAAAGAAAATGCGAACACAAGGTTCATACTTGTGGTTCAGTTGTGATGATGAGTGATTGATTCAACTACTAGCATCTCGGATGGGGTGCTATCGATGGTGGTGAAAGCCACGAGTTCCACATGGACCTTGGCTTGTGTTGTGCAGGTGTGTCGAGCATGGAGGCGGTGGCCGACGGCGAGGTGAAGGTCAAGTGATGGCGGGCCGCGCCGAATGGACCGGAGCGGTGAAAGGGCGGACGATCGAGACTTGGACCGAGGGACCCGAATCGCCGGGCGGGATCGCGTTGCGGCACTTGGCTTCGACAAGTGCAAGGACATGGGCCGGTTTGTTGGTTTGGGCCTTAAAACCAACGGTGGAGGGTTTCGGTGGTTTGGGCCTCAAAACCACCCTGGGCGGGGTTTCGGGTTGAGCCTCAAAACCCCGGGCGGAGGTCCCGAGGCGGACGGACGGCACATGGCGGCATCGGGGAGGTCGCGTCGAGGCGGCTTAAGCTACCGGTGAGAAGGCGCGGTGGCCGTCGGATCAAGAATTGCATCGAGTCGGTTCGAGTTGGACCGCAATGTCCCTAGGGCTAGGCGGTTTTGCTCGGAGTTGTATCAGGGGCAAAAACTGGAAAATAAAATAAGCCCGGTCGATAAGTAAGGTGGAGGGAGCCCCATCTCCCTCACCTCTCCCATTTGCATTTTCTCATTTAGGGTTTTCTTCCTCTAGTTGCTTGTGAGTGAGAGAGAGGTCCACTAATCCTTCATTAGTGTAATCGAACTCGTGTGAAGGGAATGGAGGTCCCGAATCCTCCATGTTTCCTCGTGGAGTCAGATCATTGAGTTGCTTGCATTGATTCGCGTTTTGTTCTTCGCGTTCTTCGTTTTCCCCTCTTTCCCCTCTTCGCGTTCTTAGCGATTTCTCGGGCTGTGATCCATCTCTTTGCGAACCACTTGTTTCTACTTGATCTTGGTCGTGGGTTGATCCTTTCCACCGAAGGATTTCATCCAATTCCTCACGAATCCACAGATCGGGTCGAATCGAGTTTTTCGGGGAAAACTTGCTCTTGAATCGGATTTCATTGATTTTTGGAGTTGTAGTGTGTTTGGGGCTGTGATCTTCATGGAGTAGCTTTAGAACTACCTTGTGAACCCCTCTGCAAAATTTCAGATCAATCGGAGTTGATTTGGTTGAGTTTTGGATTCGAAATCGAATTTTCCAGGTTTCTGCCCGTGCATACCGGACACGTCCGGTGTGAATACCGGACACGTCCGGTACACTTTACTTTGGAATTTTGGGCTGAAATTTTGTGGAGACCTTCCTCTGTGTGTCTAATTTCTAGGATTAAAATTTCAGGATTTTTGGACATCGTTTGGTTGGGTTTTTGATTTTTCTCCTAAAGTCGCTCTGTGCAGGAAATACCAGACGTGTCCGGTGTAAATTCCGGACGTGTCCGGTATTCCAACCTTGAAGTTTTAATCTCATATTTTGTGGAAAGCTTTCTTAGGGTGTCTACTACCCCTGGTTAAAATTTCATAATTTTTGGACACCGTTTGGTTAGATTTTCTATTTTTCTCCCAAGATTGGTCTGTGCTGAAACTGAGGTCCGGTTCATACCGGACGCGTCCGGTATGAGGTCCGGTATGAAGACCTGAAAGCTGATTTGTTCGCTTCTTGATCGTTCGAGCTCCGATTCGACTTCCACTTGTTGCGTTGGGTTTCTAGCATCACGTATTTCGATCCAAATACTCTTGTCACAAGTTGACTCGAGTATTTTTGGATTGACCACTCCTTCCTTCTCGATGGAATTTGAGTGCGTCCCTTTTGAAGTTTCATCGAGTGCTTGTCTTCGATCTTTCTCGGTTGATCCGCTGTACCTCTTGGACATTTCCAAGGGTATCCACCTACCTGTTAGGTCGTGATCTTACCGCTCGCTTGTGGTTTTGCTTTTGGGGTTCGATTTTGGGACAGCGGTCGAAAGTTTTGAAAGAAATTTGAGGCTCCCATTCACCCCCCCTCTGGTCGCCGTTTTCGGTCCTTCAATTGGTATCAGAGCAGGTTAAGGATCATTCCACCTTAACCGGTTCTTGATCCGCAGAAGGCGACATGGCTCGTGGTTCAGGGAAGCCACCGTTTTTCGATGGAACCAATTACCCGTACTGGAAGATTCGGATGTCTGCATATCTCCAGAGTCTCGGTGCGAGGGTATGGGAAATTTGTGAGAATGAGGCTTACGTTGTTCTCCCTGCTCGTGTTGGTCAGGAGCAAATGGAACAACACGATGCCAATAGCGAGGCACGTAATGCTCTCTTCTCGAGTCTTTCTGAGTCTGAGTTTGAGCGTGTCGGACACTTGACTACTGCTAGAGAGATCTGGGTGAAGCTACAGAGCTATCACGAGGGGACTCCCCAAATTAAGACCAAACTCTTTGACACATACAAGCAGGAGTATGAGAGTTTCCGGCAGCTTGATGGTGAGACCATCGATTCTATGTTCTCACGCTTTCAGACCATTGTCAACAAGATGCGTGCGAACAAGCCAAACTTGCCCTATGACGATCATGAGAGAGCTTTGAAGTTGTTACATGCTCTTGATCGGAGGGTTTGGGATGCGAAGGTGCAAGCTCTTCTCGAGTCGCAGAACTACGAGACCCTCACTTTGTGGACGAGCTCTTGACAAGCTCAAGTCCAGTGAGATCGACCACCGGATCCAGGCCAAACTTCACAACCCCTCTTTCCCGACTATGGCGCTGGTGTCGGGTAACGGTGTCACTAGTTCTTCACTAACCCCCTCCTCTGCGATGTTTGCCTTGTCTTCGTTGATCACAAAGGACAGAGGAGCAGTTGGACGTGCTTTCGAGACGATGAGCTGGCCCTCGTCATTAGCCGGTTCTCGCGGTTCCACAACAACCGCTTGAATCGTCGGCGAGGTGGACCGAAGGATGGATGCTATGGATGTGGCGACCCCGACCACTTCGTCGCCAACTGTCCCAAGCGAAACAAGCACTCCTTCGGCAAGTCCACCTCCGACAAGCACAAGGAGAAGCGCGAGTACACCTCCGGCAAGTACAAGTCCAAGGGAGGCTTTGACAAGGAAGCGATGAAGCGCAAGTTCGTGAAGAAGTTCAAGGCAAGAGAGCGCGCCTTCCTCGCCTCCCTCAGCGACCTCGACTCCGACAACGAGCATGCTTCCTCCTCTTCGAGCGACGACGAGTTCGAGAGGAAGGTCGAGGACAAGCTGAACGGACTCTGCTTCCTCGCCGACTCCACCCACGGAGGCTTCTGCACCATGGCACTTGGTGACGAGGTGGAGAGCGGCAACGGCGATGCTCCCGACGACGACGACGACGACCCATCTAAGGATGGAGGCTTGGAGAACACATGGCTCATTGATTCCGGATGTTCGCGCCACATGACCGGAAGTTCTAAATGGTTCTCCAGCCTCGACCCCGTGCAACACAAAGAGTACATCACATTCGGGGATAATAGTAGAGGTAAAGTGGTCTCTCGTGGAACCATTCGGGTTAACGAGAGCTTTGTTCTCAAGGATGTTGCTTTGGTCTCGAACTTGCATTTTAATTTGCTCTCTGTTTCGTAACTCCTTGAGGATGGCTTTGAAGTGCGCTTTAAACATGGTTTTTCTCGAGTTCTCGATTCTCAGGGAGATCTTGTTTGTCGGATCGTCCCATTTGGCCGTGTCTTTCGAGCTGATTTTTCTCACTCTTTTGGCTCTTCCCGCTGTTTGGTGGCCGGATCCTCTTCTGAGCTTTGGAAGTGGCATAGGAGACTTGGTCATCTGAGCTTTGACCTTCTTGCTAGGTTGAGTTCACTTGGCTTAATCCAAGGATTGCCCAAGTTGAAATTTGAGAAGGATCTTGTTTGCCACCCTTGTCGTCATGGAAAGATGGTAGCCGCTTCTCACCCACCTGTGAATCAAATCATGACCAAGGAACCCGGCGAGCTACTTCACATGGACACAGTTGGTCCAAATCGGGTTCGGTCGAAAGGTGGGAAGTGGTATGTGCTAGTGATTGTGGATGACTTTTCGAGATACTCTTGGGTGTTTTTCATGGAGAATAAGGATGAGGCTTTTTCACATGCTCGAGATTTGATTCTTCGGTTGAGAAATGAGTTCCCTAAGAATGCCATGAGAGCTATTCGTAGTGATAATGGCACGAATTCAAGAACACTCATTTTGAAACCTTTTGTAAGTCTTTGGGCCTTGAGCACCGGTTTTCCTCACCTTATGTTCCGCAACAGAATGGTATTGTTGAGCGCAAGAATCGGACCCTTGTTGAGATGGCTAGGACGATGCTCGATGAGCATAGGACTCCTAGGAGGTTTTGGGCGAAGCAATCAACACTTGCTTGTCATGTTTCCAATCGCATCTTTCTCCGTGCTTTTTTTACGAAGAAAACTTCTTATGAGTTGCGATTTGGGAGGCTACCCAAGGTGAGTCATTTCGGGGTGTTTGGGTGTAAGTGCTTCATTTTGAAACAAGGTAATTTGGACAAGTTTGAGTCCAGGTCCTCCGACGGTATCTTTCTTGGTTATGCTTTGCATTCTAGAGCTTATCGAGTACTTAACCTTGAAACTAACCGTGTTGTGGAGACCTGTGAGGTCATATTCGATGAAACTATGCCTTGTACAACCCCCCGTCTTTGAGCGTGCGGGTGATGAAGAGCTTGGTGAAAGCATTTTTGTGGAGGAGGAGCAGGGACGATGCCGATTGGGGTGATCCCGAGCCGACTCCACCGGCTGCCCCCTATCGAGCCTGCGGCGACTACTTCAGCTCACGGTCCGCCCCCCTCTACCTCCACTTCTTGGGGACCGTTCGAGCAGCTTCCTCGGCCTGCACCGGCTGCACCTGAGGAGGCACCAAATTGCTGAGGGGGGAGGCGACTTCTTCCAGAGAGGCTCCACGACACATTCAGCGTCGCCACCCCCCGCCGACGATGATCGGCGATATTGACCAAATGAGTCACGCGGTCCAGTCATATCACATCTCTCACTTCGCTCATTCTGCATTTGTTGCTTCTTTTGAGCCCCGAGATATTGGACACGCTTTTATCTCGATCCTGATTGGGTTAATGCCATGCATGAGGAGTTAGAGAACTTTGAGAGAAACCAAGTCTCGGGTCTTAGTTCCTCCACCTCCGTGTGTCATCCCATAGGTACAAAGTGGGTGTTTAAGAACAAGCAGAGTGAGGATGGGGTGGTTGTTAGGAATAAGGCTAGACTTGTTGCTCAAGGGTATTGCCAGAAAGAGGGGATAGACTTTGAGGAAACCTTCGCTCCTGTAGCTCGCTTAGAGGCAATCCGCATTCTGTTAGCGTTCGCATGCTTTGCTAAGGGCTTTAAGTTGTTTTTTATGGATGTCAAGAGCGCTTTTCTGAATGGGTACATTGAGGAGGAAGTGTATGTTAGACAACCCCCGTGTTTTGAAAATCCCAAGTATCCTAACCATGTCTTCAAGTTGCATAAAACTTTGTATGGTCTTAAGCAAGCCCCTAGAGCATGGTATGATAGGCTGAAAACTTTTTTGCTTAAGAAGGGGTTTAGGATGGGATCGGTAGATAAGACTTTGTTTCTCCTCAAGCAAGGCAGTGACCTTCTCTTGGTTCAAATATACGTGGATGCTATTATCTTTGGTGGCTCTTCTCACGCTTTGAATGCCAAGTTTGCAGAGTTCATGAGCAGGGAGTTTGAGATGAGCTTGATGGGCGAGTTGACTTTCTTCCTCGGCCTTCAAATCAAGCAAACACGGGATGGGACATTTGTGCATCAAGGCAAGTACACAAAGGATGTCCTGAAGAAGTTTGACATGGGCGAGGCCAAGCCTCTTTCGACGCCCATGTCGACTACGACCCCCTCGACGCCGATGAGGATGGAGAAGCGGTCGATCGGAAGGAGTACCGAGTATGATCGGATCGTTCTTTGTACCTGACGGCGACAAGACCCGACATCCGCTTTGTTTGTGTGCCTCTGTGCACGCTTTTCAGCGTCGCCACAAGCACCTCTCACCGTCAGGCGGTGAAACGCATCATGAGGTACCTCCGCTTCACTCCTGAGTTTGGACTTTGGTACTCTGCTTCTTCCTCGCTCTCTCTTTGCGGTTATTCGGATGCTGATTTTGCTGGCTGCCGCTTAGATAGGAAGTCCACGTCGGGGACTTGTCAGTTTTTGGGTTCGTCCCTTGTGTCTTGGTCATCCCATGAAGCGTCTAGCGTTGCACAATCCACCACGTAGTTTGAGTATGTTGCCGCTGCTGCTTGTTGTTCCCAGCTGCTTTGGATGATAGCCACCCTACGTGATTTTGGTCTTGAGTTCTCTAGAGTGCCCTTATTGTGTGATAGTACTAGTGCCATCAGTGTTGCTAAAAACCCAGTACTTCACTCCAAGACCAAGCACATAGATGTTCGCTTTCACTTTCTCCGTGATCACCAAGAGAAAGGCGACATTGAGTTGCATCACGTAGCCACCCAGGATCAGCTTGCAGATCTTCTCACTAAGCCCCTCGATCAAGCGACTTTTGCTCGCTTGCGAGGTGAACTGGGTGTGTGTTTCCCTTTTTAGAGGAGGGAAGCACTTTGTTTGTTGTACACTAGTTTTAGTTTCTTTTGTAGTCTAGGTTTTGATTTGTCTTTGTATGATAGTGCATTTGCATTGCATTTTGTGATATACTTGCATTTTGAGCTTCATGTATATAACATTTGGAATAAAACTATGCTCTTGTTAGTATGCCTTGTGAGTACTTTATGGTGCTTGTCAGCTTAGGCTCTTATTGATCATCTGGTATATGTTATGAGTTGAGCATGATTTTCTAATGTGAACTTGATTAAGCTTACTGAAATCTGAAAATGTTCACCGCTTGAGATGGTACCTAGCATGTGTAGGATGTTGAGATCCCTTTATGCTGTCTTGTATATGCTAGGTTGCTATGTCTCATGCTTTGAGTCATTCACTTGCTTAGACACTTTACTTGTGCTAAAATTTGATAACTAAGCTAAGTGAGATGAAAAGATCGAGATGGGTCTGTATTGTCCCACATCAAGGTATCGAGACTGCTTCCAATTGCACATTTGGATGAACTTGAGCCTTGTAGTGGATGACCGAAGCCATTGCTTTGAGCTCCCGATTGTCTTTTTGACATAGGCTCCGCTTGGTTGAAAAGTTAGGCTTGACGATACAGATAACCTCTCGCACACACATGTTTTTGACTAATTCTTGTGCTAAGCTGCAAACTCTGATAAAATTTAATGAAAAACACAAGTCTTAGGTTCGTCTTTGACATGATGTGTGACCGCTGTTTGGGGTAGTTCACCTTGTATATCCTTGTTAGCACCAGGTTGATTTTCAGCTTATGCTTGCTATGTGCTATCTTTGGTGGTGAACCCCTCTTTGACATGCTTGAAAACTGCTCAAAACTGCTTACACTTTATATTTCATATTAGTTGATCAGTTTGAGCATTTGCTAGCACTTGTATATTGTTGCTATACTCATTTGTCTTACCGGCTAGAGCATCTTTTCACTCTGATTGCTATATACCGGAAGCTTCTGTATTTGTGCATGTCATTGCATTTTAGGCTTGCTGTGTGCATTATCCAACAAGGGGGAGAATTTTGACACACACACACATATGCCTGACACATCACATGCTTATGTCAAGGGGGAGTCACTTGACATGTCTTGAAAGGTTGTCTTCTCAGAGGGAGAGACTAGTTCTCAAGGGTTGAAGGGGAGAAGATTGTGTGCACTCATGTATGCATTTGCTCAGGGGGAGTTGTTTTGCATTGCTTATTGCTAGATGTGTTGAGCCTTTGCCTCTTTCTGGAGGATCTAGCATTCCGAGTGTTTCTTGCTTGGCTAGCGGTGTTGAGCCCGCTTTTTGCCTCTTCTTGAGGGCTAGCCATGTTTTGCTTGGTTGCGTCGAGCCGTTGCCCATGTCTTTGGGGACCAAGTTTTGCTTGCTTCAAATGACCTTATTTGGCTTCTCTTTGGCTTTTGGTCGTTTGGTGAGTTTTCTTCTTTTCTTCTTCTTCTATTTCTTTTTCTCAGCCGTGGTGTGTTGGTGTTGAACAATGCACTCATCAAGGGGGAGATTGCGAACACAAGGTTCATACTTGTGGTTCAGTTGTGATGATGAGTGATTGATTCAACTACTAGCATCTCGGATGGGGTGCTACTGATGGTGGTGAAAGCCACGAGTTCCACATGGACCTTGGCTTGTGTTGTGCAGGTGTCGAGCATGGAGGCGGTGGCCGACGGCGAGGTGAAGGTCAAGTGATGGCGGGCCGCGCCGAATGGACCGGAGCGGTGAAAGGGCGGACGCATCGAGACTTGGACTGAGGGACCCGGAATCGCCGGGCGGGATCGCGTTGCTGGCGCTTGGCTTCGACAAGTGCAAGGACATGGGCCGGTTTGTTGGTTTGGGCCTTAAAACCAACGGTGGAGGGTTTCGGTGGTTTGGGCCTCAAAACCACCCGGCGGGTTTCTGGGTTGAGCCTCAAAACCCTGGCGGAGGTCCCGAGGCGGACGGACGGCACATGGCGGCATCGGGGAGGTCGCGTCGAGGCGAAGCTACCGGTGAGAAGGCGCGGTGGCCGTCGGATCAAGAATTGCATCGAGTCGGTTCGAGTTGGACCGCAATGTCCCTAGGGCTAGGCGGTTTGCTCAGAGTTGTATCAGGGGCAAAAACTGGAAAATAAAATAAGCCCGGTCGATAAGTAAGGTGGAGGGAGCCCCATCTCCCTCACCTCTCCCATTTGCATTTTCTCATTTAGGGTTTTCTTCCTCTAGTTGCTTGTGAAAGAGAGAGAGGTCCACTAATCCTTCATTAGTGTAATCGAACTCGTGTGAAGGGAATGGAGGTCCCGAATCCTCCATGTTTCCTCGTGGAGTCAGATCATTGAGTTGCTTGCATTGATTCGCGTTTTGTTCTTCGCGTTCTTCGTTTTCCCCTCTTTCCCTTCTTCGCGTTCTTAGCGATTTCTCGGGCTGTGATCCATCTCTTTGCGAACCACTTGTTTCTACTTGATCTTGGTCGTGGGTTGATCCTTTCCACCGAAGGATTTCATCCAATTCCTCACGAATCCACAGATCGGGTCGAATCGAGTTTTTCGGGGAAAACTTGCTCTTGAATCGGATTTCATTGATTTTCGGAGTTGTAGTGTGTTTGGGGCTGTGATCTTCATGGAGTAGCTTTAGAACTACCTTGTGAACCCCTCTGCAAAATTTCAGATCAATCGGAATTGGTTTGGTTGAGTTTTGGATTCGAAATCGAATTTTCCAGGTTTCTGCCCGTGCATATCGGACACGTCCGGTGTGAATACCGGACACGTCCGGTACACTTTACTTTGGAATTTTGGGCTGAAATTTTGTGGAGACCTTCCTCTGTGTGTCTAATTTCTAGGATTAAAATTTCAGGATTTTTGGACATCGTTTGATTGGGTTTTCGATTTTTCTCCCAAAGTCGCTCTGTGCAGGAAATACCAGACGTGTCCGGTGTAAATTCCGGACGTGTCCGGTATTCCAACCTTGAAGTTTTAATCTCATATTTTGTGGAAAGCTTCCTTAGGGTGTCTACTACCCCTGGTTAAAATTTCATAATTTTTGGACACCGTTTGGTTAGATTTTCTATTTTTCTCCCAAGATTGGTCTGTCTTTGAACGAGGTCCGGTTCATACCGGACGCGTCCGGTATGAGGTCCGGTATGAAGACCTGAAAGCTGATTTGTTCGCTTCTTGATCGTTCGAGCTCCGATTCGACTTCCACTTGTTGCGTTGGGTTTCTAGCATCACGTACTTCGTATCCAAATACTCTTGTCACAAGTTGACTCGAGTATTTTTGGATTGACCACTCCTTCCTTCTCGATAGGATTTGAGTGCGTCCCTTTTGAAGTTTCGTCGAGTGCTTGTCTTCGATCTTTCTCGGTTGATCCGCTGTACCTCTTGGACATTTCCAAGGGTATCCACCTACCTGTTAGGTCGTGATCTTACCGCTCGCTTGTGGTTTTGCTTTTGGGGTTCGATTTTGGGACAGCGGTCGAAAGTTTTGAAAGAAATTTGAGGCTCCCATTCACCCCCCCCTCTGGTCGCCGTTTTCAGTCCTTCAGAAAAATAAAGAGCAAAACAATGCCGTGATGACGACGGTGTTATAGTAGCCAACTGCGATCGATCCGTCCGTTTCGGTTTAGGTATCCAGTCTCCTGACCAACTCACGAGGACGACGACGCTGGACATCTCGGCGAATCCATTCCATCCATCCAGTTTCTCATATTTCCATCAGCGGTGACGACGACTGTGAGACAGAGCTAACAACACGGCCATCAACTGCAAAAGCTGTGGCTGTGCCTCTGCGAGAGAGCCGAGAGGCAAATCACAGGGCCTCAGGCTATGCTATTGCTTGCACGACCATGAGGTCAATGGCCGCAATCTGTGGCGAGCAATCTCCTCTTGCTCCTAGGGAGGGAGGGGCTGCTAGCTAGTAGGTGCGGCTTTTGGGCAGCAGCACTGACGTACAGTACGTACGTCGCCGTGGAAGGTGCAATTGGAAGGCGAAACAGTGGCGGCCATCGCGTCATTCAGTCAGTGGTAGTAGCGCCCTGCACGATTATTGTTTTGTCTGTCCTGGTCTACCCTTCTATCAAAACCGGTCGGTCGTCGATTTCCCCAGGTGCCGGCTGGTTAGATTAGGATCGGATTGGGGCCGATCTTTGTCGCGATAAAAAAAAAAAGAGGAAGGGAGGAATGATTACGATCGAGATCGATGCATGCATGATGGCGTTGGTGGACGTCGCAGCCTGCAGTCCGCAGGCTGTTGCGTACGGGCCTCCGCCTCAAGCGCCGGCCGGGAATGGAGGCGATCCAGTCAAGGAGGCGGCCATGATGCACCGTTCGTTGTACTGTAGTACAGGTATGGCGACCGCGCGCCGCCGCCGGCGTGGCGACGCCCGAAGCTTTCTGTTTTTGCATGCCACGCGCAATGGATGTACGTGGACGCCGTCACGCCGTCATGGGCAGCAGAGGACAGACGGCTTAGGCAGCGGCCGCGGCCGCGAAGTTTCGGCAGGCCACCAGGTTTGAATGGGGGCCGGGGCGCGGGTGCGCGGGTCAGAGAAGGCGCAAAGCAGAGCAGCCGCCGCCTGTGTGCGTTGGCAACACCTACCGGGTCCGGGCGTGCCTGGCCTGCGCACGTACGTACGCTGTCTGCCTATGCCGTGCCGGCCTCGGCGGCCGCCGGCTTTCTTGGTTCGTCACTTATTTCGTCAGCAACTCTGCATGCATCGGCGCTCGTGAGGAATGTCCAGCACAACCTGTTGATAATGGTACACTGTAGTAGTTCGTTTATATCCTTTGGTCTACGTGTGCGGCGAGAGAGAACGGCCCGAAATGCCCGAATGCAATGCAAATGCTACGTGCACATGTAGAGCATATTTGGATCTAGATCGATCGATAGATTCCACCACGCGGCTAACAATCAGAAGATGAGTAAAATGAGAGGTGAGAACCAGTAGAAGCGATGTTCATGATATGTCCCGGTTCCGTTTATAAGATGCATAATCTATGTTGTTTTGCACAACAAATGAGCTAAACTGGATTAATTGATGAAATAGGAGCTGCCGCAGTATCATAATTCACATATACTGTCTTCATTCCGAATCATAAGACGTTTTTTTTTAATTAGATACATACTAAAATAAATTAAACAGCAATATATCTAACAAAAAAAAACTATCATACGTAATTTGAAACGAAGGACTACTGATCGCACCATTCGGCTGATGTTATGTGATCGCACTATTAGCAGCTATATGCAACAAGCTAGTGTGTCAAACGCCGCAATCTGTGTGGTGAGAATAATCGCTCCTTCTACAGCCAGTCACCTGATATGTCATCGCCGTGGAAGCCGAAACAGTTGAAGCGATTCGTGTCAGTCAGTAGCGCTAGCGGACATGCCTGTTCGTTTGTCCTTTTCTTCCCGCGAATTTTTTGTATGTTTAGTAGCCTTTATTTGATGATTCATCCCCAGGTGCCACCTGATGACTAGTAGGAGTAGTAGAGATTAGTGGATCGATTAGGGGGATCGATCATCTCGGAGAAATAATAGAAGATTACAATGGATCGACGATGGTGTTGCACACATCAGACAAGTGATAAGTGCCGCAACTTGCGTGCGTTCTTGAATCTCCGACAAACCGGGTAGACACAGCTGCATCTAAGCGCTGGCGTGCACGTACGTGGCCTGAATCCCGTGCTTCCAGCACAGTTTTCGTTTTTTTTTCAAAAAAAGGAAGAAGCCTTGTCGCTGACCCATATGATGCACCGCTGTACGGATATGGCGACGATGATGCGTAACCGACTGACGCGTCGAGCACCCAACCTCAAGACACATCAAGCCCACAAGCCTTGGCGCGGCGTGACGTGACAGCGTACGAGCGTGCATATGGGCGACGCCGGCGGGGGCCGGGGCGGCATGCATGCACGAGCTACCCACACAGCTAGCGGCGGGTGGCGGCGACGGCTGCGGGATTCCCGGTGGCCAGCAGATCGAGGGCAGAACCGTACCTTACCTGAACGGGCCGGGGCGGTGGACCGGACCAAGCTAGCCTACGTACTAGTATAGTCGTCGCGAGAGACGGCCGCCCCGCCCGTAAATACGCGACTACTGTACACAGCAGTGGACAACGCACGGTACGTACGTATGCGCTGCCTGTTTCGCCCGGCGGCGCCGTCGTCTCTCGTATTCATTCGTCGTATCAAGTCCAACTTGTCAATGTCATCGTCGTCTGACGCCTGTGGTAGTTTTTCCAAGCGCAAAGCCGAACGAAGACACTCGTACAAACGCCACCGATCGAGATCGTCTGGGGACTGGGATGCCGCAGATTATTAGTCGTTGCTTTAGGTCCCTTTTTTTCATTATATGAAAGTGAAACCTGTTTACCTTGAAACAAGGGAAGAAGCTAAGCTGCCGTCCGGCCTGGGTCCCGGCCCCCTGTTCTGTATACCGATCGACTTTGTTCTCGATGGCCCCCTAGTCGCGGGGACAAGAGCAGCTAGCTGCGGTCCTGGTCCTCCGTGTGCGTGCCTAGCCGATCGATATCGATCGCCGGGTGCCAAACCCATTCATGCGTGCCCGGCCTGCTAGCTGCTTGCGGCCTCGGGACCCGCCAGTCTTGAAACGGCCACCGCAGCCGATGGCGCTACGACGTACACCTGCGGCGCGGCCGGTGTCCGTGCCATGCATCATGGGGTACGCACGGGCGCTCAGCGAGCTACCACTTTCCGCTTAGCACTTTGACAGTTTGACCACGCAGTGACGATAAACGCCACCTTCCGTTCCAAAATCCTGTGGTCCTATCTCTACGTTCGACTATATGCATGCATGCGTCCAGCGGTGGATAATGGTCGCGACGAGCGGATCGATCGACAACTTTCTTTCAGACTTCTCCATCCTGAACCGAACAGGCACGTACTGTATGCTTCTGTAACGCTGCTGCTATACCACCACGAGCTAGTACAGTGCTACTGCTCCTGGATTATTTGGCATGCACGCAGCAGCGACCACGCCAAGCAGGGAGACGTGTCAGCTGATCGTCTTCATCAATGCGGCGTATGACGACGACGACCAAGAGGTAGAGAGTGGCGTGCCCGCCGCTCCCTCCACTACCGGCCCCCGCCCCCGCCCCGCGACGAGCCAAACCTAACCCCGTGCGTGCGTGCGTGCGTCTGCGTCCACACACCGCTGCTCCACCGTCGTCGCACGCAGCCAAGCCCCAGCCCGATCCCTCCCTGGCAAACCAAGACTCCTCTGAATTCTCATCTCCCAGCTAGTAGTAGTGGTAATAAGGAATCGAATTACCGTTGTATATGCAAACAAACGCATACAGCAGCGTATACTAGCACACATGCCCGTCATCAGAGTCACGAGAGGACAAGCAAATTAAACGAGATGCGGCGCGTAGTACAGGCCTGCTGACGAGCGCTGCTGGAGCACAATGAAAACACTACAGAAACGTCTCAATTATGCAGCGGCCGCACTGCCGCAGCTTGATAGCGCGACACGTCGTCGTCGATCCATCCAGGGCGAGAAAACGAACAAACGACAGACGACGCTTGCTTGTCCGATCCATCGATGCATGCGTTCCCCTCCCCGAGATGAGCCGAAACGGGGACTAGCGGCTGCCAGGCGAGCTCGGCCGTGCTCCGCTCCGTACGTCCGTCCCCCAGCTGGGGCAGCCAGCCGTGAGGACGGAGTGAAAACTGCATTCCGATCCACGCAGCGGGCCTCCCACGGGGACCGCAATGCAACTTATTGCCCGCATCGATGCGGAGTGGAGCGGCAGTACTCACGAGAAGATGCATCATGGCCGGGGGAAGCTATCTGAAATCTCATCTGCGTACTTTTTTTTTTCTTTCTTTCTCACCTCTTTTTGTAACAGCTGCTGCTGCCGCCGCCTTGCACGAGCAAGTGTAGTAGCAGAGCTGCCTGGGACTGGGAGCCTTATCGAGATCGCAGTGGCCAAGAAAAGGGGGCAATAATGCGGGCGGGCTGGCCGGCCGGCTTTCCAAAGCTGCTTCTTCCATCGAGCTGCTCAGCTCAGCTCAGCTCAGCTCGGATGGTAGTGGTAGCTGCTAGTGCTGGTGCTGGTGGTGGCTGTGGCTGGGCGAGTCTTGCCGAGGTGGTGCAGTCCAGCGTGCCATCATCATCCGTTGCCATCGTTCCTCCGTGGATGCATTTGTGTCGTTGCCGTCATCGTCCTGCGCCCAACATGGACCGGCAGGGCCCCGCCCCAAAAGCGCTCAGGCTCATGTGATGTCATCGCCGGACTGACTATAGTCTATAGACTGGTGGTGCTGGGCCCGCGCGTGTTCTGCGGTGGAGCCATCGTCGTGTCTGCCGACGACGCTGATCCATCTCTCGAGTCTAGTGGATTAGAGCACGCTGTGGGGAGCATTGGCAGATTTCTTATATAGTCTATTGTCCCTAGATATCTTAGTTTAATTAAAAACCACATATATGCCACATGATCAATGCAAATTGTAATGTTCATTTAAGCATGTCTAATGTTTGTTTGCATGCGCACAAGGTAGGTGTGTGTGGTGTGATGAGCGTGTGGGTTTGAGTTTGAGGTTGGGATGCAAGCAAGGACAGAAAGGTGTAACACCCCAGCCAAGTCACTATAAAAACCAAGAATATTAGTATAAAAATCGACAGCATAAAAACAAAGCAAAAATACGGAAGCGGCAGCAACAACAAAACCATAAAAAAGGGTTCCACCTCAATTAATATTATTAAGCCACTAAGGGTACTCGTGATTGTTAATTCTAAGTTTATTATAACACGGCAAAGCATCATTATTATCGCTAAGTGTAGAATAAATAGTGAAGATGTGTTGTTAATTCTCTATCTTCAAGCAATTCTTCCAATAAGTATTTGAAAAGATAAGAGGGGGGAGTATAATCTTAGCAAGCAAACTGCACAAACATCTCATTCAAACTACAAGCTCATCAGGCATCGATTTAAGAGCAAATTATTTCCTTGGCCCTAAAAAAAGTGTCTCTTAGTTTCTTGGCCCTTTTTTCCTCGAATTTTGCTATTTGGCCCTAAGACAAACTTTGTTTGGTTTCTTGGCCCTGCTGTCCATTCTGCCGTCAAAGGTGCGGGTAAAAAAGACCAAAATACCCTTTCGGATCAAAATACATTCGAAAAATCATAACTCTTCAATACGACATCGGATGAATATGGTTTTTATATGAAAATTGTAGATCTCGACGAGATCTACAACTTTCTAGTCTTGAGTTTTTTTCATTTGAGGTCGTTCAGATGCTCAAAAAATTAATATATAATTTTAGCACCATAATTTAAGTGCCAAAATTATATATTAATTTTTTTTGAGTATCTGAATGACCTCAAATGAAACAACTCAAGACTAGAAAGTTGTAGATCTTATCGAGATCTATAATTTTCATATAAAAAATCATCTGCATCCGATGCCGTATTGAAGAGCTATAATTTTTCGAATGCATTTTGGTCCGAAGGGTATTTTGGTCTTTTTACCTGCCCCTTTGACGGCAGAATGGACGGCAGGGCCAAGAAACCAAACAAAGTTCGTTTTAGGGCCAGATAGCCAAATTCGAGAAAAAAAAGGCCAAGAAACTAAGAAGCACTTTTTTAGGGCCAAGAAAATAATTTGCTCTCGATTTAACATATGAGATAAGATGGCATAAGAAAACGATGGTTCATGATTAGGTTATTTACCCAATGGCATCACCATAAGTAAGTAAAGGACATTATAATATGCAGTAAATAAGCACATCCACAAATAAACGAACAACACTACACATCATATTAAATTTCATCTCAATTTTAATACTTCAATATAAGTAACCCTTATAGAGTCCAAATGCGATGCATATGCTATGTCCATCGTCTTTCATATCCAACGAGTTATGAAGTTGCATCGTAACCCTGCTCAGGCAACGTACGATGTTCTAGCTATATGGTCATGACTAACAAGCGGTGACATAATCCATGAGAGCACTATGAAATGGTCATATAGCTTTCTTACTGGCCTGCCTCAAACACAAATGCTCCTGACATGAGTGCACAAGATTATAATATACTACAATTGACACAATACATACCTCATATGGCACAACATCCACGATCATAATAAAACCATGTGCCTCATAATGAAAGCCATAGAGACAAGTCTTAACATTGTATAAAAAGTTACTTAATAATTAATTTAATTCTCAGCTAAATAGTTTATATATTGTTAGTTTAGGTTCTAAAAGTTTGATTGACTATAGGTAAAATACAACACATTAAAGTTGTAGCAAAACCACTACTATGTTTACTTGCCTTAGATGATGATGCAAGGATGTGAGCTAATAATGATCCAAGGGTGCACCACCTATTTTAGGGATGGTAGTGGGGCAATTTCAAGTCAGGGCTCAACTGCTAATGTGGTAGAACCTTCTAAATTATATGGCCCCACAAGCACCTGACATTGTCCCCAAGACCTCTGTCAGCCGTAATTGTGCACCACATAATCTAGAATGTTCCGTCGGGTGAATCCCCGATAAACCACGATCACTCCAGGATCGATACTTGTAGAGATATCACAAAGATTACAACAGTTTTCATATACAAATACCGTGAGTAGCGGAAGACTTACAATAACTTAATTTACAAACTTTTTACAAAACTTATACAAACCAGAGTGTTTATTATTACAAACCAAATGGAAGTATCATTATATAACTTTATTACAGATCACACAACCAAAGTGCCCCCCGCCCCGAGGCCACTCAATTCACTCTTCATCGGTTACTTCTTCGACAACCGTCATGCAACAAGGGCCGTAGCACTCTTGTCCATGCGGTTCACCCGCAATGGGGGTTGAACAAACCCCGAGTACAAAAAGTACTCCGCAAGACTTACCCGACCAAAAAGTGGGGGGAGAAGACTCGTGAATGCTGGCTAATAGGAATCAAGGTGAGGCTTTAGCAAGATCAAAAGACACCCTTTTTTGCAAAAAGAGACTAAGCCAGTCCTTACTTTAACAATCACTTATCAAACATATGCCGGATTCAAAACTCTCATTCTCGGACTTTCATTATTACTACGATGCTTTGGGACTCGGATCACGGCTCCCATATCGTGGAGCACACGACGATTCGAATCGCTTTATATACCCAAAGGGGGCTTCTAGCCACACGATGTATGCGGGACCGAACATCTTACATACATCAACTCAACACTTAGATTTCTCTATACTAGCACGGGTGCACAAGTACACACCACCTCACTACGGCCGCTCGGTCACTTCGGTGCGCATCGTAGGATGGGTACACGCTACTATCCGTTCTAGTAATGAATAGTCCAAGTGGAGCTTACCGCCATTAGCATGCGACTAGTACTATCCAATAACCTCATGATCCCAGGGCCAAACAACGGACGGTCCTTAACCGACACAAGTGGGCGACACTACATCGGGGCAATAGCCCCTCCCCGATGCAAGTCACTCCACCGACGTCTCGAGTTACTCATCATCATGTTCTTGTTGTATACCATTGACCCCGTCGAACAAGGATAAACAACAAGCAACATCGTTTTTCATAAATTCCCTTCGGGGAGTATTGTTATCACCTTTCGAAAACAATTTATCAAAACCTACACTAGTAGCAAGGCTAAGCGCAACTAAGCATTTCAAAATCAAAACAAAAGTACAGGGTAATGTAACAAGGTACGATAAATGCATCAAAGTAGGATAGCGCACAACTCCTACACCTAATGCAATATATCATCACATGAAATCATAAAGCTTTCGAAATACAAAGGCGGGTTTGAATGCATCCGGGGGCTTGCCTTGGGGCTCGAAGAAGTGAGGCTCGGCTACCCAATCACCGAGATCAGATCCAACCTCTTCGAAACCCCGAGACGGCTCGACTCCCTCCTCGGACTTCGGCGGCTACGATCTGATGATGCATGATTACAATGCAAAGAAACAAAAGAGCATGCGATAATGATGCAACGATTATTAGTCGATCTTGAGTACAACTTTCCTTCACGGTACCCTTGCATCAAGAAGGTATAACTAGCGTCGACGACGACGGACTAGCGACACACAATCAACATGAAATGCCAAGGTCATTAGGGTTAATGACCTAGGGTCATCACTCAATCCCAAAATCAAGCAACCCTAATGGTGATTAGAGGTGATTACTAATTTATTGACCATTTTACAGTCGTTGAAAGCCACTAACTAACTTGCTAATTGGAGATTAATTAAACCCTAATTAATCAAAGAATTAACTAACTAAACATTAATTAATAAAGGGATTAATTAAGCTTAATACAAAACTTAATCAAAACTCAACCAAACTTCATAATTAAGATTATCATCATCTAATTAGCACATAAAACAAATTTCATGATTTTTAGACTTATATTTTAATTATTAAAAATCATGGAAGTTGCATTTACTAATTTAAAGGAGCAATTTTAATTGTAAACAAAAGTTACTGAAAATCAGAGTTAGCATTTTTCCTGTAAAGAGCATAACACAGGGGAACACAAACATATTTTTGTTGTATTTTTATTTGCCCAAAATAATTTAGTACAAAAGATGAAAAGCAGGGTTGATAAATAAATTTGGAAAAAGGAAAAGCATTTTCCCTTCGGTTGGGCTTCACATGCGGCGGCCCGAACAGCCTCGCCAGATGCCGGCCCGGCCCATCCTCGCGTCGCTTCTTGGCGCCTGCTCCCTTCCTCCCTCTTTCTCTCTCTACGGCACGCGGGGCCCATCGGTCGACCTCCTCCCTCTCCCTCTCTTCTTCTTTCCCCCCTCTCCCGTTCAAACAGAAGGCGCGACGGCGCCGGCCGCGGGATCGCCGGCGGTGAGACCTTTCGGCGACGGGGTTTGGCTCCACACGACCACCGTAAGCTGGCGCACTAACCTAGAGCAGCGGCCGAGGCGACTCGGGCTACGGAACGAGCTCCACCGCTGCAGCTATGGCGGCGGGCAGCATAGCACCTGGTGGCGCGTCGGCTCGCCCGTTGCAAGCTCGGATGGATCAAGACAAGGATTCAGGAGACTCGAAGATGCTCACCAAGACACGACGCTTGGGTTGGAGTGACCGGAGGCGAAGCGAGGGCTTGACCGCGGGCCGGAGGCGGAGCTCGGCCCGCCGGCCGCCGAAGAAAGCGACCACGGCCGCTCCGGCGACCTTAACCTGCGATTGATGGCTCAACAGATAGGCAAGGAAGTAGCGGAGGTGCTGGTAAAGATGGTCGGAGCAGTAGCGCAGCGTGCCACGCGAATTGCACCGGCGGAGGGAGTTGCCGGAGTTGGAGCAGGAGAAGGAAAAAACGACGGTGGCGGCCGGTGCTCCACTTTTATAGGACCGTGACGAGTTGGGGAGGTGGCGGGGAGCTTCGCGACCCTGTCCAGGTGGTTGGCCGCGCGTCTCGGCCGGTGAAAACACGAGAAACTCCACGGCGTCGCCGGCAAAGCGGTGCCGGCATGGGCGCGTGGAAGGTGTCCCCCCTTGTTACTTGTAAAGCACGTGCCAACTCACTTCCTCCCTTTTCAAATTACTCCAAAATTTTGAATAGAATTTGAAAAATTCCCAAAATACAGATTGTGCAAAATTTAATTCTCTACAACTTCTATTTAAGAAGTTTTGTCAGATTTCAAATAGATTTTGAATTTGTATTTCAAATTCAAAAAGAGGGCAAAACCTTAATTTTAAGGATTTCAAAATTACTTTTAATTTTTGAATAAAAGATGAAAATCTCCAAAAATAAAAGTTGTTCATTTTCTCAAGATCTACAACTTTCATGTAGAAAGTTTTTTATGAAACCAAATAGTTTTTGAATTGGAGTTTAAAACTCAAAAGGGGATAACTTCCAATTTGAAAAACTTTTGAAATTATTTAAAATTTTATTCAAAAACTTGAAAAACTTTATATACCAAAGTTGTAGAGCTCAAATAGATGTACAAACTTTATTTTTTGAAGTTTTCCCAAATTTTGAATATTTTGAGATGAAATTAAAAAGGGACAAAAACACTTTGAAATTAGGGATTTTGAAAAGGAAATTCAAATTGGAATTTTGGGCAATTAATTAATGATATTGTGGTACTTTTCAAACCCAACCAATAGTACACTTTCAAAGTACAAACTTCATACTTTGAAATAGTGCCATTGGTTAGCAACTTTTATTTATAAAATTAATTATGGTTAGCTCATCAAAATTGAAATTGATATCAAATTTCCAACACTTAGCCAATTTAACTTTAGTGTTGGGATTTGAATTCAATCAATTTTGAATCTTTCTTTTATATTGTTTGACTTGTAAAACTTGGTTAGGGTGTGAGTCGTGGTTAGCCAAGCACTTGCAAACATCAAGGTTGGTTTTAGTTGGTTACTTTTATAAACAAGGATTAAACATGTGAATGAAATTTAAATGATGACCACATACACATGTGATATAAGGGAACCCAAACAAACCCTAAAATAGTAAACTTGTTTTAGTTGTTCACATTAGTGCTCTCTAATCATGAATGCTCATGCAATGATGATGATGACATGGCAGGTTTAGGTTAACGTAACACCGGGGGTGTTACATTATATTCCCCTTAAAAGGAATCTCGTCCCGAGATTCAAAGCTGAGGGCTAAGTAATGGAAAAGGAAACGTGTTAAACAAACACATCTTACATGGTTTCATAAGGGAGGTAGAAAGGTTCATATTACAAGTCTCATATTTTTTCGGAAAGTCACAATTCTTAGAAACGAATCATGACTTAGGAGAAGGAAGGAAGAAACTCCGGGAAAGGCTCATTCAAGAATTTCTTAAACCAAATTATTCCAAAGATCACATCTATGTTTTCTTTTCAGTACTATCAGATTCATGGGATAGAGATACCCATTAAAAGATATAAGAACTTGATATATCATTTCTTGTATATATACACGCCCTCCCGGCAATTGTATCAAAAACTCATTTTTATCTTCGTTTATGCGAACTTCATGCTTTGTAACAAAAGTATGGTTGATGAATGTATGCGATGCACCAGAACCAAATGATGTAAGTGCGGGGTGACTGGCGACAGGAAACATACCCATGAGAACGGGTTCTCTTGCAAGAACATCTCCAGCTTGAACGTGATACACACGCCCAGGTTTTCTCCCGGCATTTACCTTCGGGACATGCTGTGATTTACCCCTGCCTTGACCCTGATGCTGCTGACTGCTCAACCCTTGCTGGAGGTTGGAGGTATTCTGGATTGGGTAGGGGCAATATCTTACATAGTGTGGCTCTCCACAATTAAAACAGCGACCTCTACCATTGGACGAAGCCTGGGGAGCTGGTGGAGTGGGAGTTCGAATACCCTGGGTATTCGGCTGCTGAGGATAAGTTGTGGCAGCATGGTGAGTGTTCTCATGTTGCCTTTGGGTTTGTTGTTGCTGCTGTGGGTGATGATAAGTTTGATGGCTCTGCTGTTGCTGTGGTGGGTAGTAATAGGGTTGGTGACTTTGCTGGTGCTGTTGATAGTGGGATGGCCGGTGGTTATGTTGAGTAGGGTGAAACAAAACCTTCTGACGTTTCTGGTTTCCGCCAGATGGGTTGGAGAAAGCACGCCGCTCTTCACTCTTCTGTTTAAGCATGGATCTTTCATAGGATATGGCGATATCCACCGCCTCATAGAAAGTGGCAGTTGGGTTGGCAGTAAGGTGAGTTTCAATATCACTCTTTAAACCCCGAACAAAACATTTCTTCTTTTTACTGTCAGTGTCCACATGTTCAGGTGCATACTGTGATAGCTGACTAAACAGGTTCACATATTGCACCACTGATCGACCACCTTGCTTTAATGCTAGAAACTCTTCCAGCTTGGATTGCATCACTCCGTCAGGAATAAAATGCTGACGGAAGGCATCTTGAAACATAGCCCAAGTGACTTGTTGTCCGGTGGGTTGACGTGCTAGAAAGTTTGCCCACCATGCGGATCACGGGGGCCTCTCAACCGTTGGGCAAAGAAACTTGGGTTTCAACAAGTCGGGACAACCCTCTAGCAGGTCAAACTTTAGATTTATAATCCGAAGCCAATCATTAGCCTCTAAAGGTTCCTCAGCCCTGGTAAAGACCGGGGGACGGGTCTCGGTGAAATCCGCATATGTGACTTCGTCGTGATTACGACGGCCATGATTCTCATGTGGTGCATTCTGATTTTGCTGACTTATTTCCCGTAGCATACAGGCATTCTCAGTGGTAGCATGGACTAAAGCTACCACAGCTTCAGCCAAGGACGGTGGTGCTGGTGGTGCCTGCGGGGCTTCACCCCTCTCTTGTGAAGAACCAGCGCGAGAATGATCAGACATCTGTTATAGACAAGATCATATTTATACACAAGCAAAGCCTATAAGATGGAAATTCTAGGGCTAGCAAGAATAGGATTGATTTTACTTAGCCCAACCACTTGTTATCGGGGATATGATTCTTTAAACAAGTGAATTAAACATGATGCATGATCGGACCTACGGATCAAGCAAAAGACTTTTTAAAGTAACATAAACATGCTTTTAGTAATATAGGGCAAAAAGAAAACAACATGATACTCCGCTTAAGACTCTTTTAAATAGCACCTAGAAAGGCTACTAGAAAGAATTAAGACGGAGCAAAAGCAATTTGGACCAAACCACCTTTAACTTTTGGGATCCAAAACATTTTGAAGTTTTCGAAAAGTAACACTGTGAGTACCTTTGTAAGTACCGCTCTGATACCCTCTGTGGCAGAACCTTCTAAATTATATGGCCCACAAGCACCTGACATTGTCCCCAAGACCTCTGTCAGCCGTAATTGTGCACCACATAATCTAGAATGTTCCGTCGGGTGAATCTCCGATAAACCACGATCACTCCAGGATCGATACTTACGAGAGATATCACAAAGATACAAACAGATTTTCATGTACAAATACCGAGTAGCGGAAGACTTACAATAACTTAATTTACAAACTTTTTACAAAACTTATACAAACCCAGTGTTATTATTACAAACCAAATGGAAGTATCATTATATAACTTTATTACAGATCACACAACCAAAGTGCCCTGCCCAGAGGCCACTCAATTCACTCTTCATCGGTTACTTCTTCGACAACCGTCATGCAACAAGGGCCGTGGCACTCTTGTCCATGCGGTTCACCTGCAACAGGGGTTGAACAAACCCTGAGTACAAAAAGTACTCCGCAAGACTTACCCGACCAAAAAGTGGGGAGAAGACTCAGGAATGCTGGCTAATAGGAATCAAGGTGAGGCTTTAGCAAGATCAAAAGACACCCTTTTTGCAAAAAGAGACTAAGCCAGTCCTTACTTTAACAATCACTTATCAAACATATGCCGGATTTAAAACTCTCATTCTCAGACTTTCATTATTACTACGATGCCGGGACTCGGATCACGGCTCCCATATCGTGGAGCACACGACGATTCGAATCGCTTTATATACCCAGCTGGGGCTTCCTAGCCACACGATGTATGCAGGACCGAACATCTTACATACATCAACTCAACACTTAGATTTCTCTATACTAGCACGGGTGCACAGTACACCACCTCACTACGGCCGCTCGGTCACTTCGGCGGTGCGCATCGTAGGATGGGTACACGCTACTATCCGTTCTAGTAATGAATAGTCCAAGTGGAGCTTACCGTCATTAGCATGCGACTAGTACTATCCAATAACCTCATGATCCCAGGGCCAAACAACGGACGGTCCTTAACCGACACAAGTGGACGACACTACATCAGGGCAATAGCCCCTCCTGATGCAAGTCACTCCACCGACGTCTCGAGTTACTCATCATCATGTTCTTGTTGTATACCATTGACCCCGTCGGAACAAGGATAAACAACAAGCAACATCAGGTTTTCATAAATTCCCTTCAGGGAGTATTGTTATCACCTTTCGAAAACAATTTATCAAAACCTACACTAGTAGCAAGGCTAAGCGCAACTAAGCATTTCAAAATCAAAACAGGTGTACAGGGTAATGTAACAAGGTACAGTAAATGCATCAAAGTAGGATAGCGCACAACTCCTACACCTAATGCAATATATCATCACATGAAATCATAAAGCTTTCGAAATACAAAGGCGGGTTTGAATGCATCCGGGGCTTGCCTTGGGGCTCGAAGAAGTGAGGCTCAGCTACCCAATCACCGAGATCAGATCCAACCTCTTCGGAAACCTGAGACGGCTCGACTCCCTCCTCAGACTCGACGGCTACACGATACAGATGCATGATTACAATGCAGTAAACAAAAGAGCATGCGATAATGATGCAACGATTATTAGTCGATCTTGAGTACAACTTTCCTTCACGGTACCCTTGCATCAAGAAGGTATAACTAGCGTCGACGACGACGGACTAGCGACACACAATCAACATGAAATGCCGAAGGTCATTAGGGTTAATGACCTAGAGTCATCACTCAATCCCAAAATCAAGCAACCCTAATGGTGATTAGAGGTGATTACTAATTTATTGACCATTTTTACAGTCGTTGAAAGCCACTAACTAACTTGCTAATTGGAGATTAATTAAACCCTAATTAATCAAAGAATTAACTAACTAAACATTAATTAATAAAGGGATTAATTAAGCTTAATACAAAACTTAATCAAAACTCAACCAAACTTCATAATTAAGATTATCATCATCTAATTAGCACACAAAACAAATTTCATGATTTTTGGACTTATATTTTAATTATTAAAAATCATGGAAGTTGCATTTACTAATTTAAAGGAGCAATTTTAATTGTAAACAAAAGTTACTGAAAATCAGAGTTAGCATTTTTCCTGTAAAGAGCATAACACAGGGAACACAAACATATTTTTGTTGTATTTTTATTTACCCAAAATAATTTAGTACAAAAAGATGAAAAGCAGGCTTGATAAATAAATTTGGAAAAAGGAAAAGCATTTTCCCTTCGGTTGGGCTTCACTGTGCGGCCCGAACAGCCTCGCACAGTGCCGGCCCGGCCCATCCTCGCGTGCGCCTGCGCGCCTGCTCCCTTCCTCCCTCTTTCTCTCTCTCTCACGCACGGGGACCCATCGGTCGCCTGCCTCTCTCTCCTCTTCTTCTTTCCCCCTCCCGTTCAAACGGAAGCGGCGGGCGGCGCCCGACAAGGATCGCCGGCGATGAGACCTTCCGGCGACGGGGTTTGGCTCCACACGACCACTGTAAGCTGGCGCACTAACCTAGAGCAAAGAGCGAGGCGACTCGGGCTCACGGAACGAGCTCCACCACGGCTATGGCGGCGCGGCGGAGCATAGCACGGTGGCGCGTCGGCGGCTGCCCCGTTGCAAGCTTCGGATGGATCAAGACAAGGATTCAGGAGACTCGAAGATGCTCACCAAGACACGACGCTCGGGTTGGAGTGACCGGAGGCGAAGCAGAGGGCTTGACCGCCGGGAGGCGGAGCTCGGCCCCAACGGGCCGCGAAGAAAGTTTTGAAAAGCGACCACGACCGGCTCCGGCGACCTTAACCTGCGATTGATGGCTCAACAGATAGGCAAGGAAGTAGCGGAGGTGCTGGTAAAGATGGTCGGAGCAGTAGCGCAGCGTGCCACGCGAATTGCACCGGCGGAGGGAGTTGCCGGAGTTGGAGCAGAGAAAAAAAAAAAACGGTTTTGGCGGTGGTGCTCCACTTTTATAGGACCGTGACGAGTTGGGGAGGTGGCGGGGAGCTTCGCGACCCTGTCCAGGTGGTTGGCCGCGCGTCTCGGCCGGTGAAAACACGAGAACTCCACGGCGTCGCCGGCAGCAGTGCCCGGCATGGGCGCGTGGAAGGTGTCCCCCCCTTGTTACTGTAGCACAAAGGTGCCAACTCACTTCCTCCCTTTTCAAATTACTCCAAAATTTTGAATAGAATTTGAAAAATTCCCAAAATACAGATTGTGCAAAATTTAATTCTCTACAACTTCTATTTAAGAAGTTTTGTCAGATTTCAAATAGATTTTGAATTTGTATTTCAAATTCAAAAAGAGGGCAAAACCTTAATTTTAAGGATTTCAAAATTACTTTTAATTTTTGAATAAAAGATGAAAATCTCCAAAAATAAAAGTTGTTCATTTTCTCAAGATCTACAACTTTCATGTAGAAAGTTTTTTTATGAAACCAAATAGTTTTTGAATTGGAGTTTAAAACTCAAAAGGGGATAACTTCCAATTTGAAGAACTTTTGAAATTATTTAAAATTTTATTCAAAAACTTGAAAAACTTTATATACCAAAGTTGTAGAGCTCAAATAGATGCACAAACTGTATTTTTGAAGTTTTCCCAAATTTTGAATATTTTGAGATGAAATTAAAAAGGGGACAAAAACACTTTGAAATTAGGGTTTTTGAAAAGGAAATTCAAATTGGAATTTTGGGCAATTAATTAATGATATTGTGATACTTTTCAAACCCAACCAATAGTACACTTTCAAAGTACAAACTTCATACTTTGAAATAGTGCCATTGGTTAGCAACTTTTATTTATAAAATTAATTATGGTTAGCTCATCAAAATTGAAATTGATATCAAATTTCCAACACTTAGCCAATTTAACTTTAGTGTTGGGATTTGAATTCCAATCCAATTTTGAATCTTTCTTTTATATTGTTTGACTTGTAAAACTTGGTTAGGGTGTGAGTCAGGGTTAGCCAAGCACTTGCAAACATCAAGGTTGGTTTTAGTTGGTTACTTTTATAAACAAGGATTAAACATGTGAATGAAATTTAAATGATGACCACATACACATGTGATATAAGGGAACCCAAACAAACCCTAAAATAGTAAACTTGTTTTAGTTGTTCACATTAGTGCTCTCTAATCATGAATGCTCATGCAATGATGATGATGACATGGCAGGGTTTAGGTTAACGTAACACCAGGGGTGTTACACTAATCTGGTTTAATTGATGTAATTTGGATGGTTCCTCCCACATCATCTTAATTAACAATCACACAAATTTATGGAACTATGACAGTGTTGTTGTAAAGGTCAAATATGTAACGTTTTGCATATAACACACACATTGTATTATAAATCGTGTGTGTGCATATATATATATATATATATATATATATATATATATATATATATATATATATATATATATATATATATATATATATATATCGGCACTCGTATTTCCATAATAAATATCGGTTGTGGAGTTGTATAGCCACTTTCGGCAATATCATCGTGGCATCGGTAGTGACCATGAGTATTGGGTTATCCAGGAGGCCAATGGTGACCGACCATGTAATGGTCGCCTTTACATAAATAGAGGATAGTAACTTTTATATAAAAGATCAGATAAAACCTTTATTTCCAACATCAGATTGTGATTCTATAAAAGATAGTACAAGGTAACTAGCCACACATTTGCACTACAGTCTAGCAAGTTTAGATAGTAATCGGGTAAACATCTCATATGAGATTAATTTAAACTAGCAAGATGGCCCATGCAATAGTGTGGTTAGCTAATTATTTATTATGATATTCGAATTTTCTTATTCAAAAATTGATTTTTCAAAAAAAATCATCACGGTTGAGAATGTAAGTATGTCACATCAATCCTATGGAAAAAGACTTTCGAGCAACATGATAAAAGAGCACCGTGGATTGTTGTAATGGAAAAAAAAAAAGGAAAATTGCTAGATATATAATTAATATTGTGTGGTTGAAATAAATGAGCTAGTGGATCTTTCATAGTGATGAAAGCCTCTCATATATGCACTTATTTTGGAATGGAGGGAATTGCTCAAATGATTAAACTGTCTTTTTGTTGTTTCACCTTAATTGATCGACCATACCAATTTCTTTCAATTTTTTCTACGTGTGATTGTCTAAAGCACTTGGTTGTCTCTCCATGCTCCTTCATTGCATCTGTCGATAGATATTGTATATCGCTATCTTCGGTGAACTCGTTGGCTTAAAACTATTGTTACATCCTCCTTTTTTCCACTTATATTCCATGGATGCACAATTTTTGTCAATGCCAAATCAAGATATCTTTCAATTTTTTTGGTGCCCTTAATTCCTTAATAAAACCACAATCCAAGCTCACAAACGATCTAGTTTATTTGCCATCTTCTAAATTGAAAAGTTTAGATGATCTTGTATATTCAATTGTGAAATCATAGTTGCCTTTATTGGTTAACAACCGGTTCGGCAGCCAATTTTTGACTAGTGCTAGCAGCCGGCAGAGGGAGCTCATCTAGCAGGACTAGCCAAAACCAACATACTTGTCGAACAGCTTCAAAACACTATTGGATTATTTACAATGTTACTCATATTTGCTAGAGCTACTATTACCTTAAAAATTATTATTAGGCTTTTATTGCGTTGAAGGAACTATAAATCTTGTCAAACACGACGTTGTCTCATTTGTTTCCACTAGCGATCAACTTGTCATATCATGAAGATAAAGATAAATGATGTCTGTTGTGTTGCTCGTGAACTTCTCATGCATGCACATTATGAAATCCACGGCCAATTGCTTACTGTACACTAAGTTTTATATAGTTGTTTTTTTACATATGTGATATGGAGATGAGATTGCTATTAAACTACAATTTTTAACTTAGTATTTTGTAAAAATAGTTTATATGGACTAATTATTTATTTTTTATGTTTACATTATGTTTGGAGATCAAACTATTGACTTTGATAGTTTTTTTTTTTTTCAAATTTTGACTTTTTATGATTTCTCAAAATTTGACTTTACTAACTAACGTTTTAAATGAATTTGATAGTTTTTTCCTCAAATTTGACTTTACCATGTTATGAAGAGAGACAAAATAGTTATTTCGATGCAAAACAATATTTTACTGTATAGTTCTCATCACGTAGAATCTAACAGATTTTATGGTATAATTTTAGTGTCCACCAGCAAATTCAACAAGAATCAAAGGTGTCCTTGACAAATCTCAATTTTTTTGGTGTCCAAAGAAGAAAAAAACGATCATTTGCGGTGTCCTCCGGCAAAATTCCTATTGTTTTTCTCTGCCGCAAAAAAAGAAGTATTTACTCATAAATATCCCCATAACTTTAATTCTCATGCTTTACATAAGAAGTTATGTAACTTCCTTTGAGGATGCTTAAATATCTATAATTCTGATCTTTGGTTTGATTAAAGTCACCAAGAAGTTGTATTGGTATGCCCGCTAATGATTATGACAGAAACCTCTCTCAATTTTTCATGCGGCGTGAATAGGACTGTAGTATGACTTTCATGATTGCCAGTAAAAAGACTTCCATGATTTGAATAGTTGGACCATTCACTAAACCAAATTTTAATAATACAAATCCTGTTCATAATCAAAATTGTACGCAATTTTTGATATTCATGGAAAATTATTTTTTTGGTAACGGTAATCTTTGTTTTTTTTAAGAAGGTTTAAAGGCCTATAATGTCATATTTATTCTTTATTTTGATATTCATGGAAAAATATAAGAAATCGAGTGGTTACTAAAACTCAGAACGTAATATCAAAAATAGAAACAAAGTAGAAAAAAAAAAGGACGGACAGAGACCGAGGAAAAATAGAAAAAAAGAGGGACGGACAGAAAAAAATAAAAAAGAAAAAAAACGGACCTAAAGGAAAAACAGAACCACAAAAAAAAAGCGAAAACTGCGGACACAAGATGGACTAAGATATTTTTGTATTTTACAATATTATTAGAAAATAACAAAATTCATTATTAATCATATGAATTATTTTCCTCTTTTTATGAGTAATCACCGTTTTAGGCCCTTTTTGCTGGGCTTCTTTAATTTCTGTTGTATGTAGTATTAATCTAGACAGATATGTGAAGATTTGTTTTATTCGTACATTTCTAACGCAAATGAAAATCTTCAACCTTTGCACGGTGCCTAGTATCTGACTCCTCCTCTCCACGGTTAGTCTACATACAGTCCGGACCCAAAGTGTTGACGGCAGCAGCCGCCGCCGGCGGCCCGGTGGCAAACCGGGGCCCCGCTAAACAGCTGCGAGTATTGCAGTTAAACCCATTTCATTTTTTCTTTTAAAAAATGAACTAATTTGAACCGATTGGCCCAGGTGTCAGAGATCCCATACATACTTTCTGGCCCATCATCGCTTCCTCGTTCGACTATAAGAAGCGCACCTCGGTTGCCGCCTTCCTCCCCTCCCAACGGACAGAAAGACACGTTAGCCGAGTGAGTTCCTCTGCTCCTCTCGTGGCCGAAGAGGCAGACCACCAGTCTCCAGAGCGCTCCCCATGGCGTCAGGAGCTGCGGCGGCCCCTGGCGTTCAGGTGAGCGAGCGTCCGTCCATGGCGCTTCTTCACCTCTCCCCAAGCACTCGAATGCTCTTCGATCCCATATGAGCTGCCAATTTGCATGGTTGCTAGGTCGTAAATGCTATGCTCACCTCTTGATTCTTCGTGTTCTGTTTCTTTCCAGACCGTGGTGCTGAAGGTTGCCATCCACTGCCATGGCTGCAAGAAGAAGGTCCGGAAGGTCCTCAGGAGCATCGAAGGTGCGTGTGTTCCTAGAAATTTACATGTGTTCTCGCGCGGGTTTCTGCATACATTCCAGGCTCTTTTGGCTGAAATTCGGGCGGTTCTGGTTGGTGATTGTGTTTCAGGCGTGCAGAACGTGACGGTGGACGCCTCGCAGCACAAGGTGACGGTGGTTGGTACGGTGGACGCCGACACGCTCATCCAGAGGCTTTACAAGTCCGGCAAGAAGGGAGAGCCCTGGCAGTGTCACCCGCCCGCCAAGAAGACCGAGCCCGCGCCGGAGGCCCGCCGGCGCCGAAGCCTGCCGGTGACGGCGGCAAGGATGCTGCTGCTGCGGTTGCGGCGGACAAGAAGCCAGAGGCGGCGGCGAAGGAGAAGGAGGCGCCGGCTCCGAAGCCTGCCGCTGACGGTGGCAAGGATGCTGCTGCGGCTGCGGACAAGAAGCCGGAGACGGCGGACAAGAAGCCAGAGGTGGCTGACAAGAAGCCGGAGGACAAGAGCTCCGAGGAGAAGAAGAAGAAGCCGGCGGAGGAAGGCGGGGCCGCAGAGAAGAAGCCCGAAGCAGAGTCAAAGGAGGAGAAGAAAGTGGAGGCGAAGAAGGATGGCGGTGACGGCGAGGGAGCCGAGAAGAAAGCCAAGGCCGCAGCAGAGCCGGCAAAGGAGGCCGCCACTGCCAATGACAAGGACGAGGCAAAGAAGAGCGAGAAGCCCAAGGACGCCGGTAAGGCGGCGGAGCCTGCCGCCGTGACGACGACGGAGAGGTCCCTCCCTACGGCGCCGGCGCCAAAGCAGGCGTACGAGTACGAGCAGGAGTACCGGCACCCCTACTACGCCCCGCAGCCGGTGGTGAGCTATCACGCGTCGCACCCGAGCTCGAGCGTGTCCTACACCTACTTCGCGCCGCAGGCACAGCCGGCGTACTCCATGCACCAGCCGCACCCGCAGGCGGCCTACTCCATGCACCAGCCGCAGCCGGCGTACTCCGTGCAGGAGCCGCCGCCGGAGAAGCAGTGGTCGCCGTCGTACCTGTACACGCCGTACCCGCACGCGGCGGCGCCGGAGCATTACTACCAGCAGGACCACCACTACGGCCCGCCCGGGATGCACGCGTCGCCGATGCACGACTCGTACCGCATCTTCGACGACGAGAACCCCAACTCCTGCAGCGTCATGTGATGTGCACGAGAGCGCGATCTGATCTTGATCGGCGGCGCGACCCGGGCCCGGAGGACGCCGCCGGCCGCCGTGGACAGCAAGTAGTTGGGGAGGCGGCGCCGCTACCGCAATAGAGAGACCTCTCTGTGGTTGTAGGTGGAGTAGCCTGTTACTGCTCTATCTTCCGCCATTCCACTTATTAGTATAGAGGGTCAAACCTCTCTCCATGACAGAGCTTTTCTTTTCGTTTATCCTTTTTTTACTGTTCTAATCAAGTAATTAGAGCATGTAATTGTAATGAGATACGTACGTACGCATTTACCTGTAGCTAATGTTCACCGCGTCTATATATGCCGGCGACTAGAATTTTGTATGAGCTACCACAAATACATACAGTGCATATATAACAGATTACATACATATAGATAAAGGCAAAGGCGTATTTGTATCTTTTAGAGATCCCAAACATCTCCAGGGTATTTATTTAGTATATATACTCCTGAGGAAGAAGAGAAGCAGAGGTGCATTTGCAGAGAATATCCTTCACCTTGCTGATTCTGCTCGTCAGTTGAAACATCAGTCTAGCTTGGACCTGCCATTGGCTACAAAAACTTAATAATTGGGTCTTGTAAGTTGGATGATTTTACAAGTCTGGTGGCTGTGGTTTGTTTGGAATTCGCTTTCTGGCAAAAATGGGTTGCTCCATAGTCCAACCTCCTTATTAGAGGCAGCTATATGAAGTATATTCAGGGCAAGCCTAGTCCTCTATCTCGGTTATTCAATTAGGAATCAAACACGTAACATCTCATGCAACTGCGGATCAGAGCATCCGGACTGAGAACCCTTATATATAAAATAAAATCTTTGCTAAACCCGAAGAATTTCTCTCTTATCCAAACACCTCTAAAGTATGGTTACGTCAGCCGCAAGTCGTAAACCCTTTTACACTAAGCGACCGATATATGTCACGAGAGACGTGACACGAACCAGAGTCCATACTCTGTAGGGTTTTTATCTCTACGCTACCTCTACTTGGCCATAATTTAATGGCTGATGCTAACCCCTCTTCTTTTTTTCGGTGATGGAGGACGCGAGCACGATAATGATGATTAATTTCAGCGTGATAGCTCAGCCGGGAGAAGGTTTAAGCGCCTGTCCCCGGCCGGGTCAGGCCAAGCTGGCCGGTTTGTTTGAAGGCCTTTAATTACACCAGGTGGGGCTTTGTCCACATGCCAATGATTCATCCCTGCGTGCCTCAGCCAGCAGGCTCATCACATGAATTGATTTATATATAAAGAGTCCGGTCGCTAATAAGAAATCTAATCACACACACCCTCTCAAATCTACTAATCTAATCTAATTATTTGTGGGTTGAGGAGCATGATGAGAGCAGCAAAAGAGAGTGGAGGAGGGCAAATCAGTGGGGAGTGGACCCCATGAAGTGTACCGGATATTAGTAGAGAATTAGTGGCCTAAAACTTAATGCTTGCTTGTTAATTGGGCACTTGGGGTTGGGGGTGAGGAGACAATGGATGGAACGGAAGTGGGGAACTCTCCACTGGGGAATGTGCTGAGACAGGTGAGGTCACAGCTCTGGTTTTGGTGGGAAAATGAAAATTCAGCGATGAAGACAATTTTCTAAGGGCAGGCGTGGCCACCTATCGCAGATTTATGAGACGTGTTTATACACGACTCCTGAGAGCATTATATAGTTCTTCTTTTTAAATACTACTCCATCTATTTTAAATTATAAAATATTTTTATATTTATAGATACATTTCATTTACTATATACACATGTATATTAAATGCATATTAGATGTTATATATCTAAAAAAATTAAAACGTTTTATAATTTAGAACGGAGAAAACACTGAATATATATATAGCAGTTTCGTACATGTCCGATGCATATGTACCAGCACGTATGGTGAATAATCTACGGCAGGTGCCTATAGCTTCCCATGGCAATTGTCGTCACTGATTTTTATTTTGTTTACGTTTTGGTGGTTTGTTTGTACCTGTCAATGACTCACTCAAAAGCATGCCGCCGTGGGTTAGTTGCGCATGCTCGGCCTCTATCTACATGGAATTCAACTACTAGTATTCTCTCGTCTCTTGCTTATTGTTTGACAACTCTGATTCAATCCAGCATATATATGAGATACAGGCGGCCGTCTGTTCCATCAGCAGGTGCTCTCTTAAAAGTGTGTGTATCCAGGCTAAAAACCTGTGATTAGCGTTTTGGATCAAGCGTGAGTGATAACTGAACCGTACCTGAAAACTGCTAAGCTTCTCGTCTCCTTTCGGTGCCGCAGAGCCGGCACATGGGCGTGCCATGCACCAAACAACATGCAGAAAGATTCGTCGGTTTCGCTGGGTTCATTAATTTGGCTGATCGAATGTCTTTTCTTGAAATTGAAACCAAACAAGTTCATCACTACGTACTACAGGACAAAAACGACCGGGAATATCATCGCCGGTGCCAGCACACGACGGTGCCAATTGCCAGAAGCACAGTGCGCGCGCCAGTGTTGGGTTGGCAACAAATGCCTTGGCCTTGCCCAGCCTTAATGATCTCATCGGCGTCAGTTTTGAGCTGATTGAGTACCAATTCACCGAAAAGCTTACACTGGAGACTTACTCAGCTCTCACTCTCTCAGTACCTTTTATTAGGACACCCTTCTATGTGTAAAGTTTGGACCTTGCTCATAAAAGTATATGCCAAATGCCAGATTGCCATTGTGCATTTGGCAATTGTCTGAGCCGGTTTGGTATCAGTGTTGTACATTGTGCACCACGCACCACTGATTCAGCACCAACAGCGACAGCGATCACTTCCCGCCGGTGAAACACTGGTGCTGGACGAAGAAACCTAATTCTGGCTCGGATCGGAGCAGGGGGAAGTGGACAGGAAAGGGGGATAGGATATGCATGGTTGTTGGTGCAATAGCTCCTCGCACGATGGATGTTGGCCTGCCATTTTCTATCCTGTTTTTCCGAGAGAAAACCCCAGGATTTCACACAGTTTCAGCGTGGACCGCAGCAGGCAGGCCGGCCTGGCCTGCTGGCGTCCTCCAGCACTCGGTCGCTGTCGCCAGTGGCAGCGGGGGATCGCCTCGCAGAGAGAGCCAGAGCGGGCGCCGTCGTCGGATTCCTTGGGACGAACGGGGCCGGCCATAACGCCCCAAACGTGTCCGTCTCAGGTCAAATTCGAGCCAGATCCCCAGAGATCTCGTGGAGCCTTGGTGGTAGCCGCGAGCTGATTCGTCAGTAGTAGGCATGGGCAACCAGTCCGTTCAGGCACTTTGGCTTTAGTAACGTAAAGCTTATGCCAGTGTCTGCTTTCGGTTAAGTGTATCATGGCAGGTCTAAGCGCTAGCTGCAACAAGCCTGCAACTGAAACTAATCTTACTTACTACTAGATACAATGGTTGGTGCTGAAGAATCTCTTTGGAAGCAATACATGGCTCCTCCTTCTTTTTCATGGTAGCTAGTAGTATTGTATTCTGAACGATGCCGCTGCTATGTTGCAAACCACCGGCATCACACACGCTGGATCATCAGCAAAGGTGACTTTTGAGTCATCCTTTGGGCCTCTTCTCATGCATGCTGCATCCCCTCTTGATTCCTTGATCACTTTGCTGTTTGCATGATGGAGAACGCCAAGCGAGGGCAATGGGGGATTCGGTTGGCTATTCTGGCATGCCCCAACGACTGCTACTCACTATATAGTACCTGTTAGATGGGGCACACCCTTTTTGCAGACTGTGACCATCTAATCAAGATTAAATTTGGCGTTTTTTTACAACAGATTAAATTTGGCGTTAGGTAAGTAAGGTACAACGCTTAGGAACTGCTTGGATGGATATATTGCAGTTTTATTAGAAAATTAAAGGGCAATGCTACGATACTCTAGGGGGTAATAATTCTAAACAATCTGAGCCATTGATTTATTGGATTTTATAAATTAATTAAATAAATAAATTACCAAAGCAAAGAAAGAAAAATCTACCAAAATCCAGGATTTTACCCAGGAGCAAAGCCTTTCCATTTTTGTGTGTGTGTGTGGTGCACAACGCACCATGTGCAGCAGCGCAGGGCACAAGAAGAGTTTCTAAAATTCCAAAAATGAAAATCAACTTTTTTAGCAATATCATGGTTCTTATATTACAACCACCACTAGATTTTTTTTTACGTGTAAACACTAAGCATATTAATTGTGGCTTTTTAAGATCCAAAATATTCCATTTTGTAATAAATTTGGAGTCAGACGAAAAGACTCCATTTAGTGCTTTCCACTAAAGCAAAATCTTTCTCTAGATACCTTGAACAACGTTCACCTTTCAAGATTTTTTTTTCAAAAAAGACCTAGAGTTGTCTCCTCCCCTAGCCAGCACATCCAAACAACACTCAAAATATGACTTCAACTCCATATCCGATGAACAGCTACACCTGACCAAACATGAAAATTACCTTGTTTCAGAATGTGCCAGTCTGACTCCATCAATCAAAACAACAACAACAAGAGGAAGAAAGATTAGTGCGCAAGGACGACAATGGACACACAATGATTTGCAAATACTCAACCGATTGGTCCCTACCAAAGTATATAGACATGTACCTATCTGAAAAAACCTTTTTTGTACTAGCTATGGTGGCTTGAGATTTCCCTGAGCCTGAAACATCGTAATATCCCCATCGCCAGCCGCAACCGACTTGCACAACTCAATTTTTTGCCCGCCCTTTACCATGGCAAATAATTCTGTGATCCACGCATAAATAGTGTGGTTCATTGTTGTCTTGCTTTCGGAGCTGTCCAAGTGTCCAATGATGTTGAGATCACCGTACAACTGTCGACAAATGTAGTTGTCAGGCTGATTAGGCGTTCACAATGGCCGTCCAAGAGTTCTTGTATCATTGTGGGGGGAAAAAACTTGTGGTTCAAGAAAAGATTTTTGGAGCCTTTTTTCATGAATGGTTTGGCTGAATTTCCCAGTCGATTTGAAGGGTTTGGCACTTTACAAAAGATGAGCGCTCCACTACTGGTTACGCTTCCGTTTACAAGTTTCATCAGAGAATTTAAAGTGATGCTGACTGATGATATTGTTCGCACTACGATACTACGTCGATATCCTACGTCGATCGCTGCTGGCCTGCTGCTGTGTTTTAAGGACTCCACATTTCCACAGGTAGCTATAGTAGCTTTTACTGAAATGAAATGCCTGAAGCTGAAAGTCCAAAACCTGTGGCTGTTCCTGGTAACACCTGGAAATCGGAGACGACACCGACAGTGGTGGCATGCATTTCTGAACTACTGTTGGTTTTGGCGGACACATTTCTGTTTCCGTCCGCGTCATCTAACACATCTCATCTAGTCATCTGGGTTTTATTATTTGACTGGAGATTTTTGGTAGTCCTTGTTGGAAACAATGCGAGCTAGCTGTCTCGATCACTCCAGCTCCAGCTCCAGGTCCAGGAACAGCTTTGTGAATGAGCCAATAGTAAATTGCTGAACGTGTGCGTCATATAAGTCCCCGGAATGAAACCTTTGTCTAATGCACCTAACCCATGGGTGGTTATTTATGAATAAAAAACGAAGTTCGTGAGGTCGACAGACAGGCTGGAGCTGGAGGTGGAAGAGTCCTTTTGGGTGAATCGGTAGGCGCGGCAGATCCTTTCAGCGCTGAATCAGACGGATGGGCACGCACATTCCAGAACGAGTAGCAGTGGCAGGTAAGGTGGCGACTTTCCGCTGCAAACATCCACGGGGCTGACATGGAGCTGCGTAGGCTGTGAAAGCAAGGACTGGGCCGGTGCCCCCGCCATGGTTCTGGTTGGTCGCCATCCTCGGCTACGGCGTATTTTATTTCGCGAAAAGGGCGATCTTGCCGGCCGGCTTGGTACGGTTAGCCATGGATGCAGCGACAGGCGGCCCTCCTCGATCGCCCTCGGTTTCTGAGAACGATCACGCTGGCTGTCCCCTCCTCGCCTGTCCTGTCCCGGCGGCCGGCCGGGGAGGCTTAGCCCAGAAGCAAAGAGATCAGAAAAGATGGCGGGCGGTTTCACGAGTAAACTAGAACTATAGGGGACCCCCGGTTTGCGCAGTGAAAACGATGATCACTCGATCGGTGCATTCTGATGATGCAATGCAAAGACCATATGATGACGGCTCTACAGCTACAACAACGGCGCGCGACACCCCGGCTGCTGGTGACATTGTTGCGTGCACGGCTCAGCTAGCGCGCGCGCACGCGCGCGGGTTAACGTCAGTGACCATGGCTGGGACTGGGAGCTGCAGGCCTGGACGCCCGGGGACCGAAGCTTCTTCCAGGGTGCCGAGAGCCGCCGGCCGGCGACCTTTCCAGCCGCAAGACGTCGCCGCCGCCGGCCGCGGCGGCGCCGTGGCAGCGACGTGTCAAATGCCTGGGTCCGAGGAGCGCGCACTTTTGTGTGTGTATATTATTATATGTGGTGTTTAGTGTTTACTGAGGAGATAATGTAGTTTACCCGAGTTAACCAATGGGGGTCAGGTTTCTTGGTTCAGAAAATGAGCAGCCTGCATTATTGTAAGCCTGGCATCGGTGTCACGCGCACGCCCACAGCCAGATTAGGAGTAGACCACGTTATTTTTGGACTATTTTGGTGCCACTGGACGGTTGAAAATTGAATGGCCCAATATTTCAGTTGGGGCACGTTTGAAGAAAAAAAAAAAGTAATAGGAGTATATTACTTGAGTTTCAGTTCGTGCCTGCAGGAAGCCCTCTCGTGGGTTGAGACTTCAGACCATGGAAAGGTCATGCTCATGCGGTAGGGTGGGGTGGGGGGTAGGACTTGATTTCTTTTTTGGCCCTGACCGGTTACGATTTGATCTGATCCTAAATGAGAAGAATTCAGAAGTGGAGGAGGTGATGCTGATGCCTGTACCGTACTACGTGCTGCTTGCTGTCTGGTACTACATGGCGTGGTCGGAGGTGCAGTTGCAGGTGAAAGTTGTGCACCGTCCGGAGGAGGTCACGGGCACGCAGTACACAAGTGTGCGGTGCGTGCGGTGCATCTCCTGTAGTAGGAGAGTACGTGCTCGTGCTCGTGCTCGTGGACCTGGGCCAACGTGACAACGTCCACTGTGTCTGCACGGTCTTGTGTGAATCATGTGTCTGCGTCGTCCCTTTCTGACTTCTGTGGTACGTACAGTACCTGCCACGTGAACAAGCAGTGCTCCGTAGTACTATGCGTGTATTATCTGGTTTTTCAACAGTGTAATTTTCCGACAAACAAGGTACTATTACGACGCAATGATGCATGTACGGGTTCGTTCAAAGAAAAAAAAAACATGCTTGTACCGAGACTGTCACAGCTCACACGTGGTAGTGCTACCCCAAAGTACGGAGTACTACTGATGCAGATGCAGCCATGCCAAACCCTGAAGAATGTGCATCACATGATGACACTTTTCGCAAGTCCTGACTCGGCCACATTCACAGCTCAGGTAGACTGACTTCACTAAACGCGACATGATGATTATTGATAAGCAGCGTCTCAGTCTTGGAGATTTCTCCGCAAAAAAAGGAGAAAAAAAATCTCTAGCGGAGTACTTTCCGGCCGTCGTCGTCGCCGCATTTGCTCCTCCTCCACCTCCGGCCCCTCAATAATTCGCAATAATTCCTACAGTAAGCTCCGGAGGAGGAGGAGGACCGTTTCGCGACGGCGGCGCGATACGTCCATCTCGTCGAATTGAACGCGCGGTTGGGTCTCGTCTCCGTCGCTGCAGCAGCCAGCGTCAGGTCGACGACGAAACGCCGCCGTGCTGCCCCCTTCGTATGCAGAGAATGCGGTTCTCTGTATCTCGACTAGAGTCGGCTGCTGAATCGAATCTGCGATACATTTTTTTCCAACCTGCAAGAATCTCTGCATCATTTTGCGTTGCTGGGAAGATGGAGATCGCCGGAGGTCGCAGTCCCGTGGATTTTTCTCGGAGCTGCTATCTCCCCAAGCCGAAGAAACAGCAGCGCGCGCAGGCGCAGCTCATCTGAAAATGAATCTCGGCCCAGTTTAGTCATGGGCTGAAATATGGGCTCGCCTTCGTTCGATACATGGGCTGGGCCACAGTTCAGACGCCCACAACCACAAGAGATTCACGCACGGAATCGTCGTCCTAGACAGACAAATCCAACACAGCAACGCCTCAAAGCACAACGCAACACAGGAGCTGGATCCGGATGGTGAAATCGAACAGGGATCATGCTCATAGGGGACCTCATGCCTGTAATCTAGCAGGACTCGTAATAATTTCCATTGACAGTTTGCCACCACGCAGGCTGACCTCAAGGTGCAGGGTGCACTGATGCACTACCTCTGGATACCACGGTCAGCAAGTGGCAACCCAGCTCCAAGCACCTTGCCATCAAACATGCATGGGGCCCTCCCCTTTCAATCTTATATACAATCAGCAAAGATTGCACCAATTGTTGTTTCTTGCCATCTAATCTAACAAGATCTGCTGCTGGTGTCGTATCTAACACTAATAACAGTATTGCCAGCGTCAAGGTGCAGGCTGGACTCATTCTGGATTGGATATCCGCCAATCCACAAGCTGCAGATTTCTGGTTCACGAATCCTCAAACATCAACCGCATTTATTCTTTGCTCAGGAAGACTTGACGAACGCCACCACAGAAACATGAACAAGATTTCAGTATTTTTCAGAGCAACCCCAGCTAAGGGGGAAAAAAAATCTAAAGCGGAAACCAAAGCAAAAAGATACTTTGGCAAGCTAAGAAGCACGAGAAGGTGCACGTCGCGGCTCCGGTCCAGGCCGGCCGCCGTTGTCGTAGTCACCGCCGTTCGTCAGCGCGCCCCCAATAATTCACAAACCGCATTGAAAGCATCGCGCTTCGTTAGTTTCCCTTTCCCCTCGCCGATCGCCGCCGGCCGCATCATCAGGTTCATCAGGTCCACGACCAAGCGCCGGCGCCGTGGCGGTGTGGACGTGTGATTAATGTGTTTCGCTATACATACAAGTCGACGATCTCGTGCTTTCCATTCCGATGGCCCAATACTTTTCTAAATTAAAGGGAGTTGAGGGCCTGTTTGGAATGGTGACGAAATTTTCCTTCTTCTGTGTTCTTTTGGTTAAAATTGAACCGAAATTCATGCATGTTCCTGCATTCCAAACATGTACTTGGGAGTGTTCGGCTGCTCCTATTTTGGGTGGGCTGGCTGGTTTCATGGGCTTATCAGCCCAAGCCGTTCGGCTGCTCTACTGAAGTCGTTCGGCTGCCCTAGTTCGCACTCTCCCGTCGCCGACACTCGCTTCCCCATCATTCATTTCTATTATCGGCATCGCGTGGCTAGGGTTTCACTCCCGCCGCAGTCCGCTCCGCCCCCCACTTCCCCGCCGGATCCACTTGTTGTGGTCACGGCGCCGCCCGGCATGGGAGGGAAGATCCGTCGTCGCAATCGTCCCCTGCGTCCCCGGCCGACCGGTTGGAGGCTGCTGCACCGTCGGCAACCGTCCGGTCCGGGGCGCTTCAGCTGGCGGCGGTCGCCGCCACCATTCCGTCCGTCTTTGGATCCGTCCCGTCTTCTTCTCCGCCCGGCGCTCCTCCTCGGCTCAGCGTCCCTCTAGGTACACTCCTCCCCCTCCCCCCGACACCGTTCCATGTTTCTTGCGTTCGTAACCTTGACCACAAGTTCCCCGCTCTCCTACGCCGCCGGCATCGGCATCCCCCTTACAACACATCTTACCCATGCTTTGTTCCTCCTTACATAGGCGGCACGGATCCGCGTCGGCAATCACTTTGCTGGCCGTGGAGTTCGCCTCTGCTGCACCCACGCCGCCTAGATCGTGCGGTTAAGTTCCACTCCGCCGTTCCCTTTCCATTCCAATATTCCCCCCTCGCACTGCCACTGTATCTCTGTACTTGTGTATCTTGCAGGTCACAGCTCCACTCTTCTTCTTCATCGCCGATCCCGTCGGCAAACTGGAAGTATCGTCGTCATCTTCGTCCTGCAATCAACCTACACCCAGGCGCATCTGTGAGAGGCGGAAACGGAAAAAGGATGAGCCAATCCGAGGCATGTGCCAATCCCTCCCCAAACCCCCCCCAACCCAACAGTGAATGAGTGCTTATGCTTGTGTAGTGGTTATAGTTCTATTTTAGTCGTTTTGGTTGACTGGTTATGCTTGTCTATAGCTTATACTTCTGTTGTAGTGGTTTTTTCCACTGCTTATGCTTCTGTCTTCTTGCTTCTAGTTCTGTTTTAGGTAGTGTTTGGTTTGGTGCATGAAGGTGAATGGGATGAATCATTCAGGATGGACATAGCATGGATGCAATAATTATGTCTGAGATGGTGTTTGTTTTTGGTTGAAGGGGAAGATGTTTCTTTGCTCTGCTTGTATCCCAATGCAGATTCAGTTTTCTATGTCTGTTTCCCATGGTTTTGAAATGTGGTCTTTAGATGTTTTACATCCCAAAGAGGATTTGGTCCTGAAATTTGGTCTCTCGTTGTTTCATTTTCTCCTTATTGTTAGTTTTGGTTCCACACTTCTTAATTTTAAGTTTTAGATTATGTATTGTTATCTTCATTTGGAGTTTATGTTTCAGGTTATGTACACTTTAATTTTAGGTCCAGTCAAGTTATTGTTCAGTTACTAATTATCTTCAGAATTTAGTTTAGCAGTGTTTATTTCATGTCATTTGTCCTTGTGTCTTGTAGTTTCGGTTTCAGTCTGTGCACCTCTCTGCCACCATATAAACATAATAGAAACCACATTCCTAATGAATTGTATTTGGACCAAATGACTGGATCACCATTTAAGCAGACTGTGCCTTACTAGGCCCCCCTACTAATGCTAACTCTCTAGCTTGCTTTGATTTTGTACATGATACTTCAGATTGTAGTTTTTTTTTTATTTTGCCCAGTGTGGCAAGACTATGGGTGCAAGTCTTTCTTGGATGTTGTGACTGACAGCCTAAATATTTGATTCCATTATTCCAAGTAGGCTGTTAGTTCCTTTTTATTAGTTTTCTTGTAGCAACCTTGTGTTGATTATTAACTTGCCATTAATCTACATTTTTTAAGTACATTTGACGCTACTTTTGGATTAAATTTTCTGGTACCCTAGTTCCAATTTTCTTCTATAACTGCGGGTCAGACGACTTGGATGTTCGGCCATATGGCTGTCACTTGGCGAAGTTTCAATTTTATTTTTACTTGTCTTTTTGTTGATTGCGGTTCAGTTTCAGCTATAATCTATTGAAAACTATTTTGGCAATATCCCTAATCGTGTGGTGTAGTCATTCATTCTATGTTGTCCTTTTCCCCAAAAAACAATCTCTATGCCTATCTTGCCTGAACTAGAGATAAACTGAATCACATTTAGTTATTACTATTTATTTGATTGCTTATACTTGTGTTTTAAATTTTAGTTTATGTTACTTTAGAGTTTGACGTTCAGTTTTCAGTTACGCCTTGAAGGTTTAGTCTTGTATATTTTAGTTTTTGTTATTTTTTTAGTTTGAGGCTTACTGTTTCCATATTCCCTTTTTAATGCCCAGTGTAGTGTTTGAGATATCAGTGCCTTGAAGGTTCAGTGTTTCATATTGTAGTTATTTTTTCAGTTTGAGGCTTAGTGTTTCATTGTTCCCTTTTTCAATGGCCAATGTAGTCTTTCAGATATTAGTTTTTATTTATTTCTTTTCTTTTATTTTTTAGTTTACATTCCCAGCATGCTTGCATGTTGTGCTTTCTTTAATTATTTTATTGTCTTCTAATTATTTTATTTTTCTTTTAGCTTTGGTTCATGTTCAGGTTAAGTTAAGTAGTTCCTATTTTATTTTTTTTTTCTATTATTTTTCTTTTAGCTCCAGTTCATGTTCAGGTTAATTTCAGTACAACCTATTTTCGGTTTGTGGAAGATTGGAGCACTAAAAATCTGCCAAAATCGTTTTTATGTCCCGCACATGTTGCTTTTTCTGTTTCGCACGCTTATTTTTTGTTTGTGCCGTGTCAACATGTGATTGCTAGAAAATCTGGAAGATTTCAAACAGCAATATCTTCCATAAGATGAGGAGTCAGTCCTTACTGGTTTTTTTTTCACTTTGCTTATGCTTGTCTACTTGCTTATAGTTCTGTTTTAGTGTTTTTGTTTTCCCCGCACTTAGCTGTTCATGCCATTCAACCAATATGTTGTGCGTATGGCCACAGAATTCCTCCGGCCGCACTTTGCGTATCTTTCTAGATCCGGTTATCCGAGAAAAGATCTCAAGAACTGAACGCCAAAGGGTTAACGGCTGGGGCGGCAAAACATCTATCATGTATTCAAGGAGCGGACTGGTTTGAATTATGACCACAAGCAACCGCAGAACAAACTAACCAAATTTGAGGACCCACTCTCGTGGGCGTAACCTTCTAAATTATATGGCCCACAAGCACCGACATTGTCCTTAAGACCTCCGTCACCGTATTTGAGCACCACATAACCTAGAATGTTCTGGTCGGGTGGATCCCCGATAAACCACGATTCCTCCAGATCGATACTTACGAGAGACATCACAAGATATTACAACACTTTTCATACAAAATACCGTAGTAGCGGAAGACTTAAAATAACTTAATTTACAAAACTTTTGTCAAACTTATACAAACCGAGAAGCATTATTACAAAACAAATGGAAGTATCATTACGTAACCTTATTACAATCACACAACGAAAGCGCCCTCCCCGGGGGCCAATCAACCTAGTCCTCGTCAGACACTTCCTCGATCACCGTCATGCAACAAGGGCCGTAGCACTCTTGTCCATGTGGTTCACACGCAATGGGGTCGAACAAACCCTGAGTACAAAAAGTACTCCGCAAGACTTACCCGACCAAAAATTAGGGAGAAGACTCAGGAATGCTGGCTAATGGAATCAAGGTAAGGCTTTAGCAAGATCAAATGACACCTTTGCAAAAGAGACTAAGCCAGTCCTTACTTTACTACATCAATCACTTGTCAACCATGTACCGGATTCAAAACTTTTCATCATCAACTTCCATTATTACTGCGATGCTGGTGCAAGGATCAAGTCTCCCATATCGTGGAGCAACGACGATTCGAATCGCTTCATATACCCAGCTGGGGCTTCCTAGCCACACGATGTATGCAGGACCGAACATCTCACATACATCAACTCACGCTGGCATTTCTCCAGATCAGAACGGGTCCTATCCACGAGAGTACAGTACACCATCTTCCTACGCCGTCAGTCACAACCGTCGACGGGTGCACTCGTAGTATGGGTACACGCTACTTCCCGTCCCGGTGTCCGTTCTCGTATGGATCATACAAGGGAGCTTACCGCCATTAGCATGCGACTAGTACTATCCAATAACATCATGATCCCAGGGCCAAGGCAACGGATTTGTCCTTAACCGACACAAGTGGGCGACACTACACCGGGGCACTAGCCCTTCCCGATGCAAGTCACTCCACCGACGTCTCGAGTTACTCATCATCATGTTCTTGTTGTATATCATTGACCCCGTCGGAACAAGGATAAACAACAAGCAACATCAGGTTTTCATAAATGCCCTCACGGGGATATGGTTATCATACTTTAAAAACATTTTATTTATAAAGCCTATGCTATCAGCAGAGTGAAGCGTATACTAAGCATTTTGTAAATCAAAACAGGTATCCAGGGTACTGTATCAAGGTACGGTAAATGCATCAAAGTAGGGTAGCACACAACTCCTACACCTAATGCATTATATCATCACATGAAATCATAAAAACTTTTCGAAATACAAGGACGGGTTTGAATGTATCCGGGGCTTGCCTTGGGGCTCGACGAAGTTAGGAGCAACTACCCAATCACCGAGACCAGATCCAACCTTCTCACGATGATCACTTTCTTCAAGAACTGGAGTTGGATTAACTCCCTCCGCAGACGGCACAGCTACACGAGGGAAATGCATGATTACAATGCAAGAATAACGAGCATGCGATAATGAGGCAACGATTGTTAACCTATCTTGAGTACAACTTTCCTTCACGGTATAGTTGCACTAAGAAGGTATAACTAACGTCGACGACGACGGATTAACGATACGCAATCAACATGAAATGCCGAAGGTCATTAGGGTTAATGACCTAGGGTCATCACTCAATCCCAAAATCAAACAACCCTAATGGTGATTAGAGTGATTACTAATTTATTAACCATTTTTACAGTTGTTGAAAGCCGCTAATTAACTTGCTAATTGGAGATCAATTAAACCCTAACTAGTTAAAGGATTAATTAATTAAACATTAATTAAACAAGATATTAATTAAGCATAATACAAAAATTAGTCAAATCATGATCAAACTTCATAATTAAGATCATCATCATCTAATTAGTACACAAAACAAATTTCATAATTTTTGGACTTATATTTTAATTATTAAAAATCATTGAAGTGGCACTTATTAATTTAAAGGAGCAATTTTCATTGTAAACAAAGGTTACTGAAAACCAGAGTTAGCATTTTTCTTATGTAGAGCACCTCACAGAGATCACACATATATTTTTGTCACATTTTTATATGCCCAAAACAAATTATAGCAAAAAGATGAAAACTAGTTTTGGAAATTCAAAACGTAAAAAGAAAAAGCTTTTCACTTTTCTCCCGAGCTCACTTTGCAGCCCACGGCCCAACAGCCCAGCGCCACGGCCGGCTGCGGCCCGCCGGCGTGCGCTGGTTCCTCCTCTCCCCCTCTCTCGCTGACACGCGGGGCCCGTGTGTCATCTCCTTCCCCCCTCCCTCTCCTTTCTCTCTTGCACAGGGCGGCGGCGGCTTTTGCCGGCCGTTCTTGCCGATGGTGACTCCTCCACCGAAACCAACTACACCACTGTGTCCCTCTCTCTCTACTGATCACGACGAGGTACTATACAACCCTAGCCAACCACCGAAAGCACGCATGGCGGCTACCACGGCGGCTCGGGCGGCGGGGATGCAACGGCGACGACGACTACGACACGACTCTCGACCAAACCAAAGACATAAACACGTGCAGGAGCTCACCGGGATCACGGTGCGCTAGAAGATGGGGCAGCGGCGTGGTCGGAGATGGGAGTTCGGCGTGGGCAGGGGCGGCGGCGGCTTGCTTCCGGTGGCACGAACGCGCGGAGGGAGAAGAAATCGCGGCGCCGCGACTCCGGCGATGTCAAGGAGCGGGAAAGGCTCAAACGGTGCGCAAAAGATGTTGCGGCGTTGCAGGCGAGCACAATTGGACCGAGGTGTTAGGGTGGCGGTGAATTGCTGCGCGCGAGCGAGAGGTGGTTCAACGGGCGGTGGGGGGAAAAGAAAGAGCCGCCGGCGGCGGCCGTGCTACTTTATAGGGGCGAGGAGGTAACGGACAGTGATAGCGAGTTCGCGACGACGTCCAGTGCTCAGTGCGCGGGAAGACCGGCGAGGTTGCGAGAACGCCACGGCGGCCGGCAGCAGGGGACGGCGGCCATGCCGTGCATTGAAGCCGGCACCGTAGCAATGCCACCCCACCACTTATGCATTATAAACTGTTTTGCTCAAAAACTCCCAAAAATTGAACTGCACTCGAAAATCTTCAAAAATATAGGTTGCTCAAAAATTTATGCTCTACAACTTTTATTAAAGAAGTTTTGCCAAAATCCAAATATTTTAGAAATTACATTTAAATTTTAAAACTGAGTTCAAATTCTGATTTTAGGAATTTCCAAATTACTTTTAAATTTTGAATAAAAGATGAAAATCTCCAAAAATAAAAGTTGTTCTATTTTTTCAAGATCTATAACTTTCATTTAGAAAGTTTTTCATGAAACTGAATAATTTTTTGAATTGTAGTTTAAAACTCAAAAGGGAACATTTCCCAATTCAAAGAACTTTTGAAATTATTCCAAATTTTATTTAAAAACTTGAAAAACTTTATATGCCAAAGTTGTAGAGCTCAAAGAGATGCACAAACTGTATTTTTGGAGTTTTCCCAAATTTTGAATATTTTGGGATGAAATTGAAAAGGGAAAGTTTCACTTTGAAATTTAGGGTTTTTGAAAAGGAATTTCAAATTGGATTTTTGGGCAATTAATTAATGATGTTGTGGCACTTTTTAAACCCAACCAATGACACACTTTCAAAGTACAAAGTTCATACTTTAAAATAGTGCCAAAGTTTGGTAACTTTTATTTAACAAAATTAATTACGGTTAGCTCACCAAAATTGAAAGTGAAATTCAATTCCCCACACTTAGCCATCAAGCTAGGGTTTGGGATTTTGAATGCCAAATTCAAATTTGATTCTTCCTTGCACCTTGTTTGACTTGTAAATCATGTTTGAGGTGTAAGTCGGGGTTAGCCAAACACTTGCAAACACCAAGGTTGGTTTTAGTTGATTATTTTTATAAACAAAATTAAACTTGAGTGAAATTTAAATGGGATACACATGCACATACGATATAAAGGAGCGCAAACAACCCTAAAATTTAATAAACTCATTTTAATTATTCTCATTAGGGTTTGCTAATCATGAATGCTTATGCAATGATGATGATGACATGGCAGGTTTAGGTTAACGTAACACCGGGGGTGTTACAACTACTTCAAGTATCTCAGCTACCAAAACAAGAGTGGACTTGGCCGTGACCCGCATTAATCGGTGTTTGTTACAAATTTGACCCCTCTTATTGGGAGGACACACTTCCGGTTAGTATTTCCAAAGACACAATGCATAATATCATCGATGCATGTCCTTACCATTTGTTGTCCCGCTAACATTGCCTCCATGTTTACAATGCAGCCTATAGGTACAACCAACGATGACGACGAATCCGATCCCCTAAGCCACCCCCCCCCTTGACCAACCGATAGAGTCGTATGGGCGCACACCACAAGACGGGGGTTCTTTGAAGGTGGCCGGTGGACATCGTGAGGGCACACCCAGTTATACAACAGGGGACACCCCCGAATTTGTGTCAGGTGGTTCCTATGGTAACATGAGTGGTGGTCAGCCATCCAAGAGGCCCAGGGAAGAAGATCTGTTAAGGGACCCCAGGACCGAGCTGAATGAAATGGTCCGTGATATCTCAATAACCGTCAAGTCCTTGAAAGAGTCGCCCAAGAAGACTACTGAAGCGGAACAGATGCAGCGTGTCAGCCAAATTTTAGAAGAAGATGGGATCCCTGAGGACTCGGATCTCCACATCCGGCCCTTATTCTCTGCGGAACCGATGGATCGGGGGTCCTTCACCACCCTCAAAACCGAGAGGGCCGCCTTGCGATGGATAAGACTTAGTTGGGCGCAGGCGGGCCGAGGCGGTAGAGTGGTCGAAGTAGATGCTTTGTTTCAATCGTGTTTGAGCTTGCGGTTTCGATATCGTATTTGCTCATGTCTTGTTTGTTGAGTCCTGCTGTGTAAAACGGATAATTTGTTTGGTTCGTGTCGCATGATGTAATAATGTTACTGGTTTGTAGAACAATTTATTTGTTAGTTGCCGTTAGAACTTGTGGAACCAATAATGGACTGTCGTCCCTAATCGGCAATTGACCGATATCCGATCGCTACCTTCCTTTGCCTCTTGAATTGTGTGCCCTACTGACCTGAACCCGATTGTTATCCTTGTGTGCGTGTTCTTCAGTGAGTCGTTACCTTGAGTCGTGACACCAATCTGCCGCAATCTGCCGGGTACAAGAGGTGCACTTTGGACAACACGAAAAGGCGGTCTTCAAAAGCACCTAACCGACCTAGCGTCCGTAAGTACTTTGTTTATGTTCATTTCAAATGGATGTTGCAAATAATCTTGTCATTTGTAATCATGTCATGTATGAAGTTGATCTGTGTACATGGATTGGTGCAAATAAACTGAGTGGGTAGGTTTTATAGAATCATAGTGATTGTGTTTCCAACATTGGAGTGCAAGCTAACGGACCATGTGCGGGATGGGCTACACCGACGACAACGGAACAAATGACACGGGCACGAGTAGTCCGCGCGACGTTCGTGGAAGAAGAAAAAGCCATTTGCAAGTTATCGGTGATTGGCGCGTCCGCCAAGTTGGCGGATTTCATGAACACACCACCACCTCCTATCGAATTCTGCCGAAGCCCCCAAGCCTCTTGGCCGGCAATGGATTGAATGAATTTGAACAATCCAACCGCTTGCTACACCAATTTTTCGTATGTACCCTCCCCCTCGCTTTGCTAAGGTTGCATGAAATATTAGTGCAAATCATGGCCTACAAGGTGCGCAATGCTTAGGTTCACTTGAAGCGTTAGGGTTGTTTGTGTGGAGTTTAGCGACGAAAAGGGGCAACTAGAGAAATCAAATCGAGGTTCGAGAGGTCTTTGGACACAAAGTAAGTAGGAAGATGCATCATGTAGCAAATTGTATGGAAAGTTTTAACTCGATCCTTGTTCCAAAGGATCGAGAATACCTAACTGTTCATGATGCATTTGCCCCATATAAACCCTACTGATGGCTGCATTGGGGCTATAGATGGCACGCAAGTGAAGGTTCGCGTGAGCAAAGGGTCCAAGTCGGACTACTATAACAGAAATCACGTGGCCTTTGTCAATGTCCTAGCCATAGTGGACATGGATGGGCGCTTCACATTTGTAGGAGCCGGCAAGATGGGCTTGTAATGATCAAGTATGTACTACGGGAGTGCAAGCGGGATCGAGCTTCCCACATCCCCCCGCAAGGTAGTATTGAGAACTAAAATTTTTTTTTCGCATGGTTCAGTGGATGCATAACTGTGTTACTAATGAATGCACACTGGTGTTTTGTGTAGGCCGTTATTATCTTGTGGACTCTGGATATGCGCTAGAGAATGGATACATGGCACCGTTTAGGGGTGCATGGTACCATCTAGATGAATTTAGGGAGGTCCGGTTTGAAAATCTGTCAGAGGAGGAAAAATTTAATAAGGTGCATTCAAGGCTTCGCAATGTCATTGAAAGGGCATTTGGGGTGCTCAAATCGAGGTGGCATATCTTCGAAGGCCTACCATGGTGTGACAGAGATTACCAAGTGCAGCTAATACTAGCATGCTTTGCCTTGCACAACTATTTGTGGGAGTGGAATCATGCAATGGAAGTGACACCTGGGTACCCTGTGTCAGATTGGGTGGAGGTTAATGCAGGCAGCACAATGAGTGAAATGAGGCAGTGGATCAAGTATGGACTGTGCTGGGACATTTTCACAAGGTATGTTGTAGTATGGTAGTACGGTGTCGTATGTGTAGATGTAAATGTGGATGTATTGAATGTTACTAAAGTGAGGGCACTTATGTGTGACTGCAGGGTTGAAGGCACACGCATGGACATTGAACACTAGTGGTGCATGGAACTGCATGGAGCTTTTGCACAGATGACAAGGTAACCTACTTGCCTGATATGTGCACATAAATATGGTTGAAAATTCATGTTGATGTTGTGGTTGTGGTTGTGCAGGGCCATCTGTGAGTGCATGGTTGCTGAGGACTTGGAGATGATTCTGCGTGGCCACTTGACAGCTGTATAGGTAAGCTGTCAATTGTAGAATAGCATGGCCAGTTGCTGGGATTGTTATGTTGTATGGAGGTGGGATTCATCTGTGTCCCTACTTGCTGTTAAATGTTTGTGAGTGTATGGTGTGTTCTCATCACATATGTATGGGTTAAGTATGGTAGCAGTGGTGTTTCAATGCAACTATGTGCTGAAAAATGGACAGCTTATGGACAAATTGATATTGCAAGTATGGTTGGAAATGTACTGGAATGCAACAATGCTGAGGTACTGTAGAAATGGCTAACTGATACAGTGTACTCAATTGTTGGTTAGGGTGTTAAGCTGAATTTGTGGTGTATGATTCGCAATGGAGCTATTCGAATTGGCTGTGGAATGGAGTAAACAGCTGGCGGCAAGTGCCTGCTGTTGGCGCCATTTTTTTGAAACAAATGCTTGGATTTGAAAAATGTCAGAATCAGCCGAACCAGCTGGCTGCAGCTTGAAGCTGTTGGCTTATTTTTTACTGTAGAAAAAGCCAGCCCAGCTGTAAAGTAGCACAGCCGAACAGTCTCTTATGTCTTGCTGGAGCCTGGAGCACGGAAGATGCAAGGTGTTCTTCTTTTTTTTTCCGTGGTGAGGATGCAGTATAAGGACCTCGTGTGGTTTGTCGTTTCTTATTTGTTTCTAGGCTGATCTTTCTTTTGTTTCATCTTGCAAGTTGCAACCTGTTCGTCTCTCCTAATAAAGTGAGGTGGAGATGTTGCTTTGTATGGAGTTTCTCTCTTTTTTTCTCTCTCTACAATTTATATAATAATGATACGCAGTTTCTTTTGTGTGTGTGTTCGAGAGGGGAAAAAAAGAAGGAAAAAGAAAAGAAGTCCGTGCAACCAGTGTGCTCCATCTCTTGAGGTCCATCGAGCCAGAATGATTTTTTCAACCACAATCGCTTTTGCGTCGCTGGGAAGATATTCAGTCTAGGATGCTGACACTAGCTTAGCCCCAGCAGCCCCCTGCTGCGGTGGAGAAAAAGAAAAGAAATCAGGAGCAAGATTTTTGGCAGCAAACACAGCATGAAAGTAATGACGCGGCGCCAGATTTTCTTTTGCCTGCCCGTAGGCCGTATCTCAGTCAGGGCCGAACATCATATCGCTGGAGCCGTCCTTTTTCATCCTCAGAGTACCTCACCTCAAAAGTTGAAAAAAAAAAGTTCCTTTCGACCCAACTTCGTTCCCATTTTCAAGCCAGTGGTGTCGATTCTCGACGCCAGTGGCTCTCACTGGTGCTGGTGGATGGTGTTGGTGTGGCTGCGTTTTGGGCTCTTGGTGGAGCGCGTTGGCATCTGGGTCGGGCCGGCCATCGGGACGGGAGAGAAATTACTAGGATTCCAAATTAATATGACTTAGGCGCCTTTGAAAAACTTTCGCGCGAATGGGCTTTCGTGGGCGCAAGAGGCCCAGGTCACATTTGACCGATTGGAACCAATTTTTTTTCTATGCCGGGAGACTGAAAATGTAAATACATTTATTTTACTGACAGACGGTGAATTGCCGAATTGGAAAACCTAAAATAGAATTGCTGAGTACCAGTGCGTCAGGCATCTTTCGAGACTGATTACTTATGGTAACTGACTTTTAACGACGGTCATCCGATGCTATTTTGTGTTTGTTGATGTTTTCTGGCTATCGTCCTCGATGATCCAGTTATCAATCCACTGCTACATCGGTTCCAAAATAGTTTGGTTTTTCTAGATTCATATAGTTCAATGCTACTCGCAAAAAAAATATAGTTCATGCTACACAGCTAGCTTAATATATGGCATGTCTAGATACGTAATAAAAGCTATAAATTTATAAATGCCAAAACATTTTATTTGGGACGAATGTAGTATTTTAAAATTGTCTCATGTCTTTGGTGGCTCTATGGCCGTCGAAGTTGTTTGTAACACTCTCTACATTCTTTTAATGAAATACATAGAGAAACATATGACTAAACTCTGGCATTGTGGTTCTTTGGTGTTGATAGACCAGTTGTTTAGCGACTGCGTCATGCATCTACTCCTGATTAGTAACCCAGTGTAGGTTCATAATATAATTTGCTCCATCTATCATGTTTTTTCCTTATCCAACAGAAGTTGTGTAGAAATTTGAACTGCCGAGCGTCTGCATTTATAGTTTTTAATATACACTTAGATAAACACTATGTCTAGATGCCTAGTAAAGATAGTGTATCTAGAAAAATTAAAGCGTCTTAGAATTTGAAATTAAGGGAGTGTCTGGTTGTTTTCTAATTTGATGAAGTCATGTTTATAGTCACTTTTTTCTAAATTAAAATATGCCTAATTAAAATTTTAACAATAGGCCTCGTGAGTCATGATAAGTCTTATTCGTATTAAATTGCGTGCAAATTCGGTTTTCAGGTCGATGCATGTGCTGGAATTGTAGACACACGGTTGTTATCAGATGACTCAAGAGTCAAGAAATCCAGAAAAGGGAAGGCTGATCCCAATGGTGTACTTCAAATAAGGAAAAGCTTTGCGTTCTCAGTATATCTTGACAGCAACCGATCAGTTTCATCCTCTAACCAGTAACCACTAAGGGAGATTTAGTGCGGCAAGCATCGCTGACAGGAGCCATCATCACCGGTGAATTTTGACAAACGGGCCAGGAGCTGAGAAGCGACAATGAAGGACCTATCCACCTTCATCCACCTGGCAATAGCACATTTCGGCAGCTTCCGTATGGACTAGGACTATGGAGCGTGCAAGAACAAAAGATGAAGAGAAATTTCAGGCAAGGACGATGCAGTCCCAGGGCGATCCTATTTCATCAACCACCATCTCTTTCCAAAAAGCTAGCAGCCATTTTCAGTTTAAGTTCGTAATGGCGTAGCGTTCGGATACAAGTAACCTGTTTTCAGCTTGACATCTTGTTGCAATCTTTATCTTGGAAGGAACCAGCTGAAAAGCCTGGCAACAATCACAGGGTAGGAACGTTAGCTAACCACTGACTTGTTTCAGGAAAGAAGAGAAGAGTAGCTGTGAGTGTGTGACTCAGATGACTGGACTGGACGCTAGCTGCGCGCTAGCTGTGCTCTATAGTCTCTATCCTATAACAATAAAGTCGGGTTGCAGCACATTGTTCGTCCCCAAGCGAGAGCATACTTCGCTTCGCATTGCAAATTTGCAAGCTAGCGATTCAGCTAGACCATGGCATCCTCACATACCTACTGCTCTCTTTTCGTGCCATTGCTCCTCCTCGTGATAGGAGTATGTAGTTGCGGTGAAGAAGCATTGCCCATGGGTCATCCCCCGTCGACCCGACCTGTCCTCCGGAGCCGACGGCGGGTGGCGGCGGCGGCGGCGGTGACGGTCTCCATCAGCCACGGCGAGCCACTGCGGTGCCAGCCGCCAGCGCCGCACACCCCGGTGGCTGTGTTCCCCACGACGTCGACCCGATGCAGTTCGCTCAGAACCTGGAGTACACCGAGGCCGAGTTCTTCCTGCACGCCGCGTACGGCGTGGGGCTGACCACGTCTCGCCGGGGCTGGCGCTGGGCGGCCCGCCGCCGGTGGGCGCCCGGAAGGCCAACCTCGACGAGGTCACGTGGCGCATCGCGGCGGAGTTTGGCCTTCAAGAAGTTGGCCACATCAGGTTCGTGAGCGAGTTTGGCCTTCAAGAAGTTGCTCCAAATTCTGAATTTGTTGTGATTGTGAATTTTGGTCTGTTGCTTCCTTTTCCTGTGCACGTACACGTACATACAACAGGGCTCTCCATCGCACGGTCGGCGGGATCCCTCGGCCGTCGATAGACCTGAGCGCCCACAACTTCGCCAGGGTGATGGACGAGGCGTTTGGGTGCCGCCTGGACCCTCCTTTCGATCCCTACGCCAACAGCCTCAGCTTCCTGCTGGCCTCCTACGTCATCCCCTACCTCGGCATCAACGGCTACGTCGGCACCAACCCCATCATCGACGGCTACGAGACAAAGAAGGTGATGACCATCTGAACTTCTGAAACATGCAATGCTCCATCTGTCACGTAGTACTCGCTCACACGTACCATTGCAATACGTCGACACGTACTCCATCTGCGTGTACGCAGCTTCTCGCGGGGCTGCTGGGGACGGAGGCGGCGCAGGACGCCGTGTTCCGCGCGCTCCTCTTCGAGCGCCGCGGCGACGCCCGTGCCGCCGTACGGGAACATCACGGTGGCGGAGTTCACGCACCGCGTGTCGGCGCTGCGCAACCGGCTGGGGCGGTGCGGGGTCAAGGACGAGGGGCTCACGGTGCCCCGCGCGCTCGGCGCCGAGGGCGCCATCTGCACCAACGTGCTCGCCGCCGACACGGACTCGCTCTCCTACGCCCGGACGCCCGCCGAGCTGCTCGGCATCCTCTACCTCACCAGCGACGAGCGCGTGCCCGGCGGATTCTACCCGGAGGGTGCCAACGGGAGGATCGCCAGGTCCTTTCTTGGCAATGGCAAGCCACATGGTGGTGGTGCTCAGGAGATGCCTGGAAACTAGCCGCCCTGCTAGCGTATCGGTATCTGCGACTGCCAATTTGAGTGATCTTGTGTGCGCAGTTGTATTCTGCTAATAAAAAGTACTCGCTGCAACGTATATATTCCGAGTTGAGCTCACCGATTGGATTGACTGCAAGAACAGGCTGCAACCTGAGCATATATGCTGGACAAACTTGCAAAATTTGATAAATAATGATGGATTGATATCTACATAGAGATGTGTACGTTCGTACAAACGTATCTCTTCTCTACAACTAAAAAGATTAAAGATAAGAGTTTTACTTCGTGCGGTAATCCCTGGTTGGTAAGTTTCGCTCTGCCTGCGACCACGCCTGGCCGGTTCTTTCGCTCTTCTTCTTTCCCAATCTTATATCGGCCGGCAATCAAGCGTGATCAATCCCCGAAACAGATGAAGTAGATCAGGAAATCGACAATCACGCCGCCGCCCCCGCGCTCCTTCTTCCCTCCTCCTCGACCCTCACCCGTGCGATCCTCGTTCCTTCCTTCCTTTCTCCCGTGAGACCCCTCTCCCGCTCCTATGGAATTGCGTGATTCGCATGGAGAGGGATCACATGGGGGACGGCATGTAGGCCGATTCGCGGAGAGCGAGGGGTGAGATCGCCGGGCCTGTGGAAGTGCACGTGCTGCACGGCGGAAACAGGGACCTCAACGCCCTGGTGGCTCGGGCGCTACTACTCGCCGCCGACCCTTCCCTCGCTCGGCTGCAACGCGCTCTGCGACGCCTCTCCGCTCACCACATCGCCGCCATGGATGCACGCCTCAAGGTGCTCCTCCCCTGCTCTGCTCGATCCCTGTCCATCGACGGCTTGACTCCGAGGTCCGAGACAACTGCTTCGCTCACGGCCTCACCTCTCTTGTGACGATCCTGCTGCTCTGCAACTCCTTCCTGCAGGTGCTTTTCATGGTCTTGGACATGGATCACGGGGGTGCCATCGGACGCCGTGAATCGGCACAAGCAGTGCGGGATCCCATCCCATCGACTGTCAGTCACCATACCCCCAGCAGATTGCAGCGGGTGTATCGACAAGAGGGAACTAAGGCTTTGTTGTAGGTATGCTCCTTTAATGTTTTAATTAAGAATAGACACCTAGCTATGATGTTCATTTCAGAGCATTTCTGTGCTTTCGTTTGTTGGATCATACTGTAGGAGTTTTGTGATCCCCTGGATGATGATGCAAAGTATATCACCTTGAAGGATGAGATATTAAGAAAGCCGCATCATTGTTCAGCTTGCAGGAGAGGTAATATATGTTATAGTTTATCACTGTTCTTTTACTACATGTGACATTTTATTAAATTTAGTCATTAAATTATTTACCCTAACTAGCCCAATCTTGAGACCAAGAGCAAAGCAGGGAGCTAATGAAATACAATCGTGCCATAATTCTTTTTGAAACAAAATCTTGCCAAAATTCTGCAATTGAAATATGAGTTCAAATCTTGTCAACGTTACTAAACAGTGGTAGGGCAAAGAAACCATGAATAAAAAACAATCTGACTAGGTATGGAACATCTAAATGAATCTGGGACTATTACGAAATATTTCACTAGAAGTAATTTATTTCTGTGTGTTATGTATGGAACCTGAATAGGAGCAGCATGATTAGATAAAGGTAGGCCAATTAACTGAGGTATCACGTATCAAGTCTATTTGCATATCTGTCAGCTCTCACGCAAATATCGTCTGCTGCATGTTCCGTCATACCTGGCAATCGACATTAAGAACCTGTTCAAGAAATATGGGAGGTGAGCAAATTAATTCTGAAGTTTTTTTGTATGCAACAAATTAGTTCTGATCTTACAACTTAGCCTTTTGTATTCTTTGTTGGCGGTGGCTTCGAATGAAATTGGCCTGCTTGGTTAAACTTCATTTCTGAAAACTTTTTTTGTATACAAGTGTTCCCCACTAACTGGAATTGGTTCTCTAAGTGTTCACTAAAAGTGCTGCAAACTATTAAGACATTTTCTTAAGTGGTGTGTAGTTTTATTACTGACTGGAGATGCATTTTTATTACCTGAGTCTTGATGGCGTTACTGCTTCTGTGAATCATTCCCCAGAGTGCGGAAAGTAAACCTGAAAAGGATCTATGGCTTTGTTGTAAGTAGAATTCTCACTTCTTTGATTCACAAGGTGTCCATCTTTAATCTTTGGGATTAGTAATGGGTACTTCATAATGCTCTTCACATTTAAGAACCACAATAGATAGAGTTAATTGGTTAATTCTTTTTGGTTGCTCCATCCATTTATATTTTTCCTGCCCTTTGTTGACCTTTTTCCTAATCTCTTCGTTATTTCAAAGCTTGACTAGAAAGATAGGTGCTACTGTTGTGGAGAAAAGGATCATCTCAAAGGAAATTTCCTGAACAGTTCTATGAATTTTGGGTATTTCTTTGATTTTTTTTATGAACATGTAAGAGGTTTCCTTGAATACTTCAGCTAGATTGCATGTGCATTTCATTTTTTAGCGCGCATTTTTTTATGGTTTCACAAATACAGGAGAGGGTGAAGCTACTTAAGGTCCCCATCTCCTCTTCATGGGAGGGGCAGGAAGCTGGAATTACAGGAGTCATAGCAGCAGCAGTTACAGGTCTTATGTTGAATCTTGTTTGATGGATAATCTTGTGACTATATTTTGCAGTTGTGGGTCCTACCGAAAGAATTCTGTCTCATATGGCTTCTTAATGAAACTTTTCAAGGCATTTTCGATTTCTCAGATTTTTCAGTCAACCCCTACTCAAGGTAACAGATACTCCTCTATCCTCTGTTTTGATCTTCTTGATCCACTTTGCTAGATCTTCTCAATCTTGTTCCTAAAGATACATGGAATTACATGTCTGTTGTTTTTCAGTTCAACCATCTTTATAGTATTTCCAAATTTCTTTAAAATTCCGTACTTATCATAGATGCATGGTTCCTATTAAGTGATTCTATACTATATTTGTTTCATGGACTTAATTCTGATTGCGGGACTACTACAAAGTTCTAGAGGTTGATTATGACGCATCTGAGAACACCATGAAATTGAGTTATCCAAGATTACCTTTGGTAACATGCTGTCCAATCTCCACTCGTCAAGCTAGAAGATAATTATGTGCCCATGATGTTCTACCTTTTCTAAATTGCATGGCATTGAGCAGTTGACACAGCTGCAACTATCTAATTAAAGATGACTCTCTCCTTTTCTGAAGCCCATTTAATCATACCTTTTTGTATGTCTAATTTTAGATCCCCAATGTCTGATGATTTTTTTTGTACAGATAGGTCCCTTGTCTGAAAGTATTTGAAGTTTTGAACTATTCTCTCTGGTTTCTCATTGAATTCTATCTGTTTAGTAATGATGCTTTTAGACTCTTTTCCAAACTGTAGCTGGCAGTGTAACATATTGATTCCCTCCGATGCAGATTGCATCTGCAAAATTGCTTGTTCTCCAACCTTCATATTTTTGCCTCTATTGCAGAGATATATGAGTCTATAATTAGATTTGCCTCTTTTTTCTGATATAAGTTAATGATTCTTTCAGATCAAAATTAAGAACTGTGTTAAGAGACTGTGTTATGCCTTAAAGGCAAAATCTGTATCATTCACTCTCCAACCTTCATATTTTTGCATATTCAGAACTGTGCTGACTGAACCTGATATAAGTTAAGTACCCGTGCTTTGCCAGCCAAATGTTTTCACTAATCTGGTTAATGGCTATGAATGCTACTTTATCACTTTTTTTTGACGGATTGATCACCTCTTTTTGATCTTCCTTAGTTGTCTGTTGTTCCCTAATTTGCATATTAGCATGTAATAAGTGAGTCAAAATATGTCAGTCTACTATTGATCGGGGAGCGGCAGGTGATTATTGGTGTTATTAGTTACCATTAATATTTAAAACACAACGTTCTTGCTAAATACCATAAATTTAAGGGCTGGTCCATACTAAAAAAATAGATGTTTTTTAAGAGGTTTTATTAGCACTCTGAATTTTCTTTACAACATTTTTACTAAAAAGAATACACCTAAAGGTGATTGTAACTCATGAGTGAAGTAACTGTAATTTCATTGAAAGCTAGCTGTAACTAAGGAGTAATAATAAAAATCTTGTAGTTTAGGCTAGAGTGTCTATACAGCACCCGATTGCTTTAAGGACTCAGGACACATACACATAGACACAAATGCTAAAAGCTGATTTGGCATCTAAATTAGATAGGCAGGAAACTAGAGAAGAGGCATGCGAATACAAAGATTATCCAGAATCCCTTCTCTATATATGAACCCAAAGATTTAGGAAATTATTGACATGTGCTTTCCCTTTTGTAAATTGTGAGCGATCATGTTGACTTCATGTTGCTGTTTCTTGGTTTAGACGCAAGAGACTTCTCTAGAGAAGCAGACCAACCATTGATGCTGGTAACCGTTCTTCAAGGTATGCCAACTGCTTGAAAATAAAGTTGAAGATAGATTTACATCTGGCAATAAAGTTGTTAACCATTATGCCTCCTAATTTTGACCCCATAGCTGAGGTCTCCGTTTTACTCAATGGGGATTGTCCTGATCTGATAATGCGGCATTGCTTTCTCAGATGAGTGACCATTTTGTTTAGTATACATAGGTGGCAACTTGAAAGATATATTGAATTTCCATCTCTATCAGATTATCACACACAATTTTCCTTGGCAAGCACATGTCGATAATAATATAATATTTATTTGGTACTTGGCAGTCACATGCTCTGTCTATAAAATGTTTTCTTTTTTAAAATTTATTATTGCTTGAGTATGCTGTCATGTCAAAAAGTAATACCATGATTATTTGAATATAAATGTGCTATATTATTAACAAACAAAAAGATTGAAGATATGAAGCGCTCATTATAGTCCTTATTCAAGATCTGGCGCAAGTGATGTTATTCTGCAATAGAGTCTAAGATCCTTTGTGTGTATGTATATGGTCCATCTAGATGTATGGATTTTGATATACTGCAAATCATTTGAAAGAAATGAGAGGCATAAACATGATGCATGCATATGTACCAAGTTACCATGGAGTGCACAGGGGGTTGTTTAGAAAAGACCAAAATTTTGCTCAACCGGGATGGGTGACTTATTTAGTCTCCTGAAATTTAGGTAGCATTCCACTTAGGTTAGGGAACTACTTCGTATACATTATGCTTTCTTTTTCATGTATAATATAAATTGCTTCTGTTTACCAAGCTATTTGAAAACACATGCGTAAACCAGTCTTGATAGTATGTTGATTCTTTGGTAATCAATGTTATTGTGTGGTACTGAATTATGTATTTGTGGGATTAGCTTCATTATTAGATGGGTTGAAGAGAATGTAATCCTAAATGATAGTTTTTCTATGAATTGAAGATCCAAATAGAAAGGTATGTGGGCATGGTTACATATGACTCGTTTTGAGATAGACAATGTGATCGAGAAAAAAAAAGGTCTATTTTCCTCTTTTACTAGACATCTTGTGGTGGTTCAAAATTTTACTTATCCAATTTTAGTATCCCTTGTGGAAAGTGTTATTCACTACAGAGTACAGACTGAAACAAATTAACATGATGATATCTTGACATAGCAACGTGTCTGCCACACAATTTCAATGATGACATGGAGTTGCAGCCTCCAAGAGCGACCAAGGATAAGCAGTACCATTGGTGAGTAATGTACACTGTCGACATAGGTGACAATTGCTATAGAGCATATCTTTTGTATTTTTCTTGGACAAAGATTGAGGTCTGGCATCGGCAATTTCTCTAATGTGATCAAAGTCTATCAATGTTCGGATTGCTATTCAATGGATGCACAAATCATTTGACATTGTATAGCAAACTAAATAATTGCTTAGGAAAAACCTTAAAAAGCTTATGACAATTATGTCATTCTGATAGTTCTCATATCTGATTACATGTAATTTCTTAATTAAGGCATTATGTTTTGGATTGTTATCGTATGAGCAAGGTTGTCGCTCGGCTCTTATGGAGTTGGTGAACCTGCATCGCTGCACTCTTAGTGAATGTGTTAATTTCACGAACTTCAATTTGCATTTTGAATTAAATGTTACTTTAACATCAATATTTAATTTTAAAGTATTGTTATCTTATCATGTGATTGGTTTGTTTTTTTACAAAAGTTTTGTTGTCCCGTAGCAACGCACGGGCATACTTCCTAGTATAGTTTAAATGACGCCTTGCATGAGTCATAGATAATTTTGGTGGTTCAATGATAAAAGGCATGATCCAAGGCACTCGTTCCGTCGGCTCCGTCTCTGCTCTTGTAGCGAGATGCCCCTTCCGGCTGCAGTACCGCCGCATCAAACAGTCAGGTCCTATGTATCTGTGCGTGTACTAGTCTCTGCATTGTTAAGTTAAATTGAACGAGTATAGGATATATTTATGCAAGAAGATTAACTACATGGAATTCCATTGGACCCCTGACGCTCCCATCTTCACAGTTTGCTGAGTCCAAGAATAAGGCCTGAAATGCAGCAATCTAACTACATGGTTAGACAAACATGTAACCCTGGTGCGTTACTAGCAACCGAATATGCAACAGCAGCCAAACTAGTAGAATCACAAAACTGAATCCAAAATCATACAAATTGGAGCTCAAGAACTAAATGGCACTGCAGAAGGGAATTGGAGGAACCACACACATCTTACTCAGAAGGAATCCAGCAAAGGTAACTAGTATTTAGATTTACGACCAACTGAAATCACAACATTGCATATGGTGACATCAAAACAAAACATAGCTAAGGCAGGGTCCCTCAAAGTGCCCGATTCTTGGTAAACTACATGCAAGATCTACTGCTTGATCTCAGCCTTCTTCTTCTGCCACAGCCTGTCCAAGGAGCTGTCTGCGTCACCCTGAGCACAACAGAATATGAAATCAGAATCTACCCCATTACAATGAGCATCCACAACCAAACTGAGAAAACGGGTAACTGGATAATCCACTTGACTAACATAAAAACCATAACAAGAAAATATGTTCGCCAGCTGCACTAGGTGCAAACAACATGACATTGATAGATTTCGATGCATCTGAAAATCAATCTAAGAACACATTACAGGTTTATAACATTCAATGGATCTGAAAAACAATCTAAGAACACAAACAGGTAAGAACACCAATACTATCTAATGCCTAAATTCTAGGCTAGGAATTAACCAATACCGAAGTCATATAATCAAACATGCATAGAATCAATTCAGCTGAGAAGATAAAACGGATGCTGCAATGCACTACATGGTGTCAGCAATATGAAACTCAGGAAACACATTTGCGGTAGAACGTTGCATGTAGGCATTATATTCAAGCTCTTGAATAGTTGAATTTTATGCAATAGGCATATTCTGGACCATCACCTGAGCACGGACAAACCCAGAGAGAGCAAACGTGGTGAAGTGACCATCGTACAGGCCATTCGCATCCAAGTGGCCAATGTTGATCTGAACAGAGGCATGGTCCTTGGCAGTGATAATCCTGTTCGTGGCCGAGCTGCAAGAACAGAAACTCAATCTTAGCACGCAACAAAACTGACCAATGCAGAGCAGAAACATTTGTAAGTACAAGATGATGAGACAAACGTACCACTTCCTGGGGACGTAGAGGTCCACCATCTTACCCTCCTCGTTCTGCATGGTGACAGTTGGGGGAACTACCGCAGCAGTAACTGAACAACATAGAAGAGAAGAATCAATCAGACAGCAACAAACGGAGAACTCATTTCAGCTCAGTAACAATTCCAATTTGATGAACGAGGAAAGCCCTAACGTTGTTCATAGCTATGTAAAAAATTTACTCGCGAACTGTTCCAGTTACTACACCGATCCAACAAGGCATAAAGAAGACTAAGCTATACAGATCTTGTAAAATGCTATTCCTTGCAAAACCACAGTAGTATTGGAGTTGATTCAACAGTACAGCTAAAACACCCTTCCATCTCAGACAGAGGCGGAGCTCGCTTGAAATTTTAGGTGGGGCGAACTTTGTTCTTGCCAAATGCAAGACACATACGACTGTTGGCTACGCAATCTCTCTACCTCTGCTTCATGCCTGGCAGCACCTCCTCCATGTCCGCACGGCCACACCCAGCACCACCACATCCATGTATGTCAAGACCGGAATCCTCACTGCGACTCTCTGCTCCCCCATTCTCCAGTCTCCAGTCTCCACCGTCCCCAGCCCCATCCATAACCAAAGTTTGTAGATCGGCTGATAATCTCAGATACGAAACATGGTAAACTCGAGCTATTTATGCTTACAAGAAAACAAAACAATGGCTTACTCGCAAACCAAACCACCACGAGGAGATCCCAAGGCGAACTCTTGATTAGTATTTAGTAATCAGCCATACGCGCCAGCACGAACAAGTACAGGAGTAACAAGGATAGGCACAGATCAGCGATGGTTGGAGGAAGGAGGGCACGCACCTTGGTCTCTCGGAGGTGAGAGAGCACGGGAGACAGAAGACAACTGCGGCGGCGGCGCGAGGGTGCGGGGATGGGAGACCTGCTACAATATTATCAGAGAGAAGAAGAGCGGGTCAAAAACCCTAGCGTTCTGTTATGGGCCCTGCAGCGTCATGTTCCTTATTGGGTTGGGCCGAGTCGTAGTGCACCTGTCTTCGGACCCAACTAGTCCATCAGTATGGGCCTAGCCCAACACACGAAAACGGCCTGCACCATCTCTACCCGCTCCCCGGCCCGAACCTAAAGAGAGCAGGCTAGCCGCGGCGGCGGAAGCGGAGCAGGCGGCGGCGCCGATTGCGGCCATGGAGCTGTCGATGAGCGGCGGCTCGCTGCGGACGTTCGGCCGGTGCGTGACCTTCCTCGCGCGCGTCGCCTCCGAGCTCGTGCTCCAGGCGCACCCCGCCAAGGTTCGCAGCCCCTCTCGTCGCCTCTCCCCACCGCCGCGTCGGGGTCTGCTCATCTCACTGAGTCGTCGTCTTACGAGCTCTCTTCTCGGACGTTTCATCTCAGCTGGAGATGCACACGCTCAACAGCTCGCGGTCGGCGTACGCTTCGGTCTCCCTAGCGCGCGACTTCTTCGACCTGTACCACCTCAACGCCACGGCTTCGGCACCGTCTTCCACGCCGCTGCAGTGCAGCGTCCTCCTCAAGTCCCTGCTCGCCGTCCTCCGCACTCCGTACGCCGCGCTCGACCGACTCGCCATCTCACTCCCGGAACCCGACGCACCCAAGCTCCAGATCACCCTCCACTGCCTCAGCGGTGCGCATACACGCTACCCTCCCTTCCTGTCCCCATCTAGCCTCTTTCACTAAGAAATCTTTGCGATACATTTCCCGGTCTTGTGAATTTCGTGCTTCTGGCTCGCTGTTCTCTACACTCCAGCCAGTATTTTTACGGTTTGGCTGGGCTCTGCTTCCCCTTGTAGCTCTCATTTCTCCCAATTCCTTTTGTGCTGCGTTGTTAAGGTGTGAGGAAGACGTACTGGATCGTGTGCAGTGCGGAGCCTGAGGTGCAATCGCTGTCGCTAGACCGCGGACGATTCCCGAGCCGCCTCGCCATCCGGCCGCGGGAGCTCGCGCGCCTGCTGTCCAACTTCCAGTCCTCGCTGCAGGAACTCACAATCATCGCCACAGATCCTGCTGCAGGGCTACCTGATGCCGGAGGGGACGTCGGGGGCAAGGCTGTTGAGCTCCGGAGCTACAATGACCCGACAAAAGGTGCTTCTCTTCTGTTCTTTCTGGATTGGTTGTGGACATTGTTTTCAGACTAGTGATTGGACTGTTAAACTGTCGTGGTTTGGGGGGTCGCAGATGACTGTGACACTAGATTGCACACACAACTGTGGATTGACCCTGTCGAGGAGTTCGTGGAGTTTGTTCATGCTGGTGATCCGGTGGATGTCACCTTTGGGGTAAAGGAACTGAAGGTGATCAATGATCTATCCCTTGCTTTTGTGATGGGAAACAAATTGTAATATGATATGCCTTTAATTGGAGAATAACTTTGTAGGAGCAGCAAGGAATTATGGAAAATATATGTCTGTCTAGGACTCGGCACATGCATTACATTTGCAACTCCCTACTATCGAGAATACAATAAACATGTTTGCAAGTTAAAATTCCTTTCAGTGCATTTCCAAGCTATGATTTCTCTTGGCTAGAAGTTTGTTAGTTCTTATATATCTCTCCATTGCTAGAAGGATCTTACTTCATGAGTTCATGACAAGTGGTATGCTTAGAAGTTCATATATTCTGTAGTGGATTTATTTGAGAGACATTTGGTGCTGATGATTGCTTTCTCACCCTGTAATACTAATGGTGTCTGCACTTTTTTCTTTCTTTTTTCGCTTCCATACTAGGCTTTTTTAACATTTTGTGAAGGATGTGAGGTTGACATCCTCCTATTCTTTGATAAGACTGGCGAGTAAGTTGTCGTGCTTCTGGAATTTCGTTATCTTTTTCGGATTGGTCCTCTTGAGCTTTCATTGAATTGCAGACCTGTTCTTCTGGTCCCAAGATTCGGATTGGATGATGGAACAGCTTCTGATTTTGAAGCTACTCTAGTTCTGGCTACTATGACTGTATCGCAACTATCTGACAGCAATGATGCCCAACAACCAGCTACATCAGCACAACACACGGGAGAACCAAGGGCTGCTGCTACACCAACACTAGTTCCTGAAAATGTCTCGAACCATACTAAAATATGGTCAGAGCTTTCAGGTGTGTATCTTTCTTGTGAAATGTTCTTTTTCAAGGAACCATTGGCATGGTTACACTAGATGCACGCCTTCCTATGTCCAACTGGACATCATTGTGATCTGATGGGAACCAGGGCAGGACTTTGGGCCTGTACAGAACGTAATAGCCATTTTTGGCAATTGGCGTTGCTGGTATCAGACCACAATGAATGGATGGTGATATGCCTTTGTGTAATCACACTTTCATTTAATGAAAAAACTGCTTTTATATCTGAATCCTAGCACTGTCTTTGTTGCTATACCATCAGGTTAGTTAAATAATAAATATAAGCAAAGCCTTCTTAAACAGGTAGCACTCCCAAAAGCTTTGAAGCTAGCAGAGAAAAACATGCCCAGAGGAACAGAAATGCAACCTCTAATGTGCTGAATGACATGTCAATGCTGCCCAATGTTACAAATGCTCCACGCAAGCCACCATTTGCAGATAATGCAAACGTACGTATCCTATGAGTCGTTTTCAGTTTTCACTTAATCTTTGCTAATTTATTTTCAATGTTATAATTTGTTGTCACCTGAATTATGAACTCATAACTTTGAATCTGCTGCATTTTGTTTCAATCCTCTCATTAGTGAATAAACATATGTTTAAGATAAACCTAACAACATCTTGATAGCTGATCTCCCACATTAAAAAGAGCTGGTTTTCTATGTTTTCTGTGTCGTAAGGAAATCTAAAACCTTTTACATTCTATATCTGGGATTTTCACCATCCCATAACATGGAACATTTCTGCTCTGTAGACATACAAAGCCTAATAGTCTTTGTGTGCCTGTCTCCTGTCTTCCTCAGAGTAACATTTTTTTTTTCCTATACTAATTAGCCAGTCAAAGTTGGCTTGCAGAAAAGAAAATACTGCAAACATTTTGTATAGTGCCAAGTTGTTTATATGTTAGGTTGTATAGTTGCACTAAGTAACCTAGTTGAAGGTATGTTGATATACAGTCTCTAAGTTTGATGAACTTTTTCTTAATATAAAGTTTGATGAACTTTCTTGCACAATATGTTGACTCTAAGAAACTACATGAACTATGTGGGGGAAAGGTTATTGTCTTACTGACAAAAGTGATCTATTGTATCTGACATTCTGAATTGATAGGCCGATTCATAGATCATGCATTTGTTTTGGTGTTGATGGATTTTCCGTTGGTTCGTAATCATAAGTTGGTAGCTATGTGAAGTTTTTTCTTTGTGCTTCCTTAATTGGCTTGCACCACAGGACGCAGCCTTCACAAATGGATCACTTGGAAGAACATCCTGGTTAATTATCAAACAAAATCATTCATTACGTTATGTCATTAGTTACTGATACATTTCTACCTTAGTCGAATGTTTAGCTAACTTGATTTTGTGATGTTGCAGAAGTTATCAGTGCTATTCCTCGATCGCAGCATCACCCGAGCAACTGGGTAGGTGCTGATGACAACGACGATGACAATGAAGATGACGAGGAGCTTTTAGTCCAAACAACACCGCACTATATGGACTGAGGATAAATGCTGATTCTAAACTATGTAGGCGCATTTCAGCCTAGTGTATAGTGGATGAACGAATTAGGAACTAGCTGAAGGCTTTGTTTACTCTTATTAGTAGTTCTAGTAGGGCAGGAGTTGGTGACTTCGACTGAATTTCTCCAGCCATGTTACACAGTAATAACTCTCTTAACTCTGTATCCAGTGTGGCTTCCATTTCTTTTCGTAATGTAGAGAAAGATTAAAGTCGATTTGTTCCAATTCGCATAAATGTTATTTCTTCTCCATAAGAAAAAAAACAATGCATTGGAAAGAGAGAGAGAGAGAGAGCAATGCATTCGCATTTTTCTACATTCCCGATGTATGTTGGGCGTGCGAAAGGACCCTGCTTGTTCATGTGTCGAGTCCATCATCACCTGTTGTCAAGCTATGCCAATTTGGTTTGTTTATGACTGCGTTCCTGCAGCTGTGTGACTAAAAGATATGATTCTTTCACTTTAGTCGGCCTTGGAAGACGGTGAAAAGAAACTGAGATCTGGCATGGAAACTGCTTCCTTTAACTAAAAATAGAGGTTTTGCGTCTTCCCAGTATCCTGCACCAGAGGCGCCATGTTGTTCGAGGCGTGCACTTCGCCTGGCTATTTTTGAAAGGCTGCTCGAAGGAAAAAAATGTACATTTTTGAAAGGAGTTTCTTCAGCGTGGCACTGATGTTTCTGCATAAGAAGGGTGCTGCTTTTTCATCGAACGATTGAACTAGTATTAGTGACAGCTTGATTTGTTGAAGCAGGGTGCCGCTGCTGCGTCCCATAGGCCATAGCAATCCAACTCCAAGGCGCTTCTGGATTTACTTGATAGCAAGAGGGAATAGTAGATGATTTCTAGGAGGTCAACCTGCAGCAAGAATCGCGCGCGGGGGCACAGGAGGCTGCTAGATGTTTGTGCCTCGCCAGTCGCCACGCGACCACGGGCCAGGGGCCACGCATTCTCGATGCCCAACGTTGCTTGAGCAAGGTCAGCGTTGTTGCCATCGCATTTCGCCCAGACCCGATCGATGCCCGCGCCCAGCGCTTCCTGCCGCCTCCCGGCCTCCCGTAGTCCCGTCCCGTCTAAATAAAAGCGCCCTACACCGCCCAAGGTGCTCACTCGCCACTGCCAGCTCCACCGTGCCACTGCCGGCCGCCACCTCGCGCGTCTCAAAGCCGGCCCCCGCCCCGCGTCCACCATGGCTTCGGCACGTCACGCTCTGCTGCCGCTGCTCCTCGCGGCCGCGACGATGGTGGTGGCGCTCGCCGCCGTCTCCGGCGGCGCTGCCACGGCGTCGGAGCTGATGACGATGTCGACCATCCACGCGCGCGTGGCGGCGGAGTGGGCGGCGGCCGGGGCGCCGTCCGACGACGACTCGTGCTGGGGCTCGCCGGAGGAGTGCCCCGTCGTGTACGACGTGGGCGCCGCCGGCGCCGCGCTGAGGGGCCGCATGGGGCTGCAGCTCTACGACGTGGACGCCGCGGCCAGCCAGCTGCCGACGGCGCAGTACATCACCTACAGCGCGCTGAGGCCGGACTCGGTGCCGTGCTCCGTGCCGGGGGCGTCCTACTACAACTGCCAGCCGGGCGCCGAAGCCAACCCCTATACACGCGGCTGCACCGCCCTCATCCAGTGCCGCGACTAGGCTAGCTTGCTCTCTCTCTCTCTCTCTCTCTCTCTCTCTCTCTCTGATTTTTTTTCCCTGTTCCCGTCATCCCGTGGCGTGGCGCTCTCCGGCCATGGTTTCTTGCTGAGTTGATGCGCTCCTGTACGACCTGTGCGGGTTTGCATTCTCGTCTCTGGCCATCTGCTGGATGGCCTTATTGCCTCGAGGTTCGAGGGTGATGATTAGGTACTATAGGTGCTTTGACACCCACACATCCTGATGATATTCTTGTTAAGCAGATCAAAGAAAATGATCACAGGCTACACATGGGAAGTTCTCTCCTTTCTTTGTTTGTTTTCCTTTGATTTTGTTGTTCTAAATCAGTTGTCGGACTTGTTATTACTTACGATTCACGAGGACCGATGCATTTCTCTCCCCATGACTGGCTGTTAAGCACTCGGAGCAAGCATCTCTAAGGTCTTGTTTAAATTGCGTAAAAAGATGGAAAAATTTCAACTTTGCAACTATAGCATGTTTCGTTTGTATGTGGCAAATATTGTCCAATGATGGACTAACTAGACTCAATAGATTCGTCTCGTGATTTACAACTAAACTATGCAATTAGTTATTTTTTTTACTTACATTTAATACTTCATGTATGTGGGTAAAAACTTGATGTGATGGAGAGAGAGTGAAAAAAGATCTTTAGCTGCTCCTATATGATTAAGATGAACTCAGTATAGATTCTATCTGGATGCTGTATGACATGGGAGCCAAAAAGATCCCCTTAAATACAGAGTGTTCTTTTTTAACTTTCTTTTTTAACTTTCCTATTTCTGTAGGAGAGAGTAATTTGAGTAAAAATCGATTTTATATTTTTGTACCTTTCAACAGTTTTTTATATCTTGGGTGCACTCCATGGAAAAAAAAAACTTCTCTTTTATTTTTGGCTAAACTTGTTGTGGCTGAAACCTCCATCTTCTTGACTTCGGTGAGGTCTTAATTTAGGTTAGTGCTTGTTTGCTTTCATTAAATCCACCTCAATCTATATGGATTGAGATAATTTTTCATCTCAATCCATGTTTTATTAGAGTGGATTGAGGTAGAAATTAAATTAAGTTTCACCCAGTTTACTTTAATACATATGGATTAAGGTGAGTACGCGTGTGTCCAAATGAGTCCTCAACTCATCCTAACCCATGTAGATTTGGGATGCAGCTAAATAATCCCTTAAGGATTTCATATCAGTTAGAGTTCTATCTGGTTCGTTGAGACTAAAGGAAAACTAGCACAAGATTATCATGATAACCTGCCGAGAGCGCGGAGAGAAATGATAGGTGATGGTAATACTGCTCATGGTCTATTGGAGCATGGCCAGCAATCAACATGGATGGGGGCCAAGGTGGAGATGACCACAATACCATGGGTATACCATAACAGGTATGATAAAGAGGATATTGGCACCAACATGCTATACAACGTATAAAGGGAGCTCGGAAGATGTCGGTTGTGTTCGTCTAGGGCACCTCTAATAGTAGAGTTTAAGCGAGGTAACGACTTTAGATTCGCCTGCACAGCGCTCGCGCACCCCGACGGGGCCCATTGGCACGAGGCTTCCGCCGTCCCGGGGCTGCCAGCGGTGCCGTGCCGTGGGCACCCTCGCTCCGTGCCGGGAGAGAGAGGGAGAGAGAGGGGGGGCCAGCGGCGCCCGAGATCGAGTGAGGGGCCGCGCCGGGGTCGCAGGGCGGCCGAGGATGGGGTGTGGGATGGTCTGCGGGTTTATTTCAGAAAAAGTTTGAGGGCTTTTTTGCAAATTAACCGAGACTTGCCATATCTGGGCCGTTCGAACGCCGATCGGATGGCCGGGAATGGCCCATGACGTGGCCACGCTGGTTGACCAGCTTTTTGTTGCGTGAATCGTACAAGAGATTTGTCATGTTGCCCCACATATAATATGTTTTTATTAATATATTCTTTCTCACGTTGAGAGAGAGAAGTTATGGCTTTCATGTACGTACATGCAAAGAGTTTAACTCTTTTCATCCCATATTAATTCAATTATAAGCATGAAAAAGCGAATACGATGGAAATGCTCAAATCTAGACCTAGACGAGATCTGTATATATCTATAACTTTACTATCTCTTACTCTTATCTCTCTTATATAAAAGCACAATCCCACTATTATATTTTTCACCAGTTTTGTAAAGCCACATCACACAGGGCCCTACTAAGCCACTATAAGGTCATTTGTAGGGTCTTGGTACCATCCATCCATGAACACGTTCATCTCCTTGCATCCCGCAACCGATGAGCCATAATGCCATGAATCGACCATCAAATTCATGGACAATATTATAATGCCAGATTGTGCTATCCTGCTGGCACTTTGTCTTGCCACATGATGACGGATGACTTGCCAGCAATGACGCCCATCACCGTACATGAAGCTTCTACACATCACAGGCATCGACACCACACCAGTGAGGCATTCCTTCATCCTCACCAAAGCTCATGCGTCATTGAAACTGAAAAAGCATCCAAAATTGCTCAAGATTTTCTAGGATTCTTCTGTGAGTGACTGTTCGAGCAGGATTTAGGTTTTCTTTTCGGTAAAAGAAAAGATTTACCCTAAACCTTGATAGCCCATCTCTTAAAAGCCCACGAGGCTCATAACTTTTCAAAGCCCACAACAAATTATGGACCACTCCATTCATCTCCCCTCATATTGCAAGCGGGACGGGCTGTGGACGGTCCACGAGCCACTAAGCTGGCCACTAAACAATTAAGCAGGCTTTGTGGTAGTCCGCCAACCGCAAAGTTATCGCCGCAATTAGTTAGTGGACTAGGCAGCGTGCCCGTGCGTTGCTACGGGATAACAAAATTTTTATATTAAAAGTATATGAATCGCATAATAAAACAATAATATTGTGAAATCCTATTTTACCATATTTTGCCTATAATGTGTTCAAGATATTATTGTAGGCTTGCAAAAATTAAAAATCTATAGCAATTTCCTTCATTCATGAATAAATCAATAAATAGATAAAAAATGTTCTTGCCTAACAAACATTCAATTAGAAAAGGCAGTAAGAACATAGCAGATCTTGTCTAATTTTGTAGCATATACTCACAGTACACATTTTACACCATTCCATGTCACATGGCCTGTTTATAAAGCACAAGAAGTTCTTCCCATATCTGAATTCCTAGGATGTGAAATGTTTGGAAAACTTGTGCTCGCTTTCCTGACTGCACTACAAGTTCTTCCCATATCGAAATTTCACACCTAGAGAAATTATCAAAAGAAGAAAGATGCGAGCAAACCTTCTTGATCCTAGGAATGATGGTGGAGAGCTTGATTATCTCGCTTGTTGATCCTCCGCCTCCACCGCAGACGGGGAAGATAGTCCCATATAGGCCCCCTCAGCAATGATGCAACCAACGCTCTTCACAAAGATGTTGTGTGGCACCCCGTGGTTGTTATATCATCCCTCGCTTAGCTCGATGATGCAACACTGAAGTTCCAGCTCATTGGCCTTATATTGCTTTGGCCGGTGAGGCCTCGTGGATCCATCAATCCTTGTCCTCGCTTAGCACGAGCAATTTAGAAGCAAGAAATGCTATGTCCAAAAGATAAATAGACGCCATCCACATACTACTATTGCAAGTTGCCTACCTATGTTAATTTAGTAGAAAAATAATCTTGGTAAGTATTGTACATGTATACACATACACCATTCTGAATTGTTGAACCAAATATGATTGAATGCACGCACTTGTCTATATAAATCCATAGATCGAAATTGCCCTAATCCTAGGGGGCTTCTATTTCCCTTATAGATTACAGTTCCTGCTATTCCATGGCTTATACACCAGTAGCAAAACAAGCACTAATATTCTTAGTATAAATATTGGGTGTAGCTTCTTATCTTCTAGGCATGGTTTGCAAAAAAAATGAAATTAGGTTGTCTGATTTCATAGATAGAAGACACAGATTACAATTATGGCATTCATTCTGTTGCTACTACTACTACCACCATGGTACTTCCCAGGTCATGCAGAGAACAGGGATCAACTCAGACTATGAACTAATTGGTGAGCTGTTGATCCCTCTATTTCTAGCACAAACATCTGAATATGATGTACCGAAAAGAAAATAACACAAAAAGAAGGCTTATATTCACCATTTGCTCAACGGAGATATGATGCAAACAGAGGAGTCCCCGGACGACAAAACACTTTCTTTCATAGAGCATCATCGGGTAGAATAATGCTAATGATAACTTACGATTCTGCACCATTCACACCACATTGGTAGGACAAGGCTGTGCGTATATTTGAATCAAGGAAGAAGCTTGATTTCGGACAACCTGCATTGTACATAATGCTACTGATAACTTACGCCTATGTGACATGGCAGCGGCCTCCATATCAAACACGGTGCCGGCACCGCCCCATCACGGCCAAAGCGCATGCGAACCACCGGCGTAGGCATCGGCCGAGCTTGCCGGAAACGCCGAACCCAAATGAGATCTGCATCTCCAAATCATACCATGCTGACAATGAATAGATCTACCCATGAGCTCCTAATAGCTATCCATTAATAACCGGCAATGAATAGCTTCTATATTTTTTTATTTCAGATCGAGAACAGAATCTGAACAAAAATCGAAATGCGAAGGCATAATCAATCAAGTTTTCGTTCACATGTACTACTTCTCCAAAAGCAATTGCATCATAAACAGTATTAAATAAAGGTTGTTCAACATCAATTGTTCCTAGGCAAGGGAAATTAAACGTGAGTGTGTGCTCACCCAAAACAAAGGTTGCGGTGGTGTTGAACGGGCCGGGAGCCGGTTCTCGCCAACAATGTTCTAGGTCATCAGCGACGATCTGGCTTGCGCGTTAGCCTCCTCCTCCACCACTGGAGAAGCTGGAGCCACCTCATCTCCATCCTCCTCATCCAGGCCCGCCACCGCTAATGCGCCAACAGGCGGCATACACAAGCGCAGTTGCTACAAAATGGGCGGCGGCGGTGGTGTAGGGCCGGCCGACGATGCCCTCCCCGGTGCGCGGCCGTCGTCAAAAGTTAGTCGACAATCAAAACCGAGGAAGAAGAAGTGGGTGGGGAGGTAGAGGGGATCTGGATCCTCCAGATCCAACAATCGCCGACGAGCCAGAGGTAGCTGCCGGAGCTGGGGACGCCGAAGCATGACAAGACTCCGCGTCTCCACCACTGCGAAGGAGCGCGCTGAGGAAGAAGAAGTGGGTGGGGATGTAGAGGGGATCTGGATCCTCCAGATCCAACAATCGCCGACGAGCCGAGGTAGCCGCCGGAGCCGGGACGCCGAAGCATGACAAGACTCCGCGTCTCCACCATCGCTAGGCGAGCGCCCCCTCGCGATCCCCGTGCGGCGGTGGGCGAAGACCCAACAACCTGAGGGAGAGGAGACGACGCAGTAGATCGGGACGGCAGTGATAGGACGACGGCGGAGTAGATCGAGGATGGGTGGGGCAGTCGCCTTTGATCGTGGATTCCAGCGGCGGCGCTATCATCGTGATCCCGACGGACTGCGCGCCGTAGCACATGCACGGTGGCGCAGTGCCGGGCGGGCGAGAGGCGCATGGGTAGGCGGCCGGACGGGCATGCCGGAGCGGAGAAGGGTGATTGGGTGACGGACGTCGATTGGTGGCCTTCATTTGCCTCGCGTTGATTCAGCGCTTGCCTTCTATGTGCTGCTTTCCTTCCAGTGATTGTTTCCTTCCGCTGATTGTGGCTAGCAGGAGCAGTGACACATGCTTCTTTCCTTTTTAATACGGTGATTGGCGGAACGCAGGAGGCAAAACGATTCTACCGTGCGTACGTTTACCGCACCAAATAAAATCTCATAGTTTTGTTCCCTGTAGCAATCTTGTCACCTTAATCTCCAACTAATATTTGAAAAATTTGGCCCTAATAGTACATCCAATTCTGCACTCCTCTCTCTGCACTTATCTGAAGCTCCCAAATCAATGAAGAGGGATGGTAATACGAATAAGCACGGGCCGCAATTTTCAATACTGAAATTGAGCAAAATTAAATAACACAGGTTCCAAGTGCTCCTAGGATTTGCATCCTCTTGTTCTCAGGGTCATTGCATATCAATCATTTCGTGACTAACAAACAAAGATTGTCATTAGCAAAGATTAAATAATTGAAACTGCTCTAGAATTGTTAGAACAATTTGGTTTGTCACAATATGGTCAAAATTTGTCTCTTCTTCCTGCTCTATGATAGTTGAGGAGGAATTTTATTATATCTATGTGTCCTATACTTGAACACAATATTCTAAAAAATTATTAACTGCAGTTGACATTGTCAAACCCAATTTTCTGAAAAGGTACCAGTGTCCAACTTGTGCTTCTATGAAAGTAATCCCAGACCACAGCAGTCTTGGAGCATTATGAAAATTCATTTGGTCCAATTATCATGATTCTCAACCCCAATTTCTGAATTCTAGCAAGTAAAAAGGTATGAATAATAGCCTAATCCATTGCCTAGCTGACCATTCTAAAGAAACAACAGCCATAGCACCAGCTCAACATTTATTTCCTGGTCGATTCCACCAAGCAATCGGAGCAATCAACCCCCAAAGCAACGATAGGAACTTGAGGAGGGGGCGGTTTACCTGGAAGTCCTGGTGCACGAACTTGAAGGTGCCACTGCAGTCGCCGCGAGGCCGGGGCGTTCGGGCGGGTGGCGTCGGTGTGGCCACGTGTTGGCCGGCGTGGGCGGCGGCGTCCGCAGCCAGCTAGGAGCAGGCGACGCCGGCACAGCCACCTCCTGGCGGTGCGGGCCGTGGCGTCGCGGCAGGTCGGGGCGGCCACGGGCGGCGCCGCCGCCCGGCCTTGGGCGAAGCGGGCAGGGGCGTCGGAGGTCGCCGGGTGGGCACCGGGCGGCGCTGGCAGCGTCGGCGCACCACATCTTGGCGGGCGCGGGCTACGGCATCGCCGCAGGTCGGAGCCCACGGGAGGCGCCGCAGCCAAAGTCCAGGGCAGGCGCGGTCGACGCCGGAAGTGGCGTCTTGGCGGAGCTCGGGAACGCAGGATGCAAGGCAGCGGATGGGGAAGGCGAGGCGTGATTGGGGAGGCGGCTTTCACGTATCCTGCTGGTCTTGTTTCCGTGATTGGAGAACATGTTTCCTGGCTTTGTTTCCTATCGTTACGGTGATTGCCACGATCGCTTCTTTCCTTTTTTACAATGCGGTGGCTAGTTCTTTCCTTTGTAGAGTTACGGTGATTGGCAAGAGGCAGGCAGAACGAAGTAATTACTACGTGTGTTTGCCGCACCAACAAAAATCTCCCCTCCTTGTTCTTTTTATTTGCAAGAGAAGAGAATTGGTGGACAAATACTCCGAAGCCGCTAGTGTCCGCAATACATAGCCATTTACACGTACGAAGGCCTCATGGAAAACAAGCATGTACCACGTACACGTACAAAGGCCCGCCGCATACAGTAAGCAAGCATGTATCTGGAATATAGAAACCAACTGGAATCATCTTCTAACGAATAGTCAGGGTAAGATAAAATCTTGTTTCATTCAGAAAGAGTCCCATAATACTCTTCAGTGCAACATAGTATCCATACAAAATTTGATGACCACTACTTCGCCGAGATTGAACTCAGATGCTAGTTGCTAGTTGTGATTAGTTCCTACTAACAATTGCTAGTCTGTACATGTATGGTGTACTCAGAAGCAGCCAAAAGTAGAGTAAGAAACTAACGCCATCTCCATGGGAGATTGGACTGATACTGAAAGCAGTCACTGCTGAGCGCTTCCATCCTCCAGAAATTGAGTAGTAATCAACTCAAAATTTGATGCAGAGGCGAGAATAGAGGTGAGGACAAGAGAGGGTCAAGCTAGCAAGCAAATCCTTACCCATCAGAGGAGGCCACACTCGCCACCAGCCGCCTTGATCCTGCAGAAGCCGACGCTTGGATCATGGAGTCTTCATGGTCTCCATCCTCTCCTGCCTCCTCTTCCACCACCATGGAGGAGCGCGAGCCGAGGGCTAGGTTTCCGCAACCTACCACGGCCGCCGGAGTCGGCGTTCCCATCCGCGCCGAGCACCAGGGAGAGCCGTCAAACTGGAAGGTGCGACGGAGGACAGCGATGCTCGACGCCCGACGCTTGCTGACGGTGATTTGGTAGGGTTTGGGAGGTGCGACGATTGTTGCGGGTTCTTGTGGACTCTCTTTCTTGCCCAACGGACTTCGCAGATAGAAAGGTATTGGGCCACAAATAAATTACGGCTGGGCCGCAAGAGCCACGAAACTTTTTTGAGAAAATTCCTTATTTGACACTAAAAAAACTTGCTCTTCCTAATTTAGCATCCAAAATTCAAATCTTCCCTATTTGTTCACTCTTGAAATTTTTCTTCCATAACTGACACTACCGTTCATATGGGCATCCTTTTCTGTGAACTGTCATGTGGGCCATGTGCAAAAAGACTAGAATGCCCTTGTCTGGATACAGAAGAAACGTGCATGGCCCAGGCTGTGCCGCGCGCTGCTCCTGCCTCGTGCCTGGCCCACGCCCGCCGAAATCGCCGCCGCGCGGTGCCACTTGTTCGACCTCTGCCTGTTCCTCTGCCTTGCGGGCGCCGCCGCCAACCAGTCCGTCCTAGAGGCCATGGAGTCGGAGAAGATCGTGCATGTCGTACGTCGACCTCGGCGGCACCGACGCCACGCAGCAGTGGCTCGAGCTGCTCCACCTGCTGGCCATGCCGCTCACCAAGGAGGCGGAGCAGCTGGACGTGCCCTGTCGTGTCTCGGCTGGAGGCGCAGGCGCTGGACGTGGAGTCCCTCCGCATGAAGACAGGCGAGGCGCTGGCCGTGACCTTTAGCCTGCAGCTGCACTGCCTCTTGGCCCTCGATGACGACAGCTCCGGCAAGGATGGCTGCCACCACTACCAGAGCAGCAGTGGCAAAGGCGGGGACACGGACAAGCGGCAGCGGAGCCCGGAGGCCGGGGGTGTCCCCGTCAACATCGCGCGGACGCTGTTCCTGGGCACGCTGTGAGGCCTGTCACGCAAGGTGGTGGTGGTGACAGTGCAGGAGGCGTCGCACAACGTGGCGCCGCTGACGGAGCGGTTCGTGGAGGCGCTCAACTACTACGCGGCGCTGTTCGACTGCCTGGAGTTGGCGGTGCCCGCGGGTTAGTGGAGCGCGCGTGTCGAGCGCTGGATTCTCGGGGTGGAGGGTGAAGAACATGGTCGCGTGTGAGCGCTGAAAAGTCCTCCCTTCATCCACCCACGAAATTATACCCAGAAAATCAACATAATTAAAATAGACAGCCTAGATTTAATTTCATGCATTCTCTCTCATTACTCATTCACGTCGGACGGCCCGGATCAAAAGTGTCATACATCCTTCCCTCCACCCTCAACCTCCCGCGCGAGAGCCCCGGTGCCGGTGCCGTGGCACGTCAATCACGCGTGCCTCCTTGGCGCTGCCACATGACCGGATCGTCAACGTGAAAGCCCTCGCTCGACGGAATGTGATCGCCGACTCCATTCGCCTGCTTCTTTTCGCGCCGTCGCCCCTGGGCGCCACCGGCGAGGCCGCCTCCGTCGTCATCGTCGGCGCCAGCACCAACACCGGTCGTCACGCTTCGCGTTGGCCTCACCCCCTCGCGCCGTCGTCCCTGCACGCCACCGGCGAGCCGCCTCCGTCGTCGGCGCCCGGCACCAACGCCGGTCGTCACGCTTCGCGTCGGCCTCACCCGCGCCGCCGCTGCCGCGTCTTCTTCTCCACGCTGTTGATCTGAACCAATCCGCTGGAGGGCGACGGCCGCGAGAGCAGCCAACAGCCACAAACCTGGGGCCACGGACGGACGCCCCGCCCGGGTCAGGCCTTCGCACCGGCCTTATCCGTGCCGCTGCCGTCGCCGCCGCGTCTTCCCAGGGGCCACCTGACGTACGCCTTCACCAGCTAGCAGCCGGGTATGTTTTCCTGTCCCGAAACTTTCCTTTGGCTGTATGTGTCAATCCTTGCCTTGATATTGTGGAAGGTACTCTCCATGATCGATAGATGTGGTTATTTGGATAATTTGACGGAAGAAATTGCTAAAATCTAAAGTTTGGATGACTAATTAAATGGAATCGTTACTTGGCTGTATACTGACTGAAATCGTTACTTGGCTGTATACTGAATGAAATCGTTACTTGGCTGGATGACTAATTAAATGAAATCGTTACTTGGCTGTATACTGAATTTGTCTCTTGGCTGTATACTGAATCTGTGAGTGAGTGGAAGCATCTTACTCTGAATTTATCTAATAAATAAATGAAAGGTAAACATAATAGCTGTAATCAAATAGCTAACTTATTAATAATTTCAGAGATCCGGTTTCAGCAGCTTGCAGATAAACCTTGGACACCATGCTGTTTTTTATTGAATCAAATTTTGATTTGCTGCTGTAACTTCCACTTTGCTGTGTTCTGTTGCTTCAGTGAACAAAACAGGTCATCTCGGACTTTATTTCTTCAGAGTTTCAGTTCTGTAGTAGCAGCTTAGTTATTTGTTCTGAAGATCACTTCTTTAGCATGGGTTTTGGTTTAACACGTGCACATGTTATATAGTAATGGTAATCCTAGGCATAATATCCAATAGCATGTTCCATCTTTTTCTAATGTATGCCATCGACACATGTATTATAGTAGAAGGTCAGTGGCATTTATCATCAGTCAGATCGTCATTGACGGATCGCGGTCGTGTTCGACGGATCCTGAACGTGGCCAGCCTGCCCTGCTGCGACTTAATCTGGTTGCTCGACGGAACATGATCGCTGGGACGCGCGCTCTCATCGACGGATCGTCGTCGACGGATCGCGGTTGTGTTCGACGGTTGCTGCGACTTAATCAGGTTAGATGCCATATAATCTTGCCGCCGACAATCATTTCATTCATATTACTCCAAAAAAAAAGACAGTCATTTTATTCATCCTGTTGTACATCCAAAACACGTCAACACAGTTCACGACTGGAACGCCGTCTCTTTCAATGACCTGCACATGCCCTGCTAATTAATATTTAATTCATTTGAGTTCAATCATATAGACTGAACCTTCTATGGCTAGCTCCAATTTTTGGACTTTGAGTTGATTTAAGAGATCCAATTTATTTCCTCGAGATTTTAGTGCTGTGATAGGCTACTTGTACTTTTAATTAATTGATCAGAAAATGCTTACTCCAATGCAGTTCATACTTTTGATTCACGTGCCAGCTAAATTCAGGAGAATCACAATTGAAGGCTCTTCTCACTTAAGTAATTGTTCATTCTGAAACTATTTTTTAGTTTATTCATTCAGCATATAGCCCATAGATATGTTTCTTTTTTGCTTGATTGAATTCAGTCAAACAAACTGAGAAAGACATGGTTTTATTGCATCTGATTGGGGAGATGATCTTATGTTTCAATAGAGGCCAGAGGGTTACTGTATTGCTGTATTGGAAAATATTTTGATAGCATGATGCCTAGAACACCAATATTTGAAGCTATTTCAGCTATAGATACCACGATGCCAATGTCATTTGTTTGTGAATTTTTGTTCCTTTCATTAGTTAATTTTTTTTAAGTTTTAAGATTTTTATGATTTAATTTTTCTAGATATCATCGTAACATTAACACATGCAATATTCTATTAAGATTTAATTCATTTGAGTTCATAGCTTCAGATTACATAACCTTCTGGCGCCAGATCATGTTCTAATTCAATTGTGTTCATGTCTCCACTTCCTCCATTGCAACATGTACACCATGCTTGAAATATTATCAGTCCATCAGTTCATGTTTTTAATTCATCTCAGTTCAAACCTTCAGAGTTTAAACCGTGGAGACGCAAGGAGGTTCACGGCCTGCGCTCCGCAATATTACCAACCTACAAACCCCTGGTATGTGTGAAAAAATACTTAGATGGTTACTGTAATAAATACTTTCCCTATTCCTTGTGATAATGCACAAGTACTCCCAGATTGTATACATGCTCAAAAATATCTGTGTACAAGTTAAACTCTGAAATAATAAACATTGGTTATTTTCATGTGCATTTCAAATATAAAACCGTTGCGTTGCTAGCACGGACATTATACAGGGTTTTTAAATTTTAATGGGTCGCTGTTCATTGGCCAAAAAAAACCGCTGTTCAAGTGCCTAGGAAAAAAATTGCCATAATCTATATCTATACCTAATAATAAAAAGGTAAAATTTCAGCCCATTTTTTTTTGGTCCATCCATTTTTTCGGTCTACCTCTTCCAAACTACTTGGCAATTGAGAGTTTCTACTGTCTCGACATATATATAATCGTACATATATGAGTTATTAGATATGGAGTCTGATTCTAGATAGAGTCCGATACTAATAACAATCTATATATGTCTGTTTCTTGTGAGTCCAGTTTTGGTTTGAGTATGTATATGTGTGACGTGGTTTGCCTTCAGGCGAGTCCAGTTTGAGTTCGGCATAGTCTGCGTGTGTGTATATAAGTTTAGGTTCCTGCCAGCCCGGCCACCGTTGAGGCCCTGCTAGATTTGCGTGTATCGTGCAATTCCGCACCATACATCATATATATATATATATATATATATATATATATATATATATATATATATATATATATATATATATATATATATATATATATATATACACGTACACGAGATAATAAACAGAGAGAGACTAAAGTTTCTATCATGCACAGGAGATAGCTAGAGTCTAATAAAAGTGTTGATGGAGTCCTGGATAAAACGGATGCTTTTGTTCGCTTGGGAAAATTATAAAATAGGTAATATAGTTGAAGCTTGCTTGCCGTTTGGATTAGAAAGGCATGCACAGTACAAGCTCCTGATTGATACTGCATGGAACTACTTGAAATTTGACCCCGCTTTCCTCTCAATTGGATCCCGATGACACGTGGCGCTATAGCTTAACCAACTCGCAACAATGTTCGACAAAAAAAAGACGCCAATCACACTGGCGGCGTACTCTCGCTCACCCACACCGCCGTGCAGTAATAACATAAAGCTAGCTGGGTGTAACATGCCAGTGGACGCTAATAGGTACACAGCTTCTTCATTGCCATATCCTTGAGGATATGATGCTACGGAACTGGTCAATTGTTAGTGGAGTTTGACACTTCGACCTAATGGACATGTCCGTTTCACGAGTCAAGATAGCGAACATGACAAAGATCAGATAGGATGTGGACGATCCCATTTATCGAAGGGATGGACGATCTGCGCAACCTTTTCAATTTGTATGGGAACAGCTATATGCATTAATCGATGCAGAAGCTGGGATATTTAATATATTCCCCTTTTCTAAAAAATCACAATGCCAAGCCGTGGCAAGCTATGGGCATCGGATTTGCAAACGTAACATGCAAAGCACGAGTTCGATGACTCGCGCCAAACCAACGTATTTCTTTCTCGCCGTTCTTCCTCCTAGGTTGGCTCAAATCTTCTAGACCTTTTGTAACACCTCAGTGTTAGGCATTGCATTAGGCTTTGATTAATTAACTTTAATCTGCATTAAGCATGGCATAAGCATCATCAAGTCAAAACCCTAGTTGCATTTCATCATTTCATGTGTTTAAGCTTTTAATTCTAAATTGCTTGCCATGATTGCTAATTAGGGTAATTAATTTCTATGCTTGATGCTTGATCATGTTTGGAATCCACTGCCCAGACATTTTAAATGGTTTAACAAATTTAATTGCAAAAGTTTTGGTGGAATTTGAATCAAAATAAAATAAATTGAAAATCTCCTTTTTATTGCCCTAAATTCAAAAGGAATTTGTATTTCAAAATCTGTTGGGAATTTTGACTTGGCCCTTAAATGAAAGTTGTTCAGTTTGAAATTATCTACAACTTCTATTTTGGGGTCATTTCCTGAAAAAAGCTTCCAAATTTGTCAAAAAGTGGCATTTGTGTCGGTTTGGTTTGAATTCAATTTTCAAAAAAAAAAAAAGGGCCACCGCAACCGGCCGAGCCGTTTCGCCCAAAGACGGCCCGATGGCCCGCTCTCGCTCCCCCCTCGCGCGCGCCCGAGCCAGCCGAAGCGTGGCCGACCGGGACGCAGCGGCCCGCGCCCACGCTTCGCCGCGCCACGGCACGCCCGCCCGCGTGGCGACCAAGCGCCGGCGAGTGGGACCCGCAGCCGGCCTTCACCCCGAAATGGGAAACGCACCCGCTCCACACTCGCTCACTCTCTGCCTCGCCCTTCCGCTCGCTCTCCCTCGCTCTGTCTCGCAGCAGCAGCAGCAGCGCGCCGCCCGCCTCGGCGCTTCGCCGTCGGCTGGCGTGTCCCGCCACCGTTTAGACACCATCGCCCGCGCCTCTGGCCGTAATCGAACCGCCTCACTCTGCTCCACTTCCTTGCGCCGCTAGCCGCCGACGAGACGCCGTGGTAAGGGCCAATTTTGGGCCGCCTCTTTTTCCGCCGTGACGGCCGAGCTCGCCGGAGTAGAAGCTTCGCTGCGACCGGCCGTCCTCTTCCTTTTTTCTCCCTCAACGCCGTCGCGCGTTTCTCACAGCCGTAAAGGTCGCTCATGGTGTAGGTCGAATCGGTTGAGCCGCTTAGGGCTCGGGTTCGCCGAAAACGACACCGAGCCGCGCCGTGCTCATCGCCGCCGTGACATGCACGCGCTCCGCCGCCGTTCATGTTCAAATCTGAGACCTTTTCGCGCGTAGTTGTGTTGCTAGGGTTTCGTTGTGGCTCACCGGAGCTTGCTCTTGTCGTGGCCGGAGACGGTGAGGGCGCCGCCGCCCCCTGGCGCCGCCGTCCGCCACCTCGCCTAGCCGCCGCTGCTAGAGCTCGTCACCGTCGAAACTAACACCCTCACGGGTGCGCCTTGACGCGAGGAACACGCCGGTGCCCCTAGCGCCCGCCGGAGACCTCGCCGTCGGGCGAGCAACGCCGGGCCGAGCACCGCCCGCCTCGGTGCCGACCGGTGGACCCGTGGACCGGCGGGTCCCGACCGCCAGTGAGACGTGGTCCACTGGACCAGGTCCACGTAGGGTTAGGGTTTCGGTTTAAAAGATAAAATGATTTCCATAAATTTGTGTAAATGAGTTTGAATTTGTTGCTGGTGCAAATGGAATCCAAATCTGGTGAAACTTGTTTTGTTAGGCTTCTACTGAGTAGATCTATCCAGTAAAAATATGTAATGCAATTTTTGTGGTACTTTACTGTGTAGTTTTATTTAATTGTTTAAAAGGCTGAAAACCCGAGTAAATGCATAGTAAATAAAATATAGCTCAGAAAAATATGGTTCTTGCTTTGTTAGACTCTGTGTGTGATGTAGTTTCTGGGAAAAAATATATAGCATGCAGTCCCTATGTAAAAGTATGAAGATGTGATTTAATTGTATTTTAGGGCTGTTTCTTAAATGATTTTTAGTAAATTAATTATGAGGAATTATGCCTTGATAATTTTTGCTGACTGCTCTTGTGCTAAGAAGTTCTAGATAAAAATATGAAATCTGTTGTTTGACACTTTTCATAATGCAAGGTTATTAAATGTGCATTTCTGTCCTGCTGCTTAATCTTTTTGTGTAGGCTGATATACTTGATGAAATGTGATGAAAACTTTATCATGGCTCTGTTATGGCATGATGTAGCTCCTGTAATTTTTATAGATTTTTTTGAACTATTTATATAGAGGTCACAGTTCAAGCTTGTTTATTCACATGAAATGATAAGCATTAGAATTAAATGATTTATGGAGTTCTATATTACTTCTTGTGCACTTTTAATTATGTTATGCTTGCTGGTCATGTAATACAGTACCATAACTGAAATGTGATGTTGGCTATGAATAGTAGTACTTCTTTTTATTCATGTGATGTGTGTATGTGTGTGTGTGCCTACACACCACTCTTCTTTATGCACTTCTCTAAGTGTTTAGAGAAGAGGTATGCACATACTCGATAAATGAGTTAAATTGTTAGTAGAGAGGAGATATGCACCTACTCATCAAATGATGTTAATCATCTTCATTCATGAGCATCATACGTGTATGCATTCACTGTACTTATGCATGTGCATCACATCATACAGTTCGCGGGAGGACCTCCCGTATTCGGAGACCGAGCAGATCATCCCAGGAGGAGCCTCACCGGAGGTTCCACAAGAAGAAGGCGAAGAAGAGCTGCCTGAGTGTCCTAATCACCGCACCGCGTCGGACTTCGAGCAAGGCAAGCACCTGAGCATTTCCTTACCTATGCTTTCTAACAGTCTAATTATGCTTTATGCTTGTTGCATTAGGTATAGGAGTTGTGTGACACCGTTGATGCATTATATCCTTGCTTTCCCATTGATTATCCCACCTTGATATCCCCTGCTAGTCTAGGGCGAGTATTATGCTTAGCTTGCTTAGACGGTAGAAGTCGGGTGATTTCCTGTCATCCGCGAGTATAGGTGGTTACTTGTGATTGATGGAAAGCTTATGTTGATATCATCTGGTTAATGGTTATGGTCGTGATAAATGGAGACCGGACGGAGTCTTGTGGGGTTGTTGGACCATAGTGATTCCGTCTGTGTCGATTAAGGACCGTACCGTTGTTGTACCCCAAGTCATATTGAACGCATGCCTCATACTTAGCTGGCCGGATAAGCACTTCCGACCGCGAAGCCCAACACTATCCGGGCCGGTTCTCGATCCGTTCGCACCGTATTGGAGATGGATGGGGGACCACAGGGGCGCGAAGAGTAAGTCCGAGGTCCAAAGATGGTGGCTAAAGGCGGTCGGGCGGTCCCCAGGGTACGGTGGTTCTATGCGAGTCCGCGTACTTGTTTTTTCCCGGATACGTGCCACGGTGATCTGTAGCTCACTTCGCGGTGAGAGTGTGGTTTGTATGAGGAATACCCCCCGAGCTCGGTAGTAATTGATTCGAATCGCCATCGTTCTGAGCAGTGAACACCTTGACTTGAGCTGCAACATCGTAGTAATGATTATGAAATGTGATTAATGATGATGATGGGTTAAGCTAATGAATATGTTTATGGTTACTACTTGCTTGCTTAATCATGATTAATAATACTATAATGATGCATAGTGTAGTTGCCCACCTAGCATAAATAGGAATGATTAAGGCGAGCAATCACTTTAAATGTTACTACCGCTTTTCATAAAAGAGTCAAGCTATCCCCCCGATGATAAAGCCTGTCATACTCCTTTTGAGTCTTTTACTTTGAGTTAGTCGGGTAAGTCTAGGCTGAGTACCTTCTCGTACTCGGGGTTTTTCCCCGCTTGTTGTTTGTGCAGATGGCCATACCTACCACGGGTATTGTGAAACCCTTTATATCCGATTGGATTAAGCACCAAAGGGCTATGGTCGTTCTTACTACTCTTCCCACTTGCTTTTGTGGATTGATCATCAGGCTGGCATTTTATTATACTCAAGTTGGTGTGTGTGGGTTGAGCTTTTAAAACTATTTTGTTTCCGCTGTTGGAATTTGAAGAACTTGGTTTGTAATAACTTTATTTCCGCACTCGATGTTGTCAAACTATTTGTGAAATGTTGTAACATGCGAATGGTGACGCTAAACCCATACGATCTTGGTTGATGATGTTTGGTTTGAAATCCTTCGAGATTTCCTGACTACCGGGTTTATAACGGCTTAAGTGTGACAATTGCTTGCTTAGCGAGTGATTTTTCACTTATGCTTTTATAAATTGGTCGGTTCTGATACAATTTGGTATCGAGCAAGGTTTAGCAATTACTGTTCACATGTCTATTTAAAACAAAAGAAATTGCTTCCAAAACTGGATTTCAACTTATAGATCTATAAGTCTTTTGAGAAATCTATTTGCAAAACTAAGAGTGTGCCAGTGGTCATATCCTTTATGCCTAAATAAGGACTCTAGGTGGCTATTTAAGTACTAATGTCGGTGCAGGGACATACCCGAGTACTCATCAAGGCGGCATCCGTAGGGGACAAGCAACAAGAAGACCGGATCCGAGTAGAACGCGGATCATCCTAGTCGCGGATAGAAAGTGACGCCCGTAATAAGAGCAGGACACCTTTTACAAGTCCGACTAGGACTAGAAACCTCGGCTACGGCTCTTTTTCCTCTCATAAAAAGGAGCCGAGCACCCTCTTTGTAACGGACCAACGACACACAATCGAGATCATCAATCCAACGCAAAAGGCCAAGGCCGATCGGAGTAGGGCTTTTACTCGACGCCGAGGGCCCGAACCAGGATAAACCGTGTGTCTTTCGCGTCGTACCGCCGAGTTCTAGTTATTTGCCGAGGTCCGAATCAACTGCTGCGGGAACCCCGTGGCAGGCTATCGGTGGCTAAACACCGACAGCTGGCGCGCCAGGTAGGGGGTTTCGGCAAATTCAACGTCGAGCTCTCGATGGATCTACACGCGATGATCTTCCCCCGACAGATCGACTTTCGTCTTCGGAAGCCGGGTTTGCGAAAGGCGATTTAACAAGGAGTTCTCCACAGTAGACCGCTTCAAGAGCCCACATTCAAGATACAAGAAATTTTTTCAAGACTCAAGCTAACGAAGAAACGCAAGATACAAGTAAACAAGAAGGAAATTCGAGTTCTTTTTTCTATGGCTACAACAACTCGGCACGATTGTATCAAGACGCCACCCGGAGAGCACCGGAGTCCTACCACCGACATCTTCAAACAAGATAAGTACTCCGACTTCCTTCCTTTTCAATATGGCAAACCCATGAAAGAAAAAAAAGAAGAACTCGACCACTCACCCAAAGAAAAACAAAAGAAGTACCGATGATGAGGCAACCCTTAGTACCACCAATTCAACCCAACTACAATTCGTCGGAAGAATCGGAAGCCGATATACCAAACCAATTCTGTTACAAAAGATGGGGAAACCGACAGCCAAAGGATAGCAAGAGAAAGAAGAAACAAGAAGAAAGGGGGAAGAAGAAACCGAGTACAAGAACGAAGGGAAGCATGGCGTAGATACGAAAAAAAGAACTAGCCGAATACAATCGAAGAGAGAGAAAGAGAAAGAAGTCGATTTAAAGACGAACAAAGCCGAAGAACCGACTTCGATCCAATCAACAAGATACAAGAGTCGATCAATGAGATCGACGCCATACAACGACCTAAACGAAGAACAAAACAAGCTCGAGATTTACTTAAAGACACAGCTCAAAAAATACAAGAAGACCGAATACCGCAGAGACATGCACCATCGAACAAACAAGTCAAAGAACCCAAAGAATTTACGCTTTCGAAAGACCTGTCAACTCCAAATTACGGAAGAAGAACTCAACCACATCACGACGGACGTAAAGAACCGGGGAAAACAGGGGGTAGATCACCTACACCACACGAAGTCCTCCAAGAATTATCTCAAGATACGACAGTCAAGCGATTCCGACTACAAACCCGAAAAAAGTACCCGACAGATTTCCCCAAGTTTCGCAGAAGACTACTTACAAATCGAGACTACCTCACAAGTTCAAACCTTCCAATCATTCAAAGTATGATGGCAAAACTGAACCAATGCAATGGCTCGGGATCTATTCCCAATCTATATAACTAGCCGGAGGAGACGATGATATCAAAGCACTATTTTTTCCAATGGCTCTAGAAACATTACCACTCCAATGGTTCGACAAGTTACGACCGGATCTATCAAAACATGGAGTGATCTACAAAAAGCTTTTTTATGAAATTTTTGCGTGATACTTATCCATCCAATAACACAAGCCGAGTTGAAAGGATTAAAGCAAAATCCGGGAGAAAGCCCGAGAGACTTCTACGAAGATTTGGAGAACTCGAGCACAAGTACATGACATCACCGAGAGAGAAGTAATAGAAGCATTTTCATATGGTTTAAAAGTAAGATGGATGTTCCACGACTTACGCAAAGAGAACCCGCGAACAAACGATGAATTCAAAAGAACAGTTGAAAAAGATGATCACAAAGCGAGAGAAGACACGAGAAAGATTTCCGGACAAATGTAAAACAACTCGGAAAGAAGAAATAACATGGACGAAAGGAACAACTCGAATGATCAAAACAACTCAAGATGGAATAACCAAGACAACTCAAGACACCAGGACAATTCAAGATACCAAGACAACTCAAGATACCAAGATAACTCGAAAAAGATGGAACGTTCAAGACAACAGACAAGAATTCTACAACAAAAGAAGATATTCGAGACAACATGGTGGCATCCACCGAAAGAAAAAAAAATTCTACCCGGCCGAAAGATTTGAAGATCTTGAAAACATGAAATGCATCTACCATCCAACAGGACTCCATCCAATGGGAGAATGTCGCATCTTTCGGGAGAGGTACACAAAGAAAGACAAACAAGAAAAAAAAAAAAACAAGGAAAAAAAAGAAAGAAGAAACAACACAACAGAAAAACAGTTTCCAAAACCCAAGAGCAACAATGATCGATAATCTACTCGGAGTACCCGGCTCTAGAAGCAAACAAGAAGACAAACTCGCATGGAGAACAATAATGGCAGCGAGAACCGGCCACACCAAGATATCTAAACCGGTCTCAATACCCAATCCAGTTTTCACGTGAAGATCAATGGACAAGTGTTGGAAACGCAGGGCTATATCCACTAGTACTCGGACCAACAATAGCAGCGATAATAAAGAACAAAAGTATTCATTGATGGAGGAGCCGGACTCAACATCATCTTCGCCGATACCTTAAAAAAAAAAGATGGGACCAGAGTTCTTAAAGATGATCACACCTACCAGCGTACCATTCTCTACGGAATAGTACCGGGAAGACCAGCTATGCCTCTTGGACAGATTACACTTCCAAAGAACATTTGGAACTCCAAAGAAATTACGGGACGGTGCTCATAAAATTTGAAGTGGCAGATTTCGAATCTTCATATCACGCTATATTGGGAAGACCAAAGCACTAGCAAAATTTCTAGCAATACCGCATTATCCATACCTACTACTCAAGATGCCAGGACCACATGGAGTACTTTCTCTACAAGGAGATCTTAAAAGAGCTTATGAATGTGACGTACAGGCAATACAAATATCCTCAAAAGTACAGGGAGAAATCAACTCAGAAGTAGAAAAGACAAAGATCGAAGAGCTAGAAATCCCGGCCAAAAAGCAAAATACAATCACCACAGCAGAAGGAGAGAACACCAAAAAGATTGATTTGGGGACAGGGGATCCATCTAAAACTGCCACAATCAGTGCACATCTGCCTATCAAATAGGAAATCGCGCTCACCGACTTCTTACGGGACAACAAGGACATATTTGCCGAAACCAAACGATATGCCCGGAGTCCCAAGGAAGTGGGCTGAGCACAAAATTGAAGTCAACAAAGGAACAAAACCGGTCAAGCAGAGACTACGACGGTTTTCACCAGACAAGAAAGAAGCAATAAAGAAAGAGATAGCCCGACTACTGGCCGCAGGCTTTATAAGAGAAATCCTCCATCCAGATTGGTTAGCAAACCCTGTCCTAGTACATAAAAAGAACACAGATGAATGGCGAATGTGCGTCGACTACACAGATCTTAACAAGCATTGCCCAAAAGATCCTTTCGGATTACCAAGAATTGATCAAATAGTAGATTCAACAAATGGAGCAGCTTTATTATCCTTTTCTCGACCGCTATTCAGGATATCACCAGATCGCACTCAAAGAGGAAGACCAAAGCAAGACTTCTTTTATTACACCCTTCGGTGCCTACTGTTATAAAACAATGTCTTTTGGACTCAAAAATGCTGGAGCAACATATCAAAGAGCAATCCAGACTTGTTTGGGGGATCAGATAGGAAAAAACGCAGAAGCATACGTAGACGATGTAGTCGTCAAAACAAAGAACCCGGATTCTTTAATAGAAGACCTACAGCAAACTTTCAACAACCTCAAAGAATGGAAGTGGAAACTCAACCCCAACAAGTGCGTTTTCGGAGTATCATCTGGACAACTACTCGGATTTCTAGTCAGTGAAAGAGGAATTGAAGCTAGCTCAAAACAAATCAAAGCAATAGCTGACATGGGACCACCAACCGACATCAAAGACCTATAAAAATTAACCGGATGCATGGCAGCGCTCAACAGATTTATCTCCAGACTCGGAGAAAAGGGATTACCTTTCTTCAAACTTCTAAAGAAGACGGACAAATTTACATGGAACGAGGAGGCACAAGAAGCCTTTGACAAATTAAAAGCTTACATCAGCACATCACCCATACTAGTACCACCAAAGAAGGATGAAGAACTAATGTTGTATATCACAGCAACAACTTCTGTCGTCAGCACAGCAATTGTGGTGGAAAGAGAAGAACAAGGGCACTTGTACAAGGTACAAAGGCCAGTATATTACATAAGTGAAGTCCTCACAATATCAAAAACAAGATATCCACACGCATGTAAACTACTCTACGCAGTACTCATAACTTCAAGAAAGCTCAGGCATTATTTCGAAGCACACAAGATCGTTATCGTAACAGATTTTCCACTCGGAGACATTCTAAGGAATCGAGATTCAACAGGGCCGAATCTCAAAATGGGCAAATCGAACTGGGAACTTTCAAGATTGAGTTCAAACCAAGAAAAGCAATCAAGTCTCGTGCACTATCCGACTTCATCGCAGAATGGACTGAAATACAACAACCTACTCCAAACACCATCTTAGACCACTTGGAAAATGTACTTTGATGGCTCTCTAAAATTAGGAGGGGCAGGAGCAGAGTACTCCTCATCGCACTGCACGGAAAAATAACTCGAGATACGTTCTACAAATCCTATGGCAAGCTACTAACAATGAAGCGTAATATGAAGCACTTATACATGGATTACAAATAGCAACTTCACTTGGAATCAAAAGACTATTAGTCTACGGAGATTCAGCAAAGTAGTCGTCAATCAAGTCAACAAAGAGTGGGACTGTACTAAAGAAAACATGGATGCTTACGTTCTCAAATCGAAAAACTTGAGAAAAATTTTCAAGGCTTAGAAGTGCACCATATACTACGAGACTCAAACGTTGCAGGTGATGTACTAGCCAAATTAGGCTCGAGATTGAGCAAAAAGTACCACCGGAGTATTTATAAAAGAGCTAAGCAAGCCATCTATCAAGACCGACGAAAAAAGAAGACAAAAAGAAGACGGAACAAGACCAAATCTTAACAATCGGGCCTCGCACAATCCAACTTGGATGCACAGTATTCATAGACTACATCAAGGAGAAAAAACTACCCGAAAATAAGGCGTGAAGCTACTCGGATCATCGAAGAAGCAAAAATTATGTCCTAGTAGGAGACAATCTTTACAAAAGAGCAAAGATCATCGAGTATTACTAAAGTGCGTACCAAATACGTAAGGAAAAGAAATACTACTAGAGATGCATTCAAAGTTCTTTGTGGGAATCACGCATCATCAAGAACACCGGTAGGGAAGGCTTTCCGATCGTGGCTTCTATTGGCCGACCGCTTTAAAAGACGCAGAAGAACTAGTCAGATATTGCAAAAATTGCCAAATGTTTGCAAGACAGGCACATGTTCCAGCTCACAATCTAATATGCATCCCACCAGCTTGGCCCTTCTCATGCTGGGGGCTTGATCAAGTCGGACCACTCAAGAAATCCAAAGGAGGATTCGAGTACATTTTCGTCGCCATCGACAAGTTCACCAAATGGATAGAATACAAACCATTGGTAAAATATAGTTCAGCCAAAGCTCAAGAGTTTATCCAAGAAATCATGCACGTATTCGGGATGCCTAACAGAATAATCACAGATTTGGGATCACCCTTCACAGCCAATGAGTTCAAAAGTTGGGCACAAGACTGTGGATTCAACATCGATTATGCATCAGTAGCCCACCCTCAAGCTAATGGTCAAGTAGAAAGAGCCAACGGTCTCATCTTGGCAGGACTAAAACCAAGACTATATGAAGATTTAAAGGACTACGGATCCAAGTGGATAGACGAATTGCCAAAAGTAGTTTGGGGGCTGAGAACTCAAATAAGCAGAGCAATAGGCTATTCACCATTCTTCTTAGTATACGGCTCAGAAGCTGTACTACCAGCAGACTTGATTTGGACATCACCAAAAATAGAACAATATAACGAAGGAGAAGCAGAGGAAACCAGGAGACTAGAAATCGACAACCTAGAAGAGGTCAGAATAAATGCAACACTACAGTCAAGAAAGATACATGCAAGGATTAAGAAGATACTATGACAAGAACGTCCAGCCGAGAACTTTACAAACCGGCGATCTAGTCCTAAGAAAAATTCAGAAACCGCACAAATGGCACAAACTACTTAGTCCTTGGGAAGGACCTTTCATAGTATCAAAAGTAAAAGGACCCGGATCCTACGAGCTAATGACGTAAGATGGAGCACCGATCAAGAACACATGGCACATTTCCCAGCTACGACGTTTCTTTGCATAGAACAAACAAACATGTGTACTTCTTCTCTAGAAATAATAAGAAAGATTCAGCGCTTTCAGGACCATACTCGCTCTCCCTTTGGACAAAAAAGGCTCACAAAGGAACCCGGGCAACCCCCGATGAGAGCAAAAACGCCGACAACCCGGGCAACCCCCGATGAGAGCAAAAAAACGCCGACAACCCGGGCAACCCCGATGAGAGCAAAAACGCCGATAACCCGGGCAACCCCGATGAGAGCAAAAACGCCGACCCTCCGGGCAACATAGAACCCCGATGAGAGCAAAAACGCTCGACCCTCCGGGCAACATAGAACCCCGATGAGAGCAAAAAACGCTCGACCCTCCGGGTTGTTTTCACAACACCGATGAGAGTACGGCCAACACTCGCCCAATCCTAGCTCCTTTTCAGGACTAGATGAGAGCCAAGAGAGAGCTCGACCCATCCCGACTTCTAGAATAAAGAACTCGGATGAGGGCCTACGGTCCGAAATATTCGTTGAAGTGCAAAATGGCTACAACCTAGCCTGAGCCCAACTATTCCGGATTGTTTTCACAATACCGATGAGAGTACGGCTAAAGAAGTCAACACTCGACCTACCCTAGCTCCTTTTCAGGACTAGATGAGAGCCAAAGAGAGAGCTCGACCTATCCCGACTTCTAAAGATATAGAACTCGGATGAGAGCCTACGGCTCGAACTATTCATTCAGAAAGGCAACTACAAAGACAATTCCGAGTCCAACTACTCGGACACCTCAAAAACAGAAACAAAAACAGTTGATCAAGGGCAAAATTAAGGAAGTTATCTTTATACAAAATCAGAAGAAGCATCAAAGTATCATTACAAAGAAGTCTACTACTGCTGACCACCATCACCATCAACAGGCGCAGGTCCTATTTCTACAAGATCTGTGAAATCCTGAGCTAAAGACAAGACAGCAGCTTCAGACTCCGCCAAGGCTTGTTCTTCTTCAGAAGTGTGAGGCTCATCCATTACCCTATCAAGAGGGAAGTTGGGGTCAACCACTCGGACGCGAGCCAACACCCCTTGGACGCCAAGCGTAACAAAGATCTTTGGCGAAGTTGATGGTCCTCCGAGTCGAAGAGGAAGGAACTGAACCCAAAGTCAAAGCCGACATCTTCAAGCCCTCCTCAAAGATAGTGGCAAGACTCCGCACGTAACCTAGCGTAGCCGACCACTTATCTTCGAAGCCTTCGACGAGTAGACAAATCCTCTATTGTCTTCTTAGCCTCGCAAAAGATCTCTCGATCAGCACCGCGCCTAATCACCGTGCTTGAGCCAAAATCTCTTCAAAGATCTTCTTTTACCTTCTCCGAATCATCTCGGAAGGACCGCACTTCAAGCTTCAATGCTTCGGTCTCTTCCGAGTACTTCTTTCTCAAAGCTACAAAGACAACAAAAAGAAGTCGATAGAAAGCAAAAGTCGATAACTACACAAGCGAAGGAGCGTATACCCAAAAAGTACCTTGAAGATCTCGGGAGACCTTCTTCTCGAATCAACAAAGAAGAACAATTTGAGCTCTCAAAGCAACCTCCAAGAATTATGTTTTTTGCGCTCTTCATCAAGTTCTCGCCAAGAAAAGAAGCCAGCTCATCCAACAACTTCTTTTGAGACTCGGACGAGCCAAAGAAGATGTCGAATCACTAACATATTCCTCGCAGAAAAAAAAAGAAAAGGATAAAGAAAAAAGAAGAACTCGGGGGATAAAACAAGTCGACAATACCCGAAAACGCCAACAAAAGACTTGAACTCGCATCAAGCTTCTTAAGACGAGAACTCGGGTTGAAAGCCTCTTCAAGATCCTGCACCAACTTCAGGTCATGAATCGTATCCCAAGGAGCGCAAGGAGGCGACAAAGGAGAAGAACACCCAACCCGATAACTAGAAGAAGTCGAGGTCGAGCAAAAGGCAACTTCTCTACTCCCAAAGAAGTCGACGCAATGACCCGAGCCATAGGGAGAGAAGAGGTCGCAAAGAATACCAAGCAGAGGAGGAAGCTACCGCCGGCCAGAGTCAACAAATGGACTAGGATCGGGAGCGCACACCTGACCCATAATCCCAACGCTCACAGTCTTCTCCGAGTCGAGCCGGAGCCAAAGAAGTCGTAGCCGATGACCTGCAAGAATAAAAAAAAGTTAAAGGCAAAAGGCCGACTAAAAAGAAATAAAATCAAAGAAGACAAACACTTACTTAACAAAGACGACGAAGAGCCATCCGAGGCCGAGGAGGGGGAGGCGGCATAACCGCCTCAAGATCCACCAACAACTCGAAGAAGAAGAAGGAAGAGGACCCGCAAAAAGTCCCAAAGCCGGTAAAGAAGAAGAAGAAGCCGCCTCGACGACTACAAAAAGCAAAGGCAAGTCAAAACAAGCCAAACAAGCAAGATAGAAACATAAGAACAACCCTCACCGACGAAGAAGGGGAGAATCATCAACATCCTCAGCCTTCATCTTCAAAAATAAGAACGTAAGCACCACCGCTAGAGAAAGGAGTCGACTACTCTCCAAAGAAAAAAAAAAAACAGAAAGAAAAAAAAGTCTCACCTATCGGAAGGTTACCCAAGGCCGAGGCGAAGAGGAAGTCCGTGCCCGCTTAACAATGCCAAAGAAGAATCACCCGCTCCAGCCCTCTTAGCACCAAAGACGAAGTTCGAGGGAGGAGCACCGGCCGATAAGGAACATATTCAACGCTCTCCACTAAAGAAAGACCAGGACAAAGAAGTCGACCTTCGATACCTGGCTAACAACAGAGAGTCAAGGAGCAGGAGGAGGGACAATCTCTCCACCCACAAGCGTAGAAGCATCAATATCAAAATCCCCGCCAAAAAGGCTTCAAAAAGATAAAAACAAGTCAGTCATAGACAAAAGAATTCAGAAACAAAAGGAAAGAAAAGAAAAGTACTCACAAATAGGGGAGGATTGACCGCCGAGTACTCAAACCCAATCATCGGAACCACCGTTGCACCTTTCGTAATCTTCTCAAGACGCATAAGCACTTCATCATTAGACAACTCGGAAGTCGTCACCATCCGAGAAGGGTCTTCAAAGACCCGAGTACTCAAAGCCGGCGTGCTCTCGCGCCTTCAATGGCTGCACTCGGCGGCGGCGAAGGTAGCTCGCCACTATGGCAAAACCCGCACAAGCCATGTTGTTTCAAGTAGCTTATCCGATCAAACAAATGGGTCAAGAAGATTGTACTCAGCCAGGGGTGAGTTGATCTTTTTCCCACCGCTCATTAACTACAGGCGGGTACCCGAGTAAGTCCGAAGTGCCGGAATACCAACTCCACCCCCAAGGTTGCCAAAGATAGAACCACTCGGATCGCCAATCCTTGACGTAATCAACAAGATCATAATCGAAATAATGAGACGACTTGCGCCCACGACGGAACTGAATTCCACATCCACCAAGGGTATGGAGGGATTCATTCCGGGGTTGTGGCTTGAGACGAAAGAGGAAACGGAAGAGATTCAAGGAAGGGGGAATTCCAAGAAAAGTCTCACAAAAGTGAACAAAGACAGAGAGGTGAAGAATCCCATTCGGGGTCAGATCATGAAGAGAGACAGAAAAAGTAGCGAAGGAAACGATGAAGAAAAGCACAAGCCGAAAGACGTAGTCCAAATCGAACAAAAGAAACAAAAAGAACAATCTCCCCCGGGCGAGGAACAGAACTCGGTGCTCACCAGAGCAATCCAAATGGAGAATGCCTTAGGGCTGGATCATCCCCAGCTCCTCCAACTCAACCAAGTGCTTCTCTTGAGTAGTCGGAGGAGGAAAGCTCTTCGCGATCGCCTTCATATCGGCAAACTCGGGGGTTCAAATTACCCGTCAACCTCCACCTCAAGAACCGGCTTATCAACCACCGATTTCTAGAAGCCAATTTCTTCCTTCCCATACAACGAATCAAGCAACTAAGCTAAGTAGTAAGCTCGGAACCAACTCAAGGATGAGGATCGATTGGGGATTCTCTTGCTAAAAAGCTAGGGTTTCGGAGAACAAAGGCAAGGTAAAGCAAGAAACAAGAAAAGACCGTAATTTATAAGGATAAGCTTAAGAGGCCCACTTAAGGAGCAACGGTAAAAAAGGCCAACGGATACAATGCCCAAAAAATAGGAAGGGCCCAAAAACCCTTAAGTCACGGGGTAACGGCCCTTATCCCGTAGACACACAACGGTAAAAATTATTACCGTTACAAAGAAAGGCGGATATGGTCAATTATCGCCCAAATATCTCACAAGAAGACGGCTGAAGACGATACCTCTCAAAAAAGAAGTCGAATCGAGGACATTCCACATTATCAACAAATAACAAGTCGGCACGAAGGCATACAATCAGCTACACAAGATAAAACAACTCGGATCGTCTAGAAGCATACATCCACACGCACAAGACAACCAAAGATTATGAGAAACAACTCGGGTCATTACAGGATCATATATTCTTTCAATATGACAGATACAAGGTTACAAGTCTTACAAGACCCATCGAATTCAGAAGAAAACCAAAGCAACAGCTACAAGGAACCCAGTAGAATTCTGCCATAGAAAACAATTACGCAGAACCCCCAGACAACCAAGGTGATAGCCATTGCCGACCCAGATTACCTCTGAGACAATCCGGGCCGAGCAGATCCAAAGCAACCTAGATACACCAACACAGTGCATCTAAGATCGCCAAAAGTAGCACTGACTTCTCAAGCATCACATCAGGCCTCTCCAGCCACAAGTTGAATCGGACCCCATGTGAACAAGAGGGCTCCAGCTCTGCGTTGGCCGGTCGCTGCTTTGCACCGCACAGCTAGAGGACTGTGTGGATCGGCAACCTTCCCACGCAGAGCATATGTCCGGGCAGTGTGGAAAAGAAGAACTAAGAGTGCAAAATGACCCAAAGATAAGGAACATCTCAAGACTTCTTCTACCTACCAGAACGAGCCTCCAATCACAATGCTACTCCGGGATTAGTCTGCCTCTAATCCCTATCTCAAGAATTCTTCTACCCACTAAATAGACCATACTGGAAGAACAAGAAAGAAGCCCGGGGGCTGCTCAACCTCACACACTATCATCTTCGCGAAATGAAGAAATACACACTACAGAACCCGAAAAGCAAATGTAAGGAGGGACGCAATTTATAGGACAGGACCGGTGCACATGGACCAAGCTCACAAAGACAAGCTTCTAACAAAGTACAAAAAAAAAAGGGGAGAGCAAGAAAAAGCGAGCAACAAGATATTCCAAGCATATCCAAAGACAAGAAAAGCTTTCAAAGTCACCACCGCCAACGCCCAACAATAAAAAGCCGACATAAAGGGAAGAAAAAGCAAGGTCACGAGCACTTATCCGTTTCTCAAGAAGAAGAACTCGGAGAAAATCGGGGGCTGCAGCCAGCCAAAGGCTCGGGGGGGCAAACGAAAAAGATTACAAAAAGAAAAATTACAAAAAGAAAAATAACTGCACACAAGACACAAGAACTCGCGGGAAGACTCAAAAACCATTGCCCGACTTCTTTTTATACGAAAACAACTCGCACAAGCTCGGGGGCTGCAGCCTAAATCTCGGGGCGGCAGCGAAAGAATTACAAGACACAAGAACTCGCAGAAAGACTCAAAAACCATTGCCCGACTTCTTTTTATACGAAAACAACTCGCACAAAGCTCGGGGGCCGCAGCGGAAGAATTACAAGACACAAGAACTCGCAGGAAGACTCAAAAGCCATTGCCCGACTTCTTTTTTTATACAAAAACAACTCGCACAAAGGCTCGGGGGCTACAGGCGTACACCCTCAACTTTTTCTTTTTTTTCAAAGACCCTCCAGCCTACTTATAAATAAATAGCAAGAGGCTCGGGGGCTACACTCAACGAGTGCACCTACGGCGCACAAGAAGGCAAGAGAGAAATGCTCGGCTTGATCACTTCAAAGCATCACGCCCGAAAAAGAGCTCCTCGAGTTCTACTTTGAAATGCTCGGGGCTTTGTCGGTGCAGGGACGTGCCGAGTACTCATCAAGACGGCATCCGTGGGGACAAGCAGAAGAAGACCGGATCCGAGTAGAACGCGGATCATCCTAGTCGGCGATAGAAAGTGATGTCTCGTAATAAGAGCAGACACCTTTTACAAGTCCGACTAGGACTAGAAACCTCCGCCTCCGGCTCTTTTTCCTCTCATAAAAAGGAGCCGAGCACCCTCTTTGTAACGGACCAACGACACACAATCGAGATCATCAATCCAACGCAAAAGGCCAAGGCCGACCGGAGTAGGGCTTTTACTCGACGCCGAGGGCCCGAACCGGATAAACCGTGTGTCTTTTCGCGTCGCACCGCCGAAGTTCTAGTTATTTGCCGAGATCCGAATCAATAGCTGCGGGAACCCCGTGGCAGGCTATCGGTGGCTAAACACCGACAACTAACTTGGGGGATTGCATCATATTTTATTTTCACCGTTGTCTATGCAAAGAAGGTAATTGTATGGGTGCCATTCGCTTGAATGGTAATGTATGGTTCAAAATGCCTCTACGCCTCGGTAAGTGGGAGTTGTGAGAGCATGGTTGTCCAACCGGCAATCTAGGGAGTGCTAGTGTGATACCGGAAGTACTTACATGTCAAAACCATGTACTTACCAAGGTGTTTAATTGTGGGTTGTGCCGTCTGTTGAGACGATGCCGTCTTTGGACGAGGATCGGGTAGTTGTACTACATGTGCGTGTACTTGGGAATGCACGTACGTGTGAGTGCTTAATCTTTACTTTCTCGCAGTGCATTTATTCATACTTGTTGGGATGGGCTGAAGTGGATTTTCTCGCAGTACATAACAGCGCTTCGTGTAGAACGTTTAGTTATACGCTATGAGAGAACGTTGTATGCCACCGTATATCCGCTAGAATTATTTTGCTAAGTTTGTGAGAACGTAAGATACGTGCATACATCATGTTTGTTCATCTCATGTCATTACATTTACCTTCCCTTATAAATTGATTACTTCTACCCATTAAAATTTGGCTAATTAATAACTTGTCTCACCGGGATAAATTTCTGACAGATGGCTCGCACAAAGCGCGGCTCGCAAGTCCACTTGGAGGGCGTGTGCCACGTGGGACGGCTTCGCACCTCGCACCACTATCCGGGAGTCTCACTTCCTGGAGGAGTTTGGGATGCCCACGCTTCTTTGGCGTGTCTTTGGCCCATGTGGGGTATACTGGAGGAGCGGCGACCGGTATACTCGGGGTGACCGAGGAGCCGAGCGATGGAGACCAGCTGGTTGCCGTGGAGGTTACCGTCCCCACCACTCCACGAGGACTCGGAGTGGGAGGGGTGGCGCATTCGTGCCTACTGAGTCACACCGGAGGAGGGGGGCTAGCAGAGTTGCCTTCTCGCCCCTGCGCACCATCATGGAGCGCTTCCCCGCCGAAGCTTGGCACGTGCCTTGGCGGGAGTGTTCCCTCGTGGTGACCCTGTTGACACTTTCTCGGGAGCAGCTCCCAAAGATGGCACGCCGGCCCGATCCCCGAGATTGAGGACGGTGACAATGCGGCGATGAGTGCTATGTTTGCTATGATGCGGACCTTGGATGCTACTCGGTCCCGCATGTACAAGATCAATGATCGAACAAGGCCTTGTCGAAGAGGCAAGAGAAGAAGAAGAAGAGGCACTTTCGGATCATGTCGAGATATGAGGCACCAGATTGAGCTTATCACCGCTACCAGGGATGATGCTGAGGCCCGTGAGAGGACAGCCAACAGGGAGGTCGCTGCCTTGCGTGCACGTGTCGCACGCTATGAGCAATATGAGAGGAACGCCGATAGGATGATGGCGTAGCTAGTCACGAGAGGAATGAAGCCCGGAACGACGCCCATCACCGGGGGCAATCGGCTCTTTGACCGTGAGCAGTACATTGACCAGTTGCACGAGGACTACCACGTGCTATACAACCAGGTTCATGGTCACCATGCGCCTAGAGCGGCAGAGATGGAGCCCGGAGTCATCAACCCCGATGGAGGCGAGGAGGACGCTGATCTTCCACCTGCACCCGAGCCTGCATCCGACGACGATGTTGTTCTAGCTGCTGAGTCCGACGTCGGTAGCGAGCACGAGTAGACTAGTAGTCTCTTCGCTAGCCGTAGTGGTGCTTTAGTCTCTTTTGTTGTTGTCTTGTAACTTTTATGAGATGTGACTCATGTGTATTGGATCGTCATGTGTTGTGGTGCTATCTGAACGCCTAAAGTCCAGTGTATGTATGCTGGCAATTTTGGATGTTGTATGCCCTAGATGATGCTTTTAATCAGTAATCTAATTAGTGATGTTATGGATTGTGGACATGAATCTACCTATGTGTTGTTGAATGAATTCATTTTCTTCCAATGATGCATTGGCGTGATTATTACATTGCTTACAATGTTGTAACATCACCTAATAATTACTTGATGCTTTGAAATATGCGTGATGATTGGGACTCGCCGAACCGTGAGTGGCTCCTTGGTTGGAGATGGATCCGGCCAAGGCGAAGGCAATGGAAATGGTAACGGAGGTAACGGGAACAATGGTGGAAACGGTGGGAATGGAGGAGATGGAGGCAATGATGGAAACGCTGGGGGTAACCTACCACCACCACCTCCACCACCATTGACAACTGAGCAACTTTTTCAACAGTTCCTTGGCAGTCAGCGCAACATGGAGGCCGTATTGCGTGACATTGCAAAACACCGGTCGCGGAGGCCATCGTGACCGTCCCGTCAACCAAGATGCAAAGACCTTCAAGGACTTTTCTGACACCGATCCGCCTAAGTTCCCGCAAGCTAAAGAACCACTTGAAGCTCTTGAGTGGATCAACACAATGGAAGACAAGTTTCGCCGCTCCGCATGACCGAATCTCTGAAGGTTGAGTATGGGGCACATCACCGCAGGGCCGGCCGGAATTTGGTGGTCCCACCAACAAGCACCACTTTCCCCGCCGAATGCTCCCATTACACAGGCACGGTTTACTCGGATGTTTCAAGAAGACTTATGTTCCGCCAGTTTGATGGCTATGAAAGTGTCGGAGTTCATGAAGCTTACATAAGGCAATAAAACCATGAATGAGTACCTCCATGAGTTCAACAACCCTGTCACGCTATGCTCCATCATATGTGGACACCGAAGAAAAGAAAATAGCAAGCTTCAAGAGGGGCCTCAATACCAAGATGGCCAAGACCATGGGTATTAGTTCAAGGGCTACTTTCAACGAGTTTATCGTGGATCGCTTGACTCAAGAGAACAACAACAATCCGCATGCCGCTTCCAAGAACCGCAAGAGAAGCTTTGAGGGAGGATCTTCTCGAGACAGCCTCCAATGGCTAATCGTCCGCGAGCACCGCCCTCCAAATTCGAGTTCGAGGTTCCGTGCACCCTCTCCAAAGAGGAATGCTCCACCACCTCCTCAAGAATCGGGGGGTTATCGCCCACCGCACCTCAAGCTCAAGCCAAGACGGGGGGTTCCACGGCACCGCCTCCCGCCGTGAGAGGTCCCTCGCTTCAACCGCAATCGATGGGTCATTTCGCCAAGTAATCTTGTCCCTACCCGAAGAAGCGGGCGACCTATCCCGCCCGTGCACACCACACCACCGTGGATGAGATCCCCGAGGGAGAACCAGTCCACTGCGGGTGCGTTTCTTGTCAACAATCATCCTGCTAGCTTGTTTTATTTGATTACGGATCATCGCATTCTTTTATGAGTCAAGCATATGCACGATCGCATGAATTAGAACTTAAGCAATTAGATTATGGGTACCGCATCGCCCGCCGGTGCTGATGTCCTATCTAATCGATGCTTGAGCATGCAACTTTTGAAATTGGAGATAAAATATATAGGGTTAATTTGGTGGTATTACCCGGCTTAACTATGGATGTGATCTTGGGGATGAATTGGATGAAAGATAAGCAAGTTGTGATTGATACTGGGAATAGAACAATTACTCTCACGGATCCTTCGGGTAAGGACACTTTCCAAGTGTTATTGCCTCGAGTTGCGCACATGACCAAGTTGACCTATGCTATCCGAGCCTCTGCTCTTTCTGAGATTCCTGTGGTTTGTGAGTTTCCCGATGTTTTTCCCGAAGATTTACCTGGGCTACCGCCCGACGAGATATTGAGTTTGCAATTGATCTAATGCCCGGTACAGCTCCGATATGCAAGAGACCTTATCGTATGCCTCCTAATGAGCTAGCGAGTTGAAGAAAAACAGTTGTATGAACTGAAGAAGTTGGGTTTCATCGGGCCAAGTACTTCTGAATGGGGTTGTCCAAATTTTGTTTGTGAAGAAGAAAGATCATTCCTTGAGGCTATGTGTGGATTATCGGCCGCTCAATGCCGTAACAATCAAGAACAAATACCCTCTACGCCAAGAATTGATATTCTGTTTGATCGGTTGTCTAAAGCAAAAGTGTTTTCCAAGATTGACTTGAGATCGGGGTATCATCAAATCAAGATTTGTCCTAAGATGTGCATAAGACCGCTTTTACGTCACTAGGTACGGGTTGTATGAGTATCTCGTTATGTCTTTTGGCTTGACGAATGCTCTTGCATACTTTATGTATCTTATGAATTCAGTCTTTATGCCGAATTGGATAAGTTTGTGATTGTATTTTTGGATGATATTCGGTTTACTCTACGAATGAAGAAGAGCATGCCCAAAGATTTGAGAGTTGTGCTCACCGGACTTAGAGAGCATAAGCGTATGCCAAGTTTAAAAAGTGCGAGTTTTAGCTGAAGGAAGTTGCTTTCCTTGGTCACATCATATCCGAGAATGGTATTTCAGCTTAACCCGCACAAAGTACAAGAGGTCATGGATTGGCAACCGCCCACGCCTCGTGCATGAAGTTCGAGTTTTCTTGGAATGGCGGGGTATTATCGCCGTTTCATTCTAGATTTCTCTAAGATTGCCAAGCCAATGACAAGTCTCGCTACTGAAAGAGCACAAGTTTATCCGACAGAGGCTTGTGAGGCGACCTTTCGCACCTTGCGAGAGTTGCTAACCACCGCTCCCCGTCTTGGCACGGCCCGGATATCGAGAAGCCGCTTTGATGTGTACTTGTGATGCATCAAAGACTAGTTTGGGTTGTGTCTTTGATGCAAGAAGGCCGAGTGATTGCTTATGCTTCACGTCGCTTGAGAAAGCATGAAATCAACTATCTCACGCATGATTTAGAGTTAGCTGCAGTTGTGCATGCCTTGAAGATATGGAGACATTATCTGTTGGGAAATGTGTGCCATATATACACTGATCACAAAAGTCTCAAGTACATCTTTACCCAACCCGAACTCAACATGAGGCAAATAAAGATGGTTAGAGTTGATCAAGGACTACGATTTGACAAAGTGCACTATCACCCCGGCAAGGCAAACGTAGTTGCAGATGCTTTGAGTCGCAAGTTACATCATCATGCTGTGAAGCCGTTGAGTGAAGAGAAGTTCAATCTGATGCATCCTGCAGTCCTGCATGATCTCCAAATTCGATGTTCTCTCGACCAACAGATCATTGAAGGGCAAAAGACAGATCCTGGTATCTACCACCTCAAAGAAAGAATGAAGAAGGAATCAATTCCGCATTTTAGATTGGATGACAATGGTGTACTTTGGTTCGACACTCGCCTTGTCGTGCCAAAGGATCGAGAACTCAAGAACAAGATAATGGATGAAGCTCACCTTTCCAAGTTATCCATTCACCCTGGAAGTAACAAGATGTATCATGATCCGAGACCTCGATATTGGTGGACGAAGATGAAGAAAGAGATAGCAAAGATATGTGGCTCGATGCGATACTTGTTGTCGTGTCAAGGCCATTCACATGAAGCCGGCAGGTTTGCTGAAACCTCTACCAATTCCTGCTTGGAAGTGGGATGATATCAGTATGGATTTCATCACAGGTCCACCCACTACACAGAAGGAAAATGATTCAATCTGGGTGATCATTGACCGACTAACCAAGTCTGCTCACTTCTTACTGTCAAGACAACCTACGACCACCTCAATATGCTGACACTGCACATTGAGGAGATTGTCCGCTTGCATGGGGTACCCAAGACCATCGTATCGATAGAGGGTCGCAGTTCACTTTACTCATTTCGGACCCGTTTGCATGAAGGAATGGGTACTAAGTTGCTGCACAAAGACCGCTTATCATCCTCGGACTTCGGTCGATGACGAAAGACTTAATCAAGTTCTTGAAGATATGTTGAGAGCGTGTGTGTATAACGCTAAGGGTTCGTGGGAATCTTGGCTACCTTTGGCCGAGTTCTCCTACAACAACAGATTATCAAGAAAGTATCAAGATGGCACCGTTTGAAGCTTTGTATGGCGTAAAGTGTAGAACTCCATTGAACTGGGTAGAAGCGGGAGAAAGAAGATACTACGGTATTGACTTTGTTCCCCGGTTTGAAGAGAAGGTTCGAACCATCCAAGAGCACATGAAAGCCGCACAGTCCCGACAAAAAGAGTTATCTTGACATTAGAAGAAGACCTTTGATGTTTGAAGTGGGTGACTATGTATACCTCGAGTTTCACCGAAAAAAAGGGTACACAACGGTTTGGAGCCAAGAGGAAGCTTGCACCAAGATATGTGGGTCCCTACAAGATTCTCGAAAAGAAGAGGTGAAGTTGCTTACAAGTTGCGCTTACCAGAATCTATGAGTTCTATCTTTCCAATCTTTCACGCCTCTCAATTGAAGAAGTGTTTGCGTGTGCCCGAAGAAAGAGTTAATGAGCAAGATTTGAAGCTAGCGGCCCGATCCGTATATAAAGAAGAACCCGTGAGAATTGTTGATAGCAAGGAAAGAGTTACTCGGAATCGGTTGGTGCGTACTTATAAAGTCGTGTGGAGCTACCATGATGATAGAGATGCATCATGGAAAACCGAGGATTACCTAAAAGAAGTTTATCCCGAATTCCATAAAACCCAGTTAGTAAACCTAAATCTCGGGACGAGATTTCTTTAAGGGGTAGGGCTGTAACACCTCAGTGTTAGGCATTGCATTAGGCTTTGATTAATTAACTTTAATCATGCATTAAGCATGGCATAAGCATCATCAAGTCAAAACCCTAGTTGCATTTCATCATTTCATGTGTTTAAGCTTTTAATTCTAAATTGCTTGCCATGATTGCTAATTAGGGTAATTAATTTCTATGCTTGATGCTTGATCATGTTTGGAATCCACTGCCCAAAGATTTAAATGGTTTAACAAATTTAATTGCAAAAGTTTTGGTGGAATTTGAATCAAAATAAAATAAATTGAAAATTTCCTTTTTATTGCCCTAAATTCAAAAGGAATTTGTATTTCAAAATTTGTTGGGAATTTTGACTTGGACCTTAAATGAAAGTTGTTCAGTTTGAAATTATCTACAACTTCTATTTTGGGGTCATTTCCTGAAAAAAGCTTCTAAATTTGTCAAAAAGTGGCATTTGTGTCGGTTTGGTTTGAATTCAATTTTCAAAAAAAAAAGGGCCACCGCAAAGCCAAGCCGTTTACGCCCAAAGACGGCCCAGTGGCCCGCTCCCTCCCCGCCCGCGCAAGCGAAAAGCGCCGAAGCCGGCCGAGCGTGGCCGACGGACGCAGCCGGCGACGCCACGCCACGCCCGCGCCCAGCACGTCCGCCCGCGTGGCGACAAGCGCCGGCGAGTGGGGACCCGCAGGCCGGCCTTCACCCCCCGAAATGGGAAACGCACCCGCTCCACACTCGCTCACTCTCCGCCTCGCCCTTCCGCTTTCGCTCTCCCTCGCTCTGTCTCGCAGCGCGCCGCCTCGGCCTCGGCCTCGCCGCCAGCGTGGCCGCCCACCGCCACCACGCCGCGCCTCGGGCCGCAATCAACCGCCTCACTACGCTCCACTTCCCTTGCCCGCTAGCCCGCCGGCGAGACGCCGTGGTAAGGGCCAATTTTTGGGCCGCCTCTTTTTCCGCCGTGGCCGGCCGAGCTCGGGCGGAGTAGAAGTTCACATGCCTCCACCCCTCTTCCTTTTTCCCCCTCAACGCCGCCCAATTTTCTGTCTTGCCGCCCGAATCGCTCATGGTGTAAGGTCGAATCGGTTGAGCCGCTTAGGGCTCGGGTTCACGAAAACGACACGGGCCGCGCCGTGCTCTTCGCCCGCCGTGACATGCACGCGGCCCGCCGCCGTTCATGTTCAAATCCGAGACCTTTTTCGGCGTAGTTGTGTTGCTAGGGTTTTCGTTGTGGCTCACCGGAGCTTGCTCTTGCCTCGCCGTGCCTTGTCGTGGCGGGAGACGGTGAGGGCGCCGCCGTCTGGCCGCTGTCCCGCCGGCCCGCCTAGCCGCCGCCGCTGCTAGAGCTCGTCACCGCCGAAACTAACACCATCACGGGTGCGCCTTTGACGCGAGGAACACGTCGGTGCCCCTAGCGCCGCCGGAGACCTCGCCGTCCGGCGAAAGCAACGCCGCCGAGCACCGCCGCCTCGCCTTTGCCGACTGGTGGTGGACCCGTGGACCGGCGGGGTCCTGGCCGCCGCCAGTGAGACGTGGTCCACTGGACCAGGTCCACGTAGGGTTAGGGTTTCGGTTTAAAAGATAAAATGATTTCCGAAAATTTGTGTAAATGAGTTTGAATTTGTTGCTGGTGCAAATGGAATCCAAATCTGGTGAAACTTGTTTTGTTAGGCTTCTACTGAGTAGATCTATCCAGTAAAAATATGTAATGCAATTTTTGTGGTACTTTACTGTGTAGTTTTATTTAATTGTTTAAAAGGCTGAAAAACTGAGTAAATGCATAGTAAATAAAATATAGCTCAGAAAAATATGGTTCTTGCTTTGTTAGACTCTGTGTGTGATGTAGTTTCTGGGAAAAATATATAGCATCCAGTCCCTATGTAAAAGTATGAATATGTGATTTAATTGTATTTTAGGGCTGTTTCTTAAATGATTTTTAGTAAATTAATTATGAGGAATTATGCCTTGATAATTTTTGCTGACTGCTCTTGTGCTAAGAAGTTCTAGATAAAAATATGAAATCTGTTGTTTGACATTTTTCATAATGCAAGGTTATTAAATGTGCATTTCTGTCCTGCTGCTTAATCTTTTTGTGTAGGCTGATATACTCAATGAAATGTGATGAAAATTTTATCATGGCTCTGTTATAGTATGATGTAGCTCCTGTAATTTTTATAGATTTTTTTGAACTGTTTATACAGAGGTCACAGTTCAAGCTTGTTTATTCACATGAAATGATAAGCATTGGAATTAAATGATTTATGGAGTTCTATATTACTTCTTGTGCACTTTTAATTATGTTATGCTTGCTGGTCATGTAATACAGTACCATAACTGAAATGTGATGTTGGCTATGAATAGTAGTACTTCTTTTTATTCATGTGATGTGTGTATGTGTGTGTGTGTGCCTACACACCACTATTCTTTATGCACTTCTCTAAGTGTTTAGAGAAGAGGTATGCACATACTCAGTAAATGAGTTAAATTGTTAGTAGAGAGGAGATATGCACCTACTCTGTCAAATGATCTGTTAATCATCTTCATTCATGAGCATCATACGTGTATGCATTCACGTACTTATGCATGTGCATCACATCATACAAAGTTCGCGGGAGGACCTCCCGTATTCGGAGACCGAGCGGGATCATCCCGGAGGAGTCTCGGTAGGAGGTTCCACAAGAAGAAGGCGAAGAAGAGCTGCCTGAGTGTCCTAATCACCGCGCGTCAGACTTCGAGCAAGGCAAGCACCGGAGCATTTCCTTACCTATGCTTTCTAACAGTCTAATTATGCTTTATGCTTGTTGCATTAGGTATAGGAGTTGTGTGACACCGTTGATGCATTATATCCTTGCTTTCCCATTGATTATCCCACCTTGATATCCCCTGCTAGTCTAGGGCGAGTATTATGCTTAGCTTGCTTAGACGGTAGAAGTCGGGTGATTTCCTGTCATCCGCGAGTATAGGTGGTTACTTGTGATTGATGGAAAGCTTATGTTGATATCATCCGGTTAATGGTTATGGTCGTGATAAATGGAGACCTGGACGAAGTCTTGTGGGGTTGTTGGACCATAGTGATTCCGTGCAGTGTGTCGATTAAGGACCGTACTGTTGTTGTACCCCAAGTCATATTGAACGCATGCCTCATACTTAGCCGGGCCGGATAAGCACTTCCGACCGCGAAGCCCAACACTATCCGGGCGGTTCTCGATCCGTTCGCACCGTATTGGAGATGGATGGGGGACCACCAGGCGCCAAGAGTAAGTCCGAGGTCCAAAGATGGCTGGCTAAGGCAGCGTCGGGCGGTCCCTCGGGTACGGTGGTTCTATGCGAGTCCCGCGTACTTGTTTTTCCCCCCGATACGTGCCACGGTGATCTGTAGCTCACTTCGCGCGTGAGTGTGGTTTGTATGAGGAATACCCCCGAGCTCGGTAGTGTCGATTCGAATCGCCATCGTTCTGGGACGGTGAACACCTTGACTTGAGCCGCAACATCGTAGTAATGATTATGAAATGTGATTAATGATGATGATGGGTTAAGCTAATGAATATGTTTATGGTTACTACTTGCTTGCTTAATCATGATTAATAATACTATAATGATGTATAGTGTAGTTGCCCACCTAGCATAAATAGGAATGATTAAGCCGAGCAATCACTTTAAATGTTACTACCGCTTTTCATAAAAGAGTCAAGCTATTCCCCTCGATAAAGCCCGGTCATACTCCTTGGAGTCTTTTACTTTGAGTTAGTCGGGTAAGTCTAGGCGAGTAGCTTCATACTCGGGGTTTTTCCCGCTTGTTGTTTGTGCAGATGACCATACCTACCACGGGTATTGCGAAACCCGCTTATATCCAAAGGGATTAAGCACCAAAGGGCTATGGTCGTTCTTACTACTCTTCCCACTTGCTTTTGTGGATTGAACATCAGCCGGCATTTTATTATACTCAAGTTGGTGTGTGTGGGTTGAGCTTTTAAAACTATTTTGTTTCCGCCGTTGGAATTTGAAGAACTTGGTTTGTAATAACTTTATTTCCGCACTCGATGTTGTCAAACTATTTGTGAAATGTTGTAACATGCGAATGGTGACGCTAAACCCATACGATCTTGGTTGATGATGTTTGGTTTGAAATTCTTCGAGATTTCCTGGACTACCCGGGTTTATAACGGCTTAAGTGTGACAATTGCTTGCTTAGCGAGTGATTTTTCACTTATGCTTTTATAAATTGGTCGGTTCTCATTACACCTTTGGGTCTATTTCTATCTCAAAAAATCATGTCAATAGGGATGTCAGGTAATTGATTATACATCACGCTTCTGCTTTAATTTGTAATTAATGGATTTGAGTTGGACCACCGTCCGAAGAGTCCCAAGACTATCGATTGTACCCCCTACATAACTTGCCCGTCTACAACAGCATATGAATGAAAGCTAATAAAACGATAAAGCATCAGTGGATTTTATTGTTCTGCCAAATAATTACAAATACAACCAACAACATTATCTAAGAAATCATGGCAAAATAAATGAAACAGGCTAGATTAATGGCTCAAAAAGTTTCCATCTTCCATCTTCTTAGAAGGGTGAAATTGATTGTGGTGATGTTACTACCCGTTGCATCGCACGAGCAATTTTGCTAGTAAATATAAAAGCTGAAACACTTCAAGGGGCAAAAATGTCTTTTTACCGTGGAACTTAACAACGTTACCTGCCATACTCACAGTAGTGTCAGTTTGAGCACAAAAGTTTGAAGAGGTGCTAGATAAGGAAGATTTGAAATTTAGATGCTAAATTAAGAAGACCAAATTATTCTAATGTCAAATAAGGAATTTTCTCAACTTTTTTTTGCGGGGCGACCTCGCGGGCGGCGGTAAGAGCCCGCCCCGCCTGCACTCCTAATCTCCCCGGTCTCGAGTCCCGACCAAATTATCCACACACGCGCGACTCCCCTCCCACTCCGCCAAGCTCACACGCCGCGGCGGAGCACCACCGCGGCCGCCCACCATGAGCTCTGCCTCCACCTTCCTCTCTCTGCGCCTACCCACCCCCCTCCCACTCCCACGCCGCTTCCTCCCCTTCCCTCCCCCCCCGCCTCTGCTCCGTCAGGCGCGTGGCGGCGTGGCGTCCTCGGCGCTGGTGGCGCGGGCGGCAGGGCCAGCGGGAGCGGCGGGGGCTCCGTCGCCGCTATTCAACCCCCGGGGAGACCCGTTCCTGTCTACCCTCGCAGCCGCCTCACCGGAGGACCTTGCGGCCGCCGCTGGTGGCGAGCGCCGTGGAGACGACCACCTGCCGTTCCTCGAGATCTTCCAGAACGCCAAGCTCATGGCCTCGCCCGCGCAGGTGAGGGTTCCGCGCCTGTATCGGCTGCGGGAATGAAGCTGCTGTTATCTGTTATGATTCTGGTAGCTCGTTCGTTTATTTCTACCATCAAATGAAGAAAAGATTATAGCTTCTAGATTTCATAGTTCTCATGAAATAGCCCTCCATCTCCATCAGAAGCCTATCTTTAGCAATTCTGTGCTCCACGCTACCTGACATGTTAAATTAGGTTGGCTATTTGCTAAATTAGCGGTACTAACTTATCCACTTGAAGATATATCAATCATGGCACAATTTCAACTGTGAGCCTGTGCTGATATTTCCATGTGTACCTTTGCATCCTGTCATGTGCTGATGCACCCTGACGATCTTTGGTATTTGTAGTATATATGAAGTGCACTTCAGTTAATCATATATTGCCTATGCTTTGTGATTGTCAGGTGGAGCCGGTCTAGCAGCTCATACAGTCAGCACAGGCCTAGAAGGCCTCCTCCAGATTTGCCCTCATTGCTTCTTCATGGACGTATTGTTTATATTGGCATGCCGGTATGAATCTGAACCAATGTTCTTGATGCCATGCATAACAGTGTTTTCTAAACTCCTACTGTTGTTTAGTATTACAAAGAAATATTTCATTTTCTCAACTCCTACTGTTGTTTAGTATTACGAAGAAATATTTCATTTGTGAAGGGTTGTTCATATTACCTAATCAGGCTGTTCAGATTGCTACCTGGTCCTTTATGACTACATGTGAATGAGTATTTTTGATATACTAGATCGATCTTGCCACTTCCAATAAAATATTATAGCCCTTTTTTCTGTGCCCAAACCAACCTTGCCAAAATTTGTGAAGCTCCAAGACTTTTGACAATACTTTTAAGTTTTGCCAAGCCTGTGCTTCTGTCATATCCCTTCACCTTTTCCTGCTAAACTTTGGCCAAGTATGGGCATTGGGCAATCAATTACTTCACCAAAATTTTTGCTAGCCAATTGTTGGTAGGGCTAGTTTGGGCTCAAATGAAAATAATTCCATGTTTTGGGAGCAGATATACCACTTGTACATGTAGCCATTTTTACTACCTACACATTGCAAGTTGCATTGAGATAAATACTACCTTGCGCTATTAGTTATAAATTTTCCACCCACCCTCTAGGCACACATCTCAACTCAGGAATCAATGGTGTGGATTGTACTAGCGGCCAAATGTACAATGGATACATTTATGCCTATGTTTCACCAATTCTTCACTAATCGAAGTGGATAATTAATTTTGGTTTATGAGTACATATTGCTTGTAGTATGTTACTGCCATATTGTTTCAACTCTTAATTTATACAAGAGAAATATTAACTTCACATGTATTGCACTGATACTGTGAATGCTCGTTAATTTTTCAATTTTTGATGTTAGTTCGACTCCACTACACATTCAATAAACATGCCAAGCTTTTTGTAAGAGATGCAGAAGAACCTTACTTATTTACAAACCGATTGATGAATGTTGATGGTTGGATAATTTTTGCTTTTAGTATACCTCTACTCATTCTATTATAAACAGTTTCTAGATATGTAACAATATGATATGTTTATATCTTTGATTCATAATGCATTTCTTTCACACGCCATGCTGTAAGAGTAGAATTGATGATTCTTTCAGCATATTCCATAATCTCACAAGATTGTCTTCCATTGCTTGCGTAGTTGGTACCAGCAGTGACTGAGCTCGTTGTTGCCCAGTTGATGTACCTTGAATGGATGAACAGTAAAGAACCTGTTTATATATACATCAACTCAACTGGAACGGCTCGGGATGATGGTGAACCGGTAAGCAAGATTGTTTGATTGTGACTTTAGTCAAGTATCTCCAAAATTGGGGTTAGTACCGGTAGAATGTGGTTTATTCATGTTCTGCTAATTGGGATAGACTATAAGGTCTCTTAGCATCTGTGTCATGTCGTCATGATTGCTATTTAGTCAAATTGTTCTTTAATTGATTGTCAATATTTGTCAGGTTGGGATGGAGAGTGAAGGTTTTGCAATCTACGATGCAATGATGCGTATGAAAACTGAGGTGCTATGCCTTACATTTACTATCTGCAGCTCAGTAGTTCACTGTTGATCATCTGGTACAGATTCATGCTAATCATTTGCTGAAACATCAAACATCTAAAAAAATACTTGACTAGCATTGGAGGAACTAGTTGGCAATGGCATTGTAAATAGGAAGAAAATTAGGCTTCCAAATTCGAGATGAAGAGGACTCGAACTTGGGCCATGGAGGTATTCACCAGTAGCCCACCAACTTAGTTACGCCCAGTTCCTCATGGAGCATGCAAAGGCAAACTTCTTTGTGTATTTTTCTGTTCAATGAAAGAGTGATCATAAAGCCAAACTGTGCACTAGGTGCTGATATTTTGAATTGATCAGCTCCCTGTTTTCATCTCCATAAGATTAGAATGGGATGTTTGTATCAAATAAATTTATAGTTTAGCCAAACTTTGCACTAGTGCTGATATCAATAACTCGGAAGATGCCTGTTTTCATCAACATAAGATTAGGACAGGATGTTTGTACTAATTGAATTCAGTGTCCAAACTGTGAATTTTGTTACAATTTATCAATTTTCTACATTTACGGACATCATGATGAAGTTACTATTTGTCATGCAGATCCACACACTTTGTATAGGGGCTGCAGCAGGTCATGCATGTCTTGTGCTTGCGGCTGGAAAGAAAGGCAAACGCTATATGTTCCCTCATGCCAAAGGTAACACCAACTTCCATATCTGTTAGTTTGTTGGGAAATACTCAGGCCTTGTTTAGATGGTGAGAGGAGACAGATTGAAAAGTCCTGTAGCACTTTGTTTTTATTTGGTAAATATTGTCCAATCGTGGCCCAACTAGGCTCAAAAGATTCGTCTCGTGATTTACAACTAAACTATGCAATTAGTTATTTTTTTATTTATATTTAATGCTCTTTACATGCGGCAAATCATTTGTGAGAGGAGAGAGATTGAAAAGTCCTGTAGCATTTCGTTTGTATGTGGTAAATATTGTCCAATCGTGGCCCAACTAGGCTCAAAAGATTCGTCTCGTGATTTACAACCAAACTGTGCAATTAGTTATTTTTTTTATTTATATTTAATGCTCTTTATATGCGGGTATAAATTGATGTGATGGAGAGAGAGTGGAAAAACTTGCAAGTTGCAGGTGCATCTAAACAAGGCCTCACTTTTGCTCATCATTTCTTGCTAATTATGGATCATGCTTGTATGCCAGCTATGATTCAGCAACCACGCATTCCTTCTTACGGGATGATGCAAGCATCAGATGTTGTTATTCGTGCAAAGGAGGTACGAGCCATGGTTCTTTTTTTAGTTGCTCCTGTTATTGAATATTATTTCATATTTCTGATGCATGCTAATCAAGTATGTTTGCATACATTTTGAGTTATGTATGCTCACATTTAGATTTGTGAAAGGTGAACACACATTTTTCAGTTACTGACTCACGACCTATCTTCACATTGTTATCCACTGCTTGTAGGTTGTGCACAACAGGAACACGTTGGTCAAACTTTTAGCAAGGCATACTGGAAATGTATGTACAATTTGTTGCATCTTTTTTATTCTATACTCTATATCACTGTGTTTTTCTGTCAGTTTAGACATAATTATGTTTTATGACAGCCACCAGAGAAAATAGACAAGGTAATGAGAGGACCATTTTACATGGATTCCTTGAAGGCAAAGGAGTTTGGGGTCATTGACAAGGTATCATTGTTTTCCTTCTTTACCGGTGGCTTCCTGATCTAGTCCGTGGCATATCTGAAGTGTGATGTGTGAACAAATATTTACTATTATTTTTTAGGCAGTATAGTAGACAATAGTGTGCTAAATTATATTGGCTGCATGCAGACTCTTTGTCGGTCCAAAAGGTGTTGATTCTTAAGGTTTTGTGCTTGTCAGATCCTTTGGCGCGGTCAGGAGAAGTACATGGCTGACATGCTCTCCCCAGATGATTGGGACAAAGTTGCCGGAGTCAGACGTCCTGATCTAATGTGATGTTATACATTGAAAGTTCAACATTTAGTAAGACTTTTCACTGCTTTGTAGATGTTATTATAGTCTTCATTCCTATTCAGGGTCACCAAAATTTGAATATTTATTGACTTCTGGTTGACATTGTGGTTGTGCAGGTTAGGCTCAAAGCTTGCAGGGGGGCGGAAACAGCTGGCGCTGAAGTCTGAACAATAATGCTTGATTGTCAATGATAATGGTTGGTAAGGGCCAAGGGATACTTGTTTAACTAGGTAAACTTAACTTAGAGCTCAGGGCTGGGGGCTGGCAGATGTTGTTAATGGTCTTTGGATGAGAGCAGGCACGTGCTTCTCATAAATTATTGTTGTTCCCCACATCAATTCTCGTCCAGATTTTGGTATGTTTTAGTATATAGTCCACATATATTGATCGACCCAGTTGTCGAACTAGCCAAGCTCATAGTATTATCAGCACGAGACACGATGGGCATGATATACTCTCTCCATTCCAAATTATAAAGACATTTTGTTTTTTCTAGATACATAGTTTTTACTATGCACTTAGATTTACATTATGTTTAGATACATAGTAAAGACAATGTACTTAGAAAGCCAAAATGTCTTATAATTTGGAAGAGTGAGTGTTATCCTGGAAATTTCCATGGCCATTATGCCTTTGTCCTAGTGTTCTGGACTTCTGGAAATCACATTTATGGATCATGTGATTTTCACAATCAAAGCACTCTAGTTTATGCCACCGTTTTCCACAAAGGCCAAGGCCGAATTTCATTATCGCAGCAATGAAATTACGTTTGTGCCACCGTTGTTGGTTTTTTTATTTATTTCCCACTGTGTGCCGGTGTTTTTTTTTTTTTTTTTTGGGGGGGGGGGGGGGCGGGGTGGGCGCCAAACTAGAAACCTTCGTATTGTGCGAGTAACAAGGTTCACTCGCAGCTGTTTCTTTGATGGGCGACGGGTAACGTCATGGCTTTGCAGCTTGTCTTTGTTAAAAGGAGTCTCTCGTTGATCCAGAGTTTTGCATTATTGGCAGTCCTGGTGAGCCAGCTGGCCTTTGGGCTTGCCGAAAGGGCCTCCCCAAGTTGCACCAACATCACATATAGCTTCAGGCCTAACTTGTGAGGCAGACACAGTAAGCTGAGCTAACGCGGTTGTGGTTGCAGCTGTTGATGGTCGATGTGACCGTGGCTTCTGGTTCCGGCATTGCCTGCCTGGATACTGTGTCCCAATGGACACTTTCCGCAACGTGAGAGATGTCAATTTTGTTGCTCACACAGCTAAACGTAAACCTAAACAAATTTAGCTATGGGGCGTGGAAACTTGTCGCCTTTCGCCAAGACACTAAAAATTTGTAAAAAAGGATGATGAGCGCCTCAAATATTTGGCATTTGGATGCCACCAACTGATTATTTGACCCATTGTGACATTGACATGTGAAATATCACATGTCCATAGTAGCAGTCTTCGATTGGTATTTGCTTCGCGGGTTGAAAGATTATCATGAAGGGCCTGATTGGTGATAAGGCTCCTTTCTAGCCCCAGCTTCTTCGAATGAGCTGTGCCAAACATTTTGTAGGAGCAGCAGTTTTTCAGTGGAAAATAGAAAAACCATTGTGGTTTTGATTGTGGCTCCTTCAAGACGGCTTTGAATCCTCTAAATGAGCCCTGCCAAACACCCCCTTTCCATAATTCATTAAACTACGATCACAGTTTGTATCGCCAAAGTGAAGTGAAAGGAAATGGCTAACTAATGTCACGGTGTTTAAGCCCACTTTGACACTTTGACGTTTTTTTTGTGGGTGGGTGGGTGGGTTGGGGGGATCACTAAAAGATTGTTGTCTTCCCCGACTCTCGTGAGAGGCCTCTAAGGGATTCTATGGTAAGGGGAGGGATAGGAATAGAATGTATGCAAAGAGGGCAGCTTGTCAACGGCGGTGAGCACAGGGGCCATGTGTAATTGAAGTGGGTGGTCGGGCTAGAATAGGATCAGGGCATTGATGGTGTAAGGATCATGTTGGGCAAAATTATTCACACAAGCTTCGAAAGATAAAAAGTGAACTCAATTGAGTGTTTATTTCATGTCCATGAATAATACATGTCATGGGGTATTTATAGGGATCCTAGTATTTGTTATATTCATATACAAAGACTAAAATGCCTTCGTCGTGATTGAATACAATCCCATTATTTCTTAGGGATAAAACAATCATTGCATCTCAGCTACTATGTTCTTCATATTTCCAATGTCTTGAGGCACATGTCAATGTCTAGGAATCTCCGCGTTAGAAGCGAGATCAATTTTTTTCGTTACCCTTTGAGTTCGCTTTGCTACAAAGTACTCATGCTAACTTCGTTGACTTCCTGATCGCGAAGTAGGCTTGGTGACTTCGCTCTTTTATTCATTGATCTCGAGACATTCCAAAGCAATAGTGTTGTCTTCATCTTTTTCCTGTATTCTAGTATGAGCAAAAAAAAAAATCATTAGTCAACTTCCGGAGCTTCGAGGGTTGTGTTTATCCGAAGTTGAATCCAAAACAGATCATATGTCATGTCCATGTCCTATCGTGGTTTTGGTAATAATGATGACAACTCAATAACTAGGATTAACATATGTGTTAAGATCTGTTAGATAGGCCCACTTAGATCCTATGGATGTAAGGAAACAAAGGGTGCAAACATTGAAGAAAAAACCATGGTGATATCAAGAAAACAATGAAGAAAGGCATGTCTGAATGGGCCAATGACAAGGGAAATGTGTGTGTCGAACAAATGGCTTTGGGGTCTAGGGGAGCATTGTGCACTAGAACGGGCTGGACAGTTCTGCAATGAAGGAATTGAGCGGCAAAGAATTAATGTTTGTTTGAACAACCCATATAGCGAGGTTCTTGCTTTCTTGGTGACCATTGTGGAGATTAGTAGGCCAGTAGTCTGCATCCCATGTCAATGAGAGCATTGGATGGTCCATATTGTAGTCCAATGAAGCATAAAGGCAAAAGTGCCATGAAAATACATTGGCTATGATGAAGGGAAGTGTTGGGCCATGATGTCAAGTTGTCAACAAATGAGACAACGGCTAGTTCAATTGTTATAATGAGCTGAACGATTCTGACTGTGACATCTTTGTGAGTGTCGCATTGTCTGGTCAATATATTTCCATACTCTTTGCAATGATTATATAAATGGATATGCTATGTATATTTGACTCTGTCAGCTATTTTGGAGGTTGTTGGAGTGTCCTAAGACCATGAGAAGCTAGAGCAAGTGCTAGAACACTCCATCCACCATATAAGTGGATATTGGCCGCGTCCAATGCATAAGATAGTGCATACTTGGAGCCTTACATCTGTCTGATGACATCGCCCCTCCAAGCTTGTTGTGGAATGGCGACGACTATGTGGGAGTGGACAAGGAGACCAATTCATAGGTAAAGAAAGCTTTGTAATGAATGATACCTTGGTGATTGGGAGAGTTAGGTGGCAAGTGGTGAGCCTTAGTGTGCTATGGATTGGTCGACGGTGACCTTTGTGATTTGCCCAACACCATGATCGGGGTAAAGCTCGATGAACGAGAGCATATCTTTCATGGAACTTCAACATGAACTAGGGGTTGTGTTTTGGCAACTGATACCATATAATGCATCCTTTTCTTTAGGTGTTTGCCCTTCTTGCTTGGTTTATTTACTTATCATAAGCTTTCAAATTGTACTTGATTGTGTAACCTTTACCTTTCCTAAATTACTATATGCTAGTTAAGGATTAACTGTCACAGAATCGCCCAATTCATAAAAGCATAAGTGCAAAAACCACTCGCCACGTAAGTAATAAGCACACTTAAGCCCTTATAAACCCGGTAGTCCGGAAATCTCGAAGGATTTCAAACCAAACATTATCAACCAAGATCGTACAAGTTTAGCGTCACCATTCACACGTTACAACAGTTCACAAATAGTTCGATAATATCAGAGTGCGAGAAATAAAAGTTATTACAAACCAAGTCTCGAATTCAAGTAGCGAAAAGCAAAGTAGTTTTGAAAGCTCAACCCAACACACACTTTAAAGTTTAGTACGAGTGCCGGTGACAAATAATCCACCAAAAGCGGTTGGGGGAGAATACTAAGAATGACCATGCCCTTTGGTCCTTTAATCCACTAGATAAAAAACAGTCTCGCGGTGCCCGTGGAAGGTATGCCCGTCTGCACAAACAACAAGCGGGAAAAACCCTGAGTATGAGAAGGTACTCAGCTAGACTTACCCGTCTGACTTAAAATAAAAGACTCCAAGGAGTATGACAGGCTTTATCAGGGGATAGCATGACTCATTTGCGGAAAAGCAGTGGTAACCATTTTATAGTGACAGCTCAGCTTAATCATTCCTATTTATGCTAGGTGAGCACCTATACTAAGCATCATTGTAATATATTAATCATGATTAAGCAATCAAGTAGTAACCATAATTCATAACAGCTTAATTTATCATCATCATTAACCACATTCCATAATCATTACTACGATGGCGTAGCTCAAGTCAAGTGTTCACTGTCCAGAAACGATGACGATTTGAATCGATTACTACTGAGCTCAGGGGGTATTCCTCACACAAACCACGCTCACGAGCCAAGTGAGCTACAGGTCACCGTGGCACATATCCGGGAAGAAAACGCGGTTTCGAGCGGAACCACCGTACCCAGGGACCGCCCGATTGCCTTAGCCAGCCTTGCTGGACCTCGGACTTACTCTTTGCCCCCGTGGTCCCCCATGCATCTTCAGTACGGTGCGAACGGGTCGAGAGCCGGCCTGGATAGTGTTAGGCTTCGCGGTCGGAAAGACTTATCCGGCCAGCTAAGTGTGAGGCATGCGTTCAACATGACTCGAGGGACGCGCAAATCGATGCGGTCCTTAATCGACACGACGGAATCACTATGGTCCAACAACCCCATAAGACTCGCCCCTCGGTCTCCAATTATCACAACCATAACCAATAACCGGATGATATCAACATAAAGCTTTCCATCAATCATAAGTAACCACCTATGCTCGCGAGATGACAGAAATTACCCGACTTTTACCGTCTAAGCAAGCTAAGCAAATAAACTTGCTCTAGACTAGCAGGGTAATTCAAGGCAGGATAATCAAGGGTAAACAAGGGTATAATGCATCAACGGTTGCACACAACTCCTATACTTAATGCATCAATCATAAAGCATAATTAGACTGTTAGAAGCATAGGTAAGGAAATGCTCCGGGGCTTGCCTCGTTCGAAGTCGCTAGCACGATGGTCAGGGCACTCAGGCAATTCCTCTTCTTCCTCTCCTACGGGGGCCTCCTACTGCTGGTCCTCCTGCAGGCTCTCCTCGAACTCCAAACCTTGGGGCTCCTCCTGCGAACCTGTATGATGCAATGCACGGTATAAACATGAAGAATGCATAGGTGCGATGCTCATGAATGAGGATGATTAACATTTTATTTGACAGAGTAGGTGCATATCTCCTCTCTACTAACAACCTAATTTATTTACTGAGTATGTGCAAATCTCTTCTCTAACTACTTAGAGAAGTGCATAAAGAAAGGTGGGTGCGTGTATGCACACACACACACACACAACACATACATAAAGGAGAAGTAACACTACTCATAACCCAACATCACATGTTAATTATGGTACTGCACAATATGACCAGCAAGAATATCATAATTAAAAGTGCCCAAAAGGCAATATCAAACTTATTGAAACAATTAATTCAAAGTCTTATCATTTCATGTAAAATTAAAGGCCTAAACTGTGACCTCTATCTAAATAGTCTAGAAAAATCTACAAAAATTACAGTAGCTACATCATGCTAAAACAGATCCATTATAAAATTTTCATCACATTTTACTGAGTATAACAGCCTACACAAAAAGATAAAGCAATAGGACAGAAATACACATTTAATAACTTTGTACTGTAAAAAGTGTTAAACAATAGATTTCATATTTTTCTTTAGAACTTCTTAACACAAGAGCAGTCATCAAAAAGTTACAAGACTTTTTACGAAGTAATTTAATTACTACAAAATAAACAAGAAACAGCCTAAAAATGCAATTAAATCACATTTCAATATTTTTACACAGGAACTGCATGGTATATATTTTTTCAGAAAGTACATCACAATAAAAACCTAACCAAATAAGAACCACATTTTTTTCTGAGCAATATTCAATTTACTATGCATTTAAATAGATTTCAGTCTTTTCAATAAATAAATAAAACTGCACAGGGAAATATCACAAAAATTGCATCACATATTTTTCCATGGTAGATCTATTCACAAGCAACCTAGAAAAACAAGTTTCATCAAATTTGGATCTCATTTGCTCTAGTTATGAATTTAAAACCAATCAAAAGCATTTCGAAAGGGATAAAACAAAAATCCGAAACCCTAAATGCTACGTGCACCCGGTCCATCGACCAGGGCTCACTGACGCGCTGGCCCGGGTCAAACTCAACCCCACCGGGTCAGCCGGTCGGAAGAGGGGCGGCGGTTGGACCGCCCCTAGCTCGTCGCATGGGCGAGCCCACGGCGGCGGTAGCACTGTCGTGTTCCCTCCTGGCGCAGCCGCACCCCGTGGTGGGGTTGGTTGCATCGCTGACGGCCGAAAAGCGACGCGGGCGAGCGGCGGCGTGAAGGCGGCCCCTGCGGCTCACCGCCGGGCGGCTACTCCGACGGTGGCAAGGCGTGTTGGGCGAAGCACGAGCCCCACAAAGCTTCAAGCGGAGCTCGCCAAAGGGTTGATGCCTCGATTAGGCGCCCGCAGCTCACGGCGCGGCATGTGGACGCGGGGGCGCAAAATGGCAACGGCGGCGCAGCGATGTGAGTCGCTGTGGCTTCAATCGGGTTCGATTGAGCCCCTTTTCGGGCGCCTAGCGCACGCTCCATGGTTGTTGCACGGAGCAAGCGCCGAGGGTGGATGGCGGGCGGTGGAACACGGTGGCGCTGTGAGCTCACCGGAGTTCTCGCCATGGTGGCGGTAGAGGAAACGGCCAAATTGCCCCTACCGAGGCAATGACAAAGGCGGTGGTGGCCTTGAGCGAGGTGGGAGTGGTGGCGAGTCGGCGCGCCTGTGAGGTGTGTGAGCGAGGCGGCGGAGGCGAACGGCGCGGCACGGCGGGCGGTGGGCGACGTGAGCCGGCGCGCTTTGCTACGGCCGCTGCGCGCAAGGCAAAGAGGAGAGGGAGGCAAAGCGCGGGGTGCGAGCGGGAAAGGCGTGCGGGAAACGGGTCGGTCCGATGACGGCTGCGGCCCCACCGCCGGAGAGTTCGCCGGGCACCACGGGCGCAGCCGCCGGGGCGACGGCGAAGCGCTGCGGCGGCTGGCCTTCCGGGCGGTCGCTTACATGACGCCACGCGCGGGCGCTGCCTTGGCGTGGGCGTGGGTGGGTCGTCTTTGAGCCAAAAACGGCCCGGCCGTTTGCGGTGAATTTTTTTCTTTTTTTGAAATTTTGAATTCAAACTGAAACCGACCAAAAGATGACTTTTTGACAATTTTAAAAGTAGATTCAAGCAAAGTGCCCAAAATAAAAGTTGTAGAACTTTTCAAACTGAAACTTTTTTATTTTGGGGTCAAGTCCAAATTCAAAACAGATTTTGAATTATAATTTCATTTTGAATTAAGGGCATTAAAAGGGATTTTCCAAATAATTTTCTTTTTTGCTTCAAATTGCACCAAAACTCTTGCAATAAAATTTTTTAAAACTTTTCAAATTGCTGGGCACATGGATCCAAACTTGATCAAGTGATTTGCAAGGTAATTAATTAACTAATTAATCAATCAAGCAAGCAATTAAAATAAAAATGCAACACACATGAGATGATGAGATGAAACCTAGGGTTTCGTGCTTGATGGTGCTTATGCTATGCTTAATGATGATTAGTGTGAATTAATTAAGTGCCTAATGCATGCTTAACACTTGAGGTGTTACATTAACTGTGGGCTGTAAAACTCTTTATAAGTGTGGTTAGGTATAAAGAATTAAAAACACATGTGCACATGAAGATAGCTAGTTTGTTGTTTTTTCTAGTATGAGCCCTAGTTAGGATAAATTTTTAAATACCTAATTCATCCCCTCTTCTCGCCTCTAGTCTTAGTGCCCTTTTAGATGGTGATAGAAACAAAAGGTGGTGGTGGTGGAGAGGCTGCCATGATAAAGTATCTAGGGTCTCATTGAGGATCTATTCCAGTGGCACAACAAGATCTGACAAGACCCTTTCCCACCAAAGAGAGCTGATAGCCCAGCCCAACTATAAAACAACTGTCTCGAGCATGACTCGAGGGAGCTAATTTCTACTCTCTCCATATCAAAAAACCTGACGTCCTGGGTGCATGCGCCGTTTCCACAAAACTTGTCGTTGTGGTGTGTGATCCCGTCCCTGTGGGGCGTTTGCCCCTCACTGCTTCAGCAGCGCCGCCCGCCAAGAGTTATTGCAAAAAAAAAATCATGCGCCGCTGGGTTTTGAACTCGCCACTACGCATCTCACACCTCAGCGCACTAGCCACTTGGGCTAGAGGACTTTCTCGTATGAAGAGCATCCGCAGCCCTATTTAATAGGGGCATATAAAGAAAAAATGCCCTCTAATTAATTACTCCTTGGTTACCACAATTATGTCCTAAACGTCAGGTTTTTTTTTTTTGATATGAAGGGAGTATTCAGCTTACTTAGGACTATAGACATATTTAAATTAGAATTCTAAAATAATATTACTTTAAGAATCTGTCTCTAATATGTGTCGCTCAGAACATGAGAGTTATATAGATATTTTTTACATTTTCAAAATTAGTTAAAGAGGATAAGATGAAAAAATAAGAAGAACGTTTGGCTCTTTAGTTTAATAATATTAAATATTATTATTAAATATAAATATAGATAGATATTTTTGCATGGTTTAAAAACACCCATTATTACAAAAATCCTATGCTTTTCTAATCATCTATCTTTTACATACACAATTTCTATCTTTTCATACGTTTTTATTGTTTTTTCATATGTTCTATATGCTTCCTCCCTCTCCTCTTCTCTCCTCTCGCTCAATCGGTTCGTGACTGAGCATCTCCAACAACTTGAAATAATTGACTTGCTAAATTGTATGATTTAGCAAGTTGCTATTTTTCATTTGGCAAGTAAAAAAAAAAGCTCTATCCAACAATTTGCTATTCCAACTTGCTAAAATCAAAAAATCTGATCATATGAGTCCCTAGAGTTTTGCAATGAGAGGTCCCGAAAGTGTAATAAAATTGTGCACCGGTCTTTTTTTCTTACGCCTTCCGTCGAAAGCGAAAGCGAGAGGAGGCGGCGGTCGTGCTTTCGGGCCGACCGCCTGATGACACGGCGGCGGCGGCGTGACGAAGGCGTCGGAGCCATAGGGGTCCCAGACGCACCCTCCGGTTGCCCCAGCTCTCCCCGTGATGGACCGGTGCCGCTCGATTACGCGGGCCCGCGGAACGAGCGGCGCCCCGAGTTCCGGGCGTGGCGGCAGCAGAGGAGGAAGCTGCGGAGGAGGAGGCTGGGGAAGCGGGACTCGGACGGGCGGAGCCAACTCCCGCGGTGGCGGCGGGGCTGCGCTGCGCTGGGTGTCGCCCGGCGGGCGGGCGGCGACGCGCTCGTTGAGGTCGATGACGAGATACGGCGGCCGATCCATGACGGATTTGCTCTGTCCCGTCAGGAGAATTTGCCGTAGAGGGGGATAGCAACTTGGATAGCAACTTGGCAAATCTTAGCAGTAGAGGCCTCTGGATAGCAACTTGGGAAATTTAGCAAGTTGATTTACCAAGTTGTTGGAGAGGATTTTTTGTGTTTTTGCCAAGTTTATAAGAATATCAAGTTGATTTAGGAAGTTGTTGTAGAAGTAGTTCTTTTAGATGAACGAGAGAAGAACCGCGGATATCCATTTGGAGCACCACCCCCATCCTTAATGGGAGTCCAGGAGCTTCGCCGTCCGCACGCAGGAGCTCCACCGCCCGCGCCGCGTAGGAGCTTCGTCGGCCACGCCCGCTCCCTGCGCCGGCCTTGGTGGAGGACGGGAGAGGTGGAGGTGGAGGAGGACGGCGGTGGTGGTGGCTGTGACCCGGATGGATAAGGAGGAGAGGGGAAAAGGAAAATAATGAGAAAAAGGAAAAAATAAAAAATCTTGGCAAGTGGGTTCCATAGTAGATAGAGGATGATATAGATGATAGATGAGTGCAGAATAATTAGATATAAAAAAATCTTAATGACTAGAACGTATAGAGGATGAATATGTGGGAACCGCGGCGGCGTCACGCGGGCCACGACACGGGCTGCAACGCGTGCACACAGGCCGACCCCAAGCCGAATGGCGCGCCGAGCGAGAGGCTCTTGGCTATTGCTGCTGTCTACTGTTGTCTTCACGTGATGCCGTGATGATGATTCAAATTTCGAAGTCCAAAGTTGCCGGCCGGCCGACCTGCATTTGCGTCGCCCGATAGGGGGGTTGTTCTTTGTTGCGTCTCCATCCGGTCCACGGTGGCCTGCCTTCTCTGCATTGTCTTCGTCTATCCCATTTTTCTACAGCTCGTCATCATCGCCAGGCCATCATCCCTCGTAATAATTGACAAATCCACCACTCATCATTTTTTTCCTTAAAAAAGGACAAACAATCCACGGCCACAGCGAAAAGAATCTAGAAGCCATGCCCACTATATTCCTAGTGGGCTTCAAATTTGATAGGCTTCTATGGTTATAAATGGCGATGGCATGGCAAGAGCCCAAATCTACCCGGTCCAATCTGCCCGTGTATTTTCAGGCTGCAAAAAGGGCCCTGAAGTTAGGAAGATGCAATTGAAAAAAAGAAGGTTAGGAAGAGGAAAAAGTCTATTTTTTCTCCCTCAATTTTTGTGAAAGACTAATTTTTTCTCTGAATTTCAAAACCAGATAAATAACTTCCCACAACTTTTTAAACCATACGCTTTACCTCCCCCGGAGTGGTTTTGATAGTGGTTTTGCTACATTAAAAGTGGTTTTGTCTTTTTTCCTTTTTATTTATTTTGGCTGAATTTTTGAAAAAATCATAAAAATTCATAAAATGGAAAATCTAATTTTGTTGGACTCCATATGAGTAGATATACATAGTGAATATATAATATGGTATGCTTTAATATAAAAGTTTTTTGTCGGTCTTTTTTTTTTTTATTTATTTTGGTTTTGAATCTTTGAAAAATTATAGTAAATCACGAAAAAATCATAAAATAGAAAATCTAATTTTCTTAGACTCCACGTGAGTAGATCTACAAATGAACATATAGTATGATATACTTTATTACAAAATTCTTGCTATAACTTTTGATCTATATTTTATCGTAATTAATTAAAATAATTCATAAATGTAGCTTCTATAATTATTTTATTGGACTAAAGCATACCATATTATATATTCAGTTTGTAGACCTACTCATGCGAAGTCCGACAAAATTAGATTTTCTATTTTATGATTTTTTAGTGATTTACTATGATTTTTTAAATATTTAGCCAAAATAAATAAAAAAGAAAAATACTAGCAAAAACTTTGTATTAAAACACACCATATTATATATTCAATGTGTAGATCTACTCAAGTGGAGTCCAACAAGATTAGATTTTCTATTTTATGATTTTTTTTTATTTACTATAATTTTTCAAAAATTCAACCGAAATAAATAAAAAAGAAAAAGACAAAACCACTGTTAAACCACCGTCAAAACCACTCTAGGGAGGTAAAGCGCATTGTTTGAAAAGTTGAGGGAGGCTGTTTGTCCGGTTTTGAAATTCAGGGAGGAAAAACATATTTTTGGGAAAGTTGAGGGAGGAAAATTAGATTTTTTTTCTTAGGAAGATGCCCGCCCGCCCGTGCGTTGGCATTTCTCTGAATTTGCAAGAGAAAATCTGGAGAAAAGGCGGAATTTTGACCTAGAAGAACCCTAGAAATTTCAATAAATAAGTAAAGGGATGCGACTGTGAGTACAGCAACAACTGGTTTTCTCATCGACACCCCCTCTTACAGTTACAGGTCTAGCGGGTCATCAAACGATTCTGGACGAGATCGGTAAATCTCCAACTATATCCTGGCAAATTCTTAACTGACGATTTTTTTTTTTTTTTTTTTTGGATAACATGACTGACGAAATCGAATAATGGTTGTTCTGACGAAACTGAATGTAAGAATTTTGAGTTTGAAGGTCGCTATTGCTCATCATATTTTACATTTTAGCAATAGCTGAGAACCTATTTTTATTTTTAATATAAACTTGTTAGTTTGCTTCTACTATTAATATGAGTCTATTGAGTTGAATAGATTCCGGATACTAGTATCTAGTATTTCATAATAGTTAAGTAAACAGAGATAGTATTTATAGGCTCCATTTAGCGTTGATATGCATAAAGATAATCTTGTTTGGAGGAAACCCTTGAATATTGGTGGTTAGATTAACTAATTTTCTTCTACTCTATGATGCAAATGGTGATGCTGTATGTCAGACTACAGGACAAGTAAGATAGAAACAACATTTGGTAGTAGAAGTCTCCATATAGCTTATCAGCAGTGAACAACATAAGCTAGCGTTCAGCAAGTTATACCTAGGCCTCTTATCGGAAACAATGCTCAAACCAATATGTCCATTTCGACGCCCAACTAGTGTTAGCTGGGTATGATCTTTTTTTTTGCGAAGACCCAGTTACAGACTTAGACACTCATATACACAAGCGCACACTCACCCCTATGAACGCACGCACGCACACCCTACCCCTATGAGCACCTTCGAAGAACTGAGATGAACCGGCAAATCTCGAGATTGACGAAATCACCACAGGCGCCTCGCTAGCATGGGTCTATTATATTTTACCTCTTTGAGATTATATACCAAATCTTATCTTATTAATGAACAAATTAAAGTAATGTTAAACTGTTTTGCATAATTATGGAAATATCTTTTTTATGCTTAAGTGTGGGCCTTAAAACTTCTTTTACTGAAGAGTGCAGATTTGTGCCCGGGGGGCTGGCGCCCTGGTTAGGTAAAATACCATGTTTGTTTGAAAAATCATGTATTTAGTACACATAAAGTTAAGTATAGCTAGAACAATTCAGTTTGAAATTCATCCTATACCAAGAAACAAAATTGACGACCAGTCAAACTGGCACTGTTCATAATGTGCTGACAACACCACTATGTTTTTTTAATTTAATCTCAACATCAAAGATGAATTTCAAATTGAATTGTTCCGGCTACACTCAACTTTATGTGTACTACATATGTGCTTTTCAATATACACTTAACTTCTGACAGCACCATATGATTTTCCTTATGAGAATCTGTGTTCAGTACGAGCATCACTAAGGTTTGCTTAACTATACCTTTCATATATGCAGGGAAATCAACTATTCTTAGACTTCTGTTCAGATTCTTTGATTCGACTCAAGGATCTGTAAGAATATAGAAGTATTCTCTCATCTCTCTCAAATTCCATGTTCATCTAGCCGACACTCATCTCATGGCTTATTACTTTCAGCTATTTGTATATTGAAAATTCCATGTGGTGCAAGTGACTGGGTTGTGCGATGAAGTAGACGGAGCCACGCCAGTCACCAACCTGCAGCTCCAGATCGCGATGTCCCGCGTCGTAGTACTTCCTGGAAAGCTCCTGTGCCAGAACGTGAAGGCGCCGATGAGCCCCACGACGCTGCTGAAGAACGGCAGCGCCATGGCGACGACGGTGGCGAGGCGCACGAACGCCGACCGCCACACCATCCGGAGCCCCCCACGCGGAGCTCCCTGGAGACGAACGCGCTCTCCGGCCACGCGGCGGCGGCCCGGCTCTCGACGAACGCGTACGTAGATGGGCTGGCAGAACACCTGGTACGTACGCGCCGACGAGGTGCACGACGATGGCGGCGTTGGCGACGTCGACGAGCCAGAATGGCTCGTAGAAGCCGAAGCCCGTGAGGAGGTTGTCCGGCGCGGCGTTCCCGAAGGCGGCGTACCCCATGCAGCCGCACAGCGCGTAGAACACCGTGGTCGTGGCAATGCTGAGCGCCGTGGCCTTGTTCATGACCGCCGACTCCGACGCCGTCGGCGCCGCCCTGATCGTGTCCTGGATCTCGATGAGCACGTTGGAGAAGGAGTAGGCGAAGGCGATGTTGCCGAGCGCCTGCATCGTGCTCCACACCTTGTGCGCGACGCTGACGCCCGCCGCGCCGCCGACGGCGAGCCCGATCCCGATGCCGGAGTAGGTGAAGGACATGACGGAGGCGACGATGGACAGCCACTCGATCTGATGGAAGTGTGGGATCTGCGAGAAGACGACCTGGGTGGCCCCGAACGCGATCATGTACGGCACGCTGGAGCTCCGGCACGCGTTGGCGTGGCCCCGCGCGTGGAAGCAGTTGGCCCTCCAGACGGCCTGCATGCTGATGGACGCGGCGACGGTGTAGCCCACGGCGGTGGCGGCGAGGTTGGCGTACCATCAAAGCTGCCGTAAGCCAGCGCTGTTTCTGACTGATACTGAAATGAAACGTAGTAGCTGACCGGCACGTTACACTCAGCCATGTAAGACCCACAGACCGACGACGAGTTTGGGTGGCCAAAAGTCTCTATTCTGATTTCTGAAGCATGCATTTTTCTGGTGTAATGCAAATATGCAATGCAATGCAAATCGTGCAGCAGCCGCAGGAGCAGACGTTCCGAGGCAGCCTGCAGCGGTTCGTGCGGCGCGGCACGCGGGGGCTCAAGGCGCGCGTGGCCGCCGAAGTTCAGGACGCTCGAGTGCGTGTCGTCGCGGACTCGTGGGCCAGGCACAGCGCACCGCCTGCAGCGCATCCGCTGTCGTCCGGGGAACTTGAACTTGGCCTGCGCGGCGCCTCGTGCGCGTGCGCGTCGCGGCACCGCACGGAGAGGAGCACCTGCCCTATGCCCGGCCGTGGGCTTGCGGAAGGCGCCACGCATGCCCGTCCGTCTGCAGGCGGTCGGCGCCCAGCAGGAGAGCATCTTGTTGATGCAGAGGACGTGGAACGGGCCGGTGCGCGCGCACCCGGAGGTGGAACGCGTCCTTGCCCGCGTGCTTGGCCATGTACTTGTTGCACGCGATGCGGGCCGCCTCCAGGGCCTCGCTCGACACGTTCTCCTTCTCCCAGCTCACCAGGTGGCACGCACAGCGGGAACTCGTCCACGCCGCGCTTCTTCTGCCCCACGTCGAAGATGCGGATCTTGGGGTTGGGAACGCCCCGGCAGTAGCGCGACTTGGGGGTACGGCTTGTTCTTGATCTGACCGTAGCAACGCCAAGCAGGCCCTGCACGTACGCACATCGCTAGCTAGCAGCCCGGTGGCCACGAACGCCAGCCAGATGATCATCAAAGCGCCGCGATGATGTGATGTGAAATTAAAAACATGAATCTAAATGAGTGCACAAACTTTGCAAATGAAATATAAACTACACATCACAATAATTCTCACCTCATAGCTTTGTTCTTCGCCAGATCGACTGTGTTTTGTTCATGTTGAAATCAGAAGCTCTGCATTACAATAGAACTAGCAGGTGACCCCGCGCAAAGCGCGGGCAACAGAGCATGCCATTGTTCAACAGACTTAGGTGCCGTAGAGTATACAGTATGTATGTGGCAACTATAATTCAAATGTAACATTTAGTTTTGTGCCATGTATGAACGAATTAAAATAATGGCATATTAAGCAAGAAGTTTACGTGATTCAATGGCAGTTGCTGATGGCTGATGGTGGGGAGATGGTGATCTTGCATATGTGGTGAACAAAGAACAAAGGAATGTGCGCTCTCTCCGCTTGAAGCAATCGATACCTGTGTACAGATTGGAGAGGAGGTTTTAAACCGTTCAGAAGATTTTTGTTGTGCAATATGAATGGAGAGAAGAAAAGCCATGTCTATATATGTAAATGAAAATGATCCTAGATTGTAGCACTGTATACGCAAGAGCAAAGTAACGTAGCAGATCAATACATGAAGAGTAGGCGTAATTATCTGTGAACTGAATTTCATCAATTCCCTTGCGTAAATGTTTGAAGAGGAAATATAAAACTGGGGGGTACCTTGTGAGCAGTGCCCATGATGATGGATAGTTCTGTGGAGAAGAGCGGCGGGGCCGAAACCTCGAGGGAGTGTGGCACCAGCCAATAAGTTGTGAATCATGTATTGATCTGCATAAATGTAGTGGGGGTTTGTCTTTGCAGGTGGACATTGGAAACATTGTTTACAAAATGACTGAGGATTTTGCTATGCAAACATACTTAAATAGGTAGACTATTGACCATGGTATTGGTGCAACAATTAGAAAATAATTAAAATGCAGAATAATTAGGGAAGGACCAGAATCCTAGAACTTGAAGGGAATTTTTGGTACCTTTGTGATGAGCATATACAGTAATAGACCAATATATCTGGAAGGATTACATTCAAATTACTGACTATATGGTACTATCATCGATTGTCAATGGCAGGCATTTGTACAGAAACATGACTGCTGAACCAACTGGGCAAAACATTTTCCTTCCCACCTGCTGAACACAAATGCGTAGGTCTTAGTAAATAATGAAAGTAAATGTGCATTTGTAGACAAAAAGGCAAGACTAATAAGGTTTAAACTGTATCAGGTTGGAAACCGTTGAGAGAGATGCATCTTAGTAGGTGGACCTCACCGAAATAGCATCAGAGGTAAAGAATGGCTTCTGTCACCTTCGTTTGGCCCTTACAGTGAAGATCAAATTTTATTCATAATACTAGGCACTGTACTAATTTAACAGAACAATAATTTGCAAACCAATCTGATATTTAGTTGCCAAAAATCATAGGAAAATCAACAAAAATAAATGTGTGTTGGCCCATGTTCACCCTAACCTGGTGATCCAATGGTATTATCATGCAGAGATATTCTGTCGAACACCTTGGAGGCAAGCACACTGTTGGTCCTCTGGCCATTGCCAACCACAGCGCCATGGTCTTCTTTTGGTACTACCTTCGTAGCAGGCTAGCAACCCCTCGTAGAACACGTAGTTGGTGCTGCTGTGACAGGGATGCTTAGCCCCAGGAAAACAATAAGAGGCACATAATCCATCTGTAAGAAAGCTGCAGCCACCCAGCGTGAGCAACATAAACAAAGCAGGCAAGTAATGAAACCTGGTTCAAATCGGGTTGACGCATTGCGAAGTGAAGGGAGGGGGCAATGTCATCCCCAGGGGCGGCGGCAACACCTCACATCCGAGCAGACCCTCTGCGCAGGAGAATCTTGGATACTGGACTGACCATCAACATCTTGGAGTCGGATAGCCGCGGGGAGAGGGAAAGAGAGGGGTGGAGCACCGAGCAGATCATCCAGCAGGTCCGGGGGTCCGGCCGCCAAGTACATCGGTCAGCAGGGGCAGAGGATAGGAAGAGGCGATGAAGCAGGGACGGAGGAAGCGAGGTGCCGCGGCCCGCCGGAGGCAGCGAGGCGTGTGAGCCTTGCGGCGGTGGCGCGGTGCCGTGCCGCGCCGCGCGACTGGCGGGGCACGCGAGCGTGTCGGAGGCCCGGCAGGGCCGAGGGCGCGGGCAGCGCGCGGCGGCGGAAGCCGAGGTGGTCGCGTGGCGGTGGGGGCCGAGCTGCAGGATCGTGAAGCAACGATGGCGAAGCTGTGCGGGGTTTTTTTTTTTTTTTTTTCTTCCTCCACACTCCAAAAGCAGGAAGGCAACGATTGGGAGGAGGGCCTTTTTTTTCGGGTTATTTAGATCCATACCATTACAATTTGCGATCTTTGGAGGAATACCATTACAATTCGCCTATTTGGAACCATACCATTGCAACTTTGCGTTTCTCGAGGCGAACACCACGGAATACGTTTGGGGCGAGTTGGGCCCAGTGCGCGCGTATGCGACGGCCCCGTATTTCCATATGGACGCTGCTGCCCTCGGGTGTAGTGGATAAGGGCCACGGCTGCCCCCTGGACGCTCTCTTCCTCCTCTTCCCGGTCCCTTTCTTCCTCCTCACTCCCAGTGACGCTAACCCTGACGGCGGCGACACTGGTGGCGGCGATCGCAACTTCGGGCGGCGACTCTCCAACCCCCCGGCTACTCCAACCTCGAATGCACGTTGCGATGCACCCCTCGACCGCAATGGGTGATCTGCGCAGCGCTCGTCCCGTTGGAGATGGCGGACAATGACGGCGGGTATGAAACTTGTGCTCACCCTATCTCGCCCCGATGTGGCCCCGATGGGTTTGCTATGGATGCGCATTTTATTGATAGCTATTGATTGGATTTTGGTTATGGTTGTTTACTAGGGTTTCATTGTTCTCACTCTCGATTAAAGTTGAAGGATACTGTACGACAGACAGTAGTGGTAGAAAATCTTACTGCAAGGGACGCGTGATTAAGTGGGATGTTGAAGTAGGTTCATTTTCTTTCGATTTGCTGTTGACAAGTCTGCGCAATGAGTTAGAGTGGTCCAAGAGCTTGATATCCTAGTGTCTGGGTTCTTTGACAAAAGGATTTCAAGATGTCGCTAGAAAATGATTTTCGATGCATTGCTTGTTTGAAATGTATAAGGATCGATGCACTTTGCGAGGTTGTTGTAGGGGTTTTCGACGGTTGTGTTAGACCGCCTTGATGAGTTTGTTTGCTTTAGATCCAATTTGTGTTATTCCACCGCATCGTTATGGTGATGATAACCCTATTAAGGATACCAATAGCAAAGACATGCCACCGGGGAATGGGGATTCCATTGGCCCTGATGACAATCATGCAACCCAACCTACTGATAATCAGCATGAAGATGCAGAATATCCAATAGAGGGTGATGTTGAGCCTGACAGAGAGCCTGACATGTTTGACAATGATGAGGAGTATGTTGGTGCTGATGATGAGTATGTGTACATGCCTGATGCACCTGCTCAGGCAGCTAACAATGCTCAACCATGTAACAACCAAGCTTATTCTACTAATGCTGATGCTTCTGTTGCTGATTCTGATGAATTTCATGGGCTTGGTCATGCTGAAGGAGATGTACCTCTTGAACCAGAGGTAAATGATGCAGATCCAGAGGAGGTTCATGTTATCCATGATCCAGAGAACCCCAAGATAGAGTTGGGAGAAAGGTTTCCTGACATTGTTAGCTTTAGGAAGGCAGTGAGGCATCATGCAGTGAAGACTGGTTACGAATTTACTGGCATCATAACTGACAAGACAAGATTCATTGCCCATTGCAAAGCTGAGGGTTGTCCTTGGCGCATACATGCTTCAAGGATCTATGATGGCAAGACAATAGAGGTGATGATTCATGACTTATTTAGATTCTTGTAGATTCATGTTCTAATTCTGAGTTTACTTGTGTTTTTGTGTGTGTGTGTGTGCAGATCAAGGTGTTACCAGCGAAGCATAATTGTAAGACTACTAAGCTACATTTTGGGAAAATGGCAAGCCAAGGCTGGTGTGCAGATAGGTTGAGTGATTGGCTGAAGAAGAATCCAACCAAACAGCCAAAGGATTGCCATGACAAGTTAGAGGGTGACTTTGGTATCAAGCTCAGGTACTCCAAAGCGTGGTCTGGCATGAAGGTAGCATTAGAGCAGATCCATGGAAAGTATGAGGAAAGTTTTCAGCTTCTCTTCAATTGGGCAGCTCAGATTGAGCAATCATCACCTGGTAGCCTAGTGCAGATAGAGGTAGAGAATGTAGAGGAGAAGCAAAGGTTTAGGAGGATTTTTGTAGCTCTTAGGCCCTGCATTGATGGATTTCTAGAGGGATGCAGACCCTTCATAGGTGTTGATGCTTCATGTTTATATGGAAAGTACAAAGGACACTGGTTTTACGCCCTTGGTATAGATGGGCACAACCGGGCGTATCACATTGCATATGGTATATTTGACACTGAGAATGAGGACAACTGGACATGGTTCATGGAGCAGCTGCACAGAGCCATTGGAGATGTTCCAAACCTGGTCATATGTACAGATGCTAGTAAAGGTTTAGAGAATGTTTGTAGGAGCTGTATTCCCAAGCTGGCTGAAAATAGGGAATGCATGAGACACTTGTACCGAACTTTATGAAGCACTTCTCGGGTGATGTTTTCACCGATCACTGTACCAAAGCAAAGAAGAAGCTATACGAAGGACTATTCCAAAGTGGCATATGAAGAAAATATTTGAGTTTGCACTGAGACAATTGAGTATCTTGAGCATTACCATAGTAGGATTTGGTACAGGTGTGGATTCTCTGAGCACAGCAAATGTGATAATTTGACTAATAATGTGTCAGAGAGTTTCAATGCACAAGTGAAGAAGTTTAAAGGTCTATTGCTGCATGAGCTAGTAGACAAGCTGAGGGAGCTTATAATGGAGAAGAGGTACCTAAGGAAGAAACTGGCTAGGCAGTGGGAGAATGAAAAAATTCTCCCAAATGTAATGAAAGAACTCAACCTGATTAGTAACCAGCTCAAAGTGATCAAAGTAAGTGTTTGTGATGATGACATTGCAGAAGTTACCTTGTTGGACCAATGGAACAACCAGAAAAGGCATACAGTGGATCTGCAAAATCATAATTGTTCTTGCAGAGAGTGGCAACTCACTGGGAAGCCCTGCCGACATGCCCTGGCCTGGATATGCTCCAATAGGGGACTTAAAATTGAAGATTATGTGCATGAATATTACTCAGTGGCTAGGTTCAAGAAAGCCTATGAAGCAAGAGTTCAACCAATACCTGATAGGTCTCAGTGGCCTGAAGTGAAATTGGGGTTCAAATTGCACCCACCTCTACTGGGCAGAGGACCAGGTAGGCCAAAGGTGCAGAGGATTAGAGGCTCTATGGAGAAAAGGGCTACCAAGAAGAAGGTGAGATGCAAAAGGTGTGGTGAACTTGGTCACTTTGCAAAGACTTGCAAAGATGCAGAGGTTGGTCAAGATGGAGAAAGAGGTCAGTCCAGGAACAAAAGGTATGAATTTATCAAAGAATTTGTCAAAAACCGAAAAATCTATCGCTTCAAACAACTAACACTAATTTTGATTAAATTTGCAGGAAAAGGACTACACAAGATGATGCTGGACCCTCTCAGGTGAAAAAACAGAAGAAAAAGAAGAAGTCTACCCAAAAAAGAAGAAGACACACATCCAAGAAGAAATCGAAGAAGGCACAGGCAAACCCTGCTCCAACAGTTGTCAACAGCCTCAAGAAGCTTGTGTTTGAAGGCCGATCTACTTGACAGTGAACTTGTTCTGTCAAAAGCTTTTGGACAAGCAGCTTGTCATCCTGCTTGTAATGTTGTCTGGTGCTTTTGGGCACAAAACCTATTAATGTGTGTGAACTTGTCCTGATGCCTGGGAACCTGTAATGGTCTGTGATGGCTGGGAACTTGTGTTTAGTTCATTTCTGTGAACCTTAGTACTATGGTGATGGTCCGATGTTCTAGGAACTATGTGCACTATGTGCACTTCAACTGTGATAATATCGCTGAGCTTGTTCTCGTGAAATTTCTGTCAACTTGTGTGAAATATCAGTGAGCCTGCTCTGTGATAATAGCAGCGAGCTTGTCATCCTGTTTGAAATTTGTGCACCAAAGTTATGCAACTGGAAACTTATCATTTCAAAACTTGTCAGTTATAGTGCTGAAAACTTGTAATTTCATTTCCAGAAATGTGGGCACAACTGGCTTCTGCAACTGGATTACATGAATTTCGACAAAATAGCTGGAAACTTGTCATTTCATTTCAAATAAACTTGGTTCATATTACAGACCAAACTTAGGCTAACATCACTCATTTCACCTACACTACATGACAGTACCTGAACAGACTCCAACTAAGCTAACAGACTCCAACTAAGCTACATTGCAACTAGATTACATGAATTATTTCTTCCACACTGTTGCCAGCAGGATAGCAACAAACACTACCAAAACCAAAACAACAGGAACTGCATTATCGATGACAATTGGATTCTTTCCCTTCTTAAGCTCATCTTTCAAGTCTTTGATTTCAGTACGCAGGTGGCCCATGTCCAGCTTAATATCAGCAAGCTGCAGCTTCACATCAAGTGCCAACATCTTCACATCCCCACTTGCCTGCTGGATACCTTGAACCGCAGTAACATGAGCATCCTGAACCACTTCAACATCAGTGCCTCTAACCTGCCGGCGAACCAAACTATCCTCCAGCAATTCAGGATGCTTATCACGCAAATACAGCTCATAGGCATCCTCGAACCAAAAATTGCCACACTGCAGAATCATACTAGAACTATCAACATTGACAAACCACAAATTGATCCTCCACAATCAAATGCACAGAAAAAAACTCACCACACTCCTGTTTGGGCACTTATAGTACACGTTGTCCTTGGCGCTTTTGTACCTGATGACTGGAACATTGCATTGAGGGCAGTCGATGATAGGGAGATTTCTCCCTGGCTTCGGAGTGCTCGAAGATGTGCTCGCCATGAACGAGATTGAGGAGGTGCAGGCAGCGATGGCGGCGGGCCGCGTCGGTTGCGGCTGTGGCTTCGCTGCGGCTAAGACGGCGGCAAATGCGGGCGGCACCGGCACCAAAGACACCGGCGCGGGGCTGCGGCGGCGACGGCCTAACCCTAGCGTACGGAGAGAGGAGGAAGAAAGGGACTGGGAAGAGGAGGAAGAGAGCATCCAGGGGGCAGCCGTGGCCCTTATCCACTACACCCGAGGGCAGCAGCGTCCATATGGAAATACGGGGCCGTCGCATACGCCTGCACCTGGGCCCAACTCGTCCCCAAACGTATTCCGTGGTGTTCGCCTGAGAAACGCAAAGTTGCAATGGTATGGTTCCAAATAGACGAATTGTAATGGTATTCCTCCAAAGATCGCAAATTGTAATGGTATGGATCTAAATAACCCTTTTTTTTCCCGGGAGGCTGAAGACAGGAGGCGGGCGATGTTTCGCGAAGGTGGGGCACGCGGACGGCCGCGGGAACCACAAATGAGGAACCGACGGTGATGGCCCTGTTACTGTTGTGGAAATAGTGATGTACAGGGATATGAGTCTGGTGGCATGGTATACAGCTTTAAGGTAAAAGGATAGATCTGCAGTGACCATGTGCTGATCCTCATCTTCAGTGGAAATAAAATCCTGAATGTGTGTGTTTCCTATAATAGATTAAGATAATATTACTAAACAAGGTACAGTCAAGCCTTTTCTTGGATGAAATTAATACAGTAGGAAGCATGTAACGTAGCCAATTTAATTAATGATTTGTAAAACTAAGGGTGACTGTCCTAACAAGACTTACCAAATGAAAGGGACATCAAAGCGATGATGTGAAACAAGGAATTTAATTACTACAGCATGAACAAAACCCCATCTTTGAAATGATGGAACCGATTTGCATCTCTCGGCCGGTATGATTTTTCGAGATGTGGAGTTCCACATCACAACATCTTTGGGCACAGACATGTCAAAGACCCTTTTGGCCTCATCCAAATTCCCACATTTTGATGTACATTGTAGTTAATGCTTATACGGTAAATATATGTCCATATCATTGCATTTGCAGGCGGCCAATTAGTGGGTGATCTGGCATTATTGCATTGCATGTCTACAAAACTTTGAGGCGGTAGTGGGAATTGAATCAGGGTGTTCTCACATGATCGAGTGCAAAGTGTGTGGGACGGAGTGTAGTATAGCTGGACTCACGCATGCATGGACGCGTGTCGCCTGCACAGATCAAATCCATCTCACGGAGTAATATATCATTGTATTGCATTAGATAGCCTTATAGTCGTATGTTCGAAGTTGCCGATTGATGTAAAACCTGTGGTAGTAAGAATCCATGTCCAAGAGAGTGTCAAAATTCACTTGGTAAATCTTGTGATTTGGCAACTCTGCAAGTGAAAAAGAGTTCTTCTCCAATAGTTTGGCATAATTCACTTGCCAAACACAGATCAAACTTACATTAGGAACCCCGAGACAGAAACAAAATTATGTTTATAGTGGGGTCCTGAGCTAAGCCTTGGTTAAACCTGGGAAATCTTAATTCCATAATGCCTTTCAAATCCTCCTAGCCACTATCCTACTGCAATAATTCTCGCTAAGAAGAATGCTCATGTTGTGGCAATTCCACCCAGAAGGTAATGGGTTACTCCTACAGCACGTCCTTGTATAATGCTCAAGGCTCTAGGCTGAGTAGCAGGAGCAACTTTTAATTTGTTATGAGCCCAAACGATAGATTCAATGAGTTCTTGCCAATAACCACGGCCGCTGAATAAAAACATTAAACTGAAAGCCCAGACAAAATGAGCGCCTAAGAAAAAAAGACCATATGCAGATAATGAAGAACCATAAGACTGAATTACTTGGGATGCCTGTGCCCACAAGAAATCTCGAAGCCAACCATTAATCGTAATGGAACTCTGCGCAAAGTTTCCCCCTGTGATATGAGTTACTATCCCTTGATCACTTATAGTACCCCAAATATCCGACTGCATTTTCCAACTGAAATGGAAAATGACTACCGAAATAGAATTGTACATCCAGAATAGACCTAATAAAACATGATCCCAGGCAGATACTTGACATGTTCCCCCTCGCCCAGGTCCGTCGCAAGGGAAGCGAAAGCCAAGATTTGCTTTATCAGGTATCAGACGGGAACTGCGAGCAAATAAAACACCTTTCAAAAGTATTAATACAGTCACATGGATGGTAAATGCGTGAATGTGATGGACTAAAAAAATCTGCGGTTCCTAATGGAATAGGTAACAAAGCCACTTTGCCGCCTACAGCTGCTAACTCGCCATCTCCCCACGTTAAGCTGGTACTTGTTGTTGCACCAGGAGATGTTACGCCAGGCGCGCCAGCATGGATATTTTGTATCCATTGAGCAAAGATGGGTTGTAATTGTATGGCGGTATCCGAAAACATATCTTGGGGCCGTTCCACCTCTTGAAAACTAACATCAGGAATCCTGAAGTAGAAACAAAATTATTTTTTCACCCTTCCACGTACCTCCTCTAAAAGCTCGATGGAAAATCGCGTCCGCGCGGAGGAAAGAATAAGTTGTTGGAGAGGATTTTTTTATGATTTTGCCAAGAAAATAAGGATATAAACCAAGTTGTTGGAGATGCTCTTAGCGCGTTGTCACATGACAAAGGCCAAAGCGTGGCACGGAGGATGTGTTATGCATACGCGTTTCCATCTTTTCTTGATGTCCTGCTCTCGGTTGAGAAGGTATCGAGCAACCCAGGGGCGGATCTTAAGGGGGGGGGGGGGGGCTCCAGCCCCTACAATCGGCAAACACAAGGGAGTCCTGTAGAACGTTTCCGGGAATTTCTGCTACAAATGAAGTGGAAGGAGGGGCTAGAGAAGCGTCGAAGGGTAGAAGATAGTGGCAGATCCACCAATTTGGCAAGTCGTGCCAGCGAGACTACCCCCACTCCCTCGGCCATGGCCGGCGGCAAGAAGAACACGAAGCCAAGGAAGACAAAGATCGAACTATCGAGCGTTATTTTCACTCGATCTCTTACCGTACTGCTTGGGCTGTTACTTGGGCTGTACACTGTACACTCATCTGCATGAAGCCCATGTAAAGTCTGTGCGTCTTGCTCCGTGGTCGTGGGCATCATTTCAGCTTCCAATCTCAATCTCCATTCAGTTCAGCGCCTCCTGCCTATGTTGTGCCGACGACCGGCGGCAACTACACTGCTGGCAGCTGCTACGTATAGTTCAGCCCCCCCCTACAGTTTCGTTCTAGATCCGCCACTGGAGCAACCTGTAATGGAAATACTTCGACTACAAGTGCCTTTCGCCGTACTCAGCCGGCCGCTAGCTAGCCTGCATAGGCTTTGCATAGGCTTTGAACTAGCACTGATGTTTCGACACGCGCATGCATAGTAGCACTATATAACAATTAACACAATACACTGGACAAAACCCAGCACTTTGCAGTTCCAGCAACCCCACGGACTAAAGCTATCTATCTAAAGCGGCGGCGCCGTGGAACGAAAGCGGCGGCGGGGGATTCGACACACAGCAGGGAGGGGGGGAGGAGCTAGGGTTTGGGGGCATGGATGCGAATGGATAGGGTTGTCGGTGCGGGGGAGAGGGGGTCGGGGGTATACCCCGTCCACACCCACGCTGACACATTATGGGCCGGGGCCAAATCAACTATTGCAGGCCGTGCAACTTTTTCCAACGGGCCGTTCAGATTGCAACTTGCAAATTTTAGAAAAACTTGCAAGTTGGGCCCGAACCGAACAAGGCGTAAGCTAGAGGGCGTGTCGCGCTCACTTCACGGCGCACGCAAGCATGGCGCCTCGCGCGATGGAGGTGATGATCGTCACCATCGTCGTCACCGCTTTCTTCCTGATGATCCCTACTCCGACACCCACCTCGGGGGAGGCACCGATGCCCCCTTGCACCGTCGGCTCCGGTGGCCTGCGGCGCCGATCGCGGGCGGCGATGGCGACAAGCCCAAGGTGCGTCTTTGGCGGTGCGACCTCCGCAGCACCCCGGCGACAAGCATACGGCTGCAAGCTGCGACGTCGACGATCAACACCACAATAGTGGTCATCATACCGCTTCTTCCTCCACCGGGCACGAAGGCAAGGCACACCTCAGCCGACGACCCACCGAGGGATTCCTCAAGGATCAGCCCACTTGCTGCTGGCGGCATCACCGCGGGAGAGGGGGGGTGTGTGTGGGTGGTGGGGGGTGGTGGGCTGCGGTACTCGCTCGGTTGGTTACTTACGTATAGTGGCGGATCCAGGATGGAGGATAAGGGGGGGCTAGGATGGGCTAAAACAATGAAGATATTGATTTACATGATGATTTAATGGTGAAATCACGTTTTTGCTACAGTAATTAGCACTGAAATCAAACAATTAGGGGGGCTGGAGCCCCCCCAGCCCCCCCTTTAGATCCGCCCCTGCTTCTGTACAAAAGTCGGTCCGATGCTGCTGAGGCGTTACCGGAGGCGCCTCGTTGCCAAAGCAGTTGCTTTGGCCATGGCAAACATCGCTAAGACCGGCGATAATGTCGGCCCGGCGAACGAGGAGGTGGCTACTGCGGCCGCGACGGCTGCCACGGAGCCCATCGAAAGCCTCGCAGCGGCGACCGAAGACATCGGCGGCGTCATTAATAATGTTTGATGAGCATGTGTGCTGCTAATCTATCTTCTGAGTGACAACATCCACCTACGTACTGTAGTATTCCATCCATATGAGTGACTTGGTCTAGTTATCATCCATCTGTATGTATCATCATCCGTCTTTAGCAATCCACAGTTAATATCTATCTTTATTATTAACGCTGGGGTTTATATTTTTTTTTACATTCCAAAATTGTGGACCACTCCAACACTCGCTCAATGGTACGACTAGTATCGGTTCTCTCTCTCTCTCTCTCTCTCTCTCTCTCTCTCTCTCTGGCTTTATGTCCTGTATTGCGGAGCCAGGAGGCTGTGTTGAGTATAGACCGTAAAATATATCAAACAACATCAAAAGGTACATAAATATACTAGATGCAATGTTGAAAGCACCTCAAAATAATGGCGCAAAATCTGAAAAAGCTTTTGATCATCAGTAGCACTAAAGTTTTAGATACTCTAAAAATCATGTTTACAAACATGATATTGAAAAAAAAAAATCAAGGGAAAATAAACTTAGAAATTCGATTAGGTTTTCTACTTAAATCAGCTTATGAAAAAAAACTCAGGGAATATCCCTGAAAATCATCACAAAATTCAGCCTAAACCTTACTTTTATTCTTTTTTTTATTATTTCTCATTGTCAAATTCAGCCTACCCATTTCCACATGGTTGAGCCCATCTCCATCATGGCTTCCACCATACGTACAGTACCAGATTTGTTAAAAAATTGTTGCCTCTAAATGCTCAATAACATACTTATCATAGTGGTAGTAGCGGTAAGATTGTTTAGGAAAGGTTGGAAGTACAATGACACGTTGGATTAAATCTTTCATTCATTTTTGTGTTTTATTTAAAATATTTTAACTAATTTTCTAAAGAAATATATATTTTTCCTAAAAATATTACTGAAAGAAATCAAAATATGGTAATTATATTTTCATTTTCCCTCATTTCAAAACACGGACTCCAAATTTCAACGTATTTTCTCTGGTTTGTTAAGTTCATGTTTGAATATTTCTTATTTCTTTGACATTCAAACACGAGTCCAATAACTAGAAAAGAAAATGATAGAACAATATTACTTCTGGAGCTCTCAAAAGAAAAAAGGAATGAAGAAATCCAGGTAAGAGAAAAAAAAGTCTTCACCCATTGGGTGCTTTCAACTCTCTGCATATGTGTGTAGCTTTCTCCTCCGGTTCTCATCTGCCGAACGATCTTGAAGCTGTTGCAGGGAGAAGAAGCTTCATGTAGCCACCAGAAGCCATTACATGCAGCCAACAACAGTAAGGGATGTTTTGCTTCTTTGTTATCTTGGTCGGTACGGCTGCATTGTCTGTGCAGACATGTGAGTTTCATGTTGTTCTGTTTCAGATAACTTAGCAAGCCAAACCTCAGTAGGACAGATCATTGAATATATCCTTGACGAGTTGGAGCTGTAAGCTTTAGGATCTGTCTTGTTTTGGCTTGTCCATCAGGCACCATGTAGTTTCCTGTTATGATGCATCTTCGTCTTTTGGCTTGCAGGAGAGACAGACATGAGTTGTTTGCAATGCCAGATGACATACAGGTAAAGATTAAGAAATCAAGTGATAGATCTGAATTGTTTGTGTAGATTGAGAGTCTGAAATATGAACATGTCACACCATTCTTGATGCACCTATTTCTTGTTTCAAGTGAAAAAGACTGACGGCATGTTGTGGCTACAGGTGACTGATTATTCGGAGCTGGTAAGCAGGCCCGGTGGCGCAGTTGCAGGACGCTATCCTTTCCATTTTACGGCTTTAATTTCCATCCACGGCCTTATATAAACAGAAAAAAAAAAAAAAAACAAACGATCTTAGTAGGTGTTCCAGAAAGCGATAAGCATCGGTGAGAATATCCTCTTTGTAGGTGCACGGAGCCTGTGCGAGTGAACTATTGGAGATGAAAGATGCACGCAGCGTGGGGGGTCAATATATATTGCTGGTGAACGATCATCTGCTTCAGGGTGAAAAAACATTAAAGTTAGAGGCTCAAGATGAGTTGCACTAATAATCTAACGTGTCAAGTCATTGGCTGAAATTATCTGCCGAAAAAAAAAAAAAACTGTCGTACAGTCGCCACCTCCTAGAACTCTAGCTGTGTGTCTCGCCCAGTTGGCTGCCTTCAGTTGGTGGCAACTCCATTGAATGCTTCCATGCTGGAGAGAACTATCTTGCACAATATGATCTCGACAATGGAACTTGGTCTGTGGCCAGTGATGGACACCTCATGCTTAGCCCCCCACCGCGTCCCTGTGGCCTCATTCATCACATCTTTACCTGCTGTGATCGGCAATTTTGGTGAGCATCTCCATTTCTTTAGACATTTTATTATCTTTTTGCTTATTTATCCACAGTATAGTGTCTCTGGTTCAACTAAACAGTGTAAATAAAGATGCTTATTGAAAGGAAACTTAAACTATGTAGTGAAATTCAGGAGATTTTTAGTGATCTTTAAATTAGAAAAAACACTGTTTTAGTGAGTCTGAATGCAGTGGTGTACATTGTTGAGGAATGACGGATGTTGTAGCTATATTTTCAGTGTCTGGCATTAGACCTATATAGTACATCTGCGTTTTATATCAACTAGGTTCGTGCCCGTGCATTGCTACGGGACAACTAAACTTTTATATTAAAAATACATGGATCACACGATAAGATATAACAAGTGTGAAATTAAATATATGTGTTAAAATGACATTTAATTCAAAAAGCAAAGGTCGTTGAACACAGTCACGGAGAGTGCTTGGCGTCATATGCTCACAAACTCTATAAACCTTTTCATGATGTAACTAAGATAATGTTCGTGCATTGTAATTGAAAAAAACAGATATAACCATTATAGTTGCTTGACGTATGTTATACCGACATTAAAAAAAAAAATATATGCTAAGAGTGTGGTTTAAAATGACAAAATCTATATGTCCTATATAGATTGTACACACGAAAAGTCATTAATGCTTAATTCTCTACTCTCACATCAAGCCACACCATCTAAATTTCAGTCATTACATAGTTATAATGATTTCTTTTGTCTGGCTGTCCGCAAATCATACATGCATGGTACATCATCTCCTCACCTCCTTGACAGATTAAGGTCCTTCGCATCCAATCTTTTTGCTTCTTTGTGTGCCGCTGCCAACCAATGCTACTTAAAGTTGTATTCCTATGATGTAGCTATATCCCTCATTCTTGTTTTACAGTCACTCTATGAATAAAGTTTTTTTTTTTTTTTTTTTTTTTTTTTTTTTTTTTGCTTTGGGTGTGAACCCATCAAGATAGTCTCCAACTCAAGTTCCCCAAAACTATGCCTTGATATTAGTGCTAGAGCACCTGTGCTCAAACGATCAATATAACAGTGTAATAGTATAAATAATTTCATAAGAACTGAAGATTATAATACATGGTTGCTGATAAATTATATATGACACATCACCTAGCACGCTCTTAACACTAAATGCTGAGTGAAATAACTGAAGATTTGTATAGTAGCACCATAGTCACTTTGCTAATGAAGTGTTTAAATGAGGAAAGATTTTGAGGATTTTATTAACTCAGAAACCTATCCCAGCAACTCCTTAAATACTCATGTAGAAAAAATGATTATATATATTATATATGTGTGTAATAAAATACAAAAGCATTTGATGACTATTGCAGTGATAATTAGAATAAAAAAACCCATAGCCTGGGCAGAAAGAGCTCTCTTCAACTACCATTCTTATTAAAACTGTAGCAAAATTATGAAATTAATTTATTCATGGATTATGAGCAAGATATGATAGCACCAAATGTCCAAATCTCATACCTGTGATTGGAGCTGACACAGGCACAAATCATAGAATCAAAAACTACTCTTGGCCTTTCAAGTTCATTATGGTGATTTCATCTTCTTCCTCAATTTCTTCTGAAATTTTCTGGACAAACAATTTATGCCATCATGAACAGTACAGTCACTAATGACTTGCAAAATTATTTTCATCATGGGTCACTGGTTGGTATATTCTTGCATCACCATCCTCTCGACCAGCTTCAGCATGCTCTGCTCCCCCCTATGTGCTAGTGATCACAGCAGCAGATGATTCGTTCCATAAGGATCTGAACTCTTTTGGGGATTCAATTGGACCGAGAGGTTGAACATAATCATATATATGTTGTGCCTCTGTGCAAGGTACAGGTTACATAAAGCTTACCACCAATGTCACTGGTCGGAATGTTGCTGGCCATAACACTGGCAAGGCGCTCACACTGGCGATCCAGCGTTCCAACCCATCGACGTGCACCGAAGGCGAGCCCTGAGTTCACCAGCAGTTTGTAGATATTGTGCACTGACCTGTCATACACCTCGACGTGTTCCGCCCGGTCACATGATATATATACATAGACACACACAGTAAATGTACCAATCAGTTGTTTAGATAATACAGTAATCTAATGATAGTGAACCATCAGCTACGAGAATGCGTCAAAACTAAAAAATTTAATCATGTACTGTACAGACTACAGACCTTGAGTACCCATTTAGGCATTTCATGAATCAGACATCTGACGGCTGGCGCCGGCACTTGATAACTGAGCTGGGGCGCAGGCTGTCCAGTGAGGCCTCAACGACGGCCCATGTTCCATCAGTGTTTTGCTTACAGTACCTCCCAAAATTCTTTCCCTGGTTGGCACCAGTGTGGAAGGCACCTGAAACTCAACTGACATCTGCAAAATGCACACAACATTGGGCATTTGTAGCTAAAAGCAATCATCAGATGACATCAAACTACCTATGCATTCCAATTTTTTTCAGAATACGCACCACCTGCAATGCACCATTGTAGTTTCCAGCCACCCAGGTGCACGATGCTCGAGAACACCGTCGCGTACTGATTCTATGCATAGAGAAGATTAATTAAAATTCAGAAGACCAGAGCTAGCAATCAGATCAAATATCCTTATGTTTTAAGAACTATATCCAAGCAAAACATTATACATTGGGCATCGATCACACGTAATAACACGTCCACGAGGATCAAGTGTTTAAAATTTTCTTTCGGGCTATTCAATTAACTTGAAGTGATGCATACAAGCAAAGATAGGAAGCAATACCTTAACTTGCAATGCCTGATGAGCTTAATATCACAGTACAGAGTTACTTTTGAATAACTTTGAGCATCTATATTTTGGCAATGCAGACCAGAACAATTGTCTCCCAAAATAAATATTCAGAGAACTTCAGAGAACCTCCCAAAATAAATTGCAGCCAAGATTATTAAAATTTTTCTTCTCCTTGGGCTAACAAATGAGATTCAAAAAGTTACTGTCGTTAAGAAATTAGAAGATGCCTCCCAAGAGATTGGAAGATGCCTCCCAAGAGGGATCGTCTTTACTCTCTGCAGCTGTTAGTACAATTTTCAGAACATTATCACCTTGCGTCGAAACCATCTTCAATACAGGCTACAGAAGACACACCTTAATTGCTCGGACTGAGATTGGGGAGCTTGCAACCTGCAGCCTGGGTGTGCGCCGCTGGGATGACCTGCTGCTAGAGCACGACATGCGTGACGGCGCTCGAGGGAGCGCGTTGGCAGCCGTCAAACGAGCAGCGGGCGCCGACCGAGCACCAGGCGTGGGGACGAGCAGCTGCCGTCGGAGGATCAGCGGGCGCCGAGCGATTAGCTGGCGTCGCAGGGGCCACCCTCGGCGGCGGCGTTCTCGGCAGCGTCGGCCTCGTCAGCAATGGAGAACGGGATCGATCCCCAGGCGGCGACATAGAGGACGGAGGTGGGACGCACGTGAGGAGCAGCTCAGCGATGTCCTCGAGGCGGAGGTAGTTCTGCCCAGCCCACTTGACGACGAAGGCGGACTCGTCGGAGAGATCGACGGCGATGGCGATGCGGTGGTGCGGGCCAGCGAGGAGAAGAAAGAAGCATGGGGAGGAGAGCTGGAACACGGCCGCCTGCGTTGCCGCCAAGAGCCGCACAGGGGCAACCCTAGCCCCGCGGCCGGGCGCCGTACCCCGAGCACCGAGCAAATTTGGCACCGAGAGCCGCCGTCAGGCGGGCTGCAGCGGCTATCCGCGTCCGAACTCCGAAGGCGACTGACAGGAGTTTCGGCCAGGCGGCCTGCTCGCCAACGTCGTCGTCGGGTTCGATTCTTTTTCCCGCGGGAGGACGTCAATCGCGGCGCTCTCTTCTTTCTTCTTCACATTGCTTTCCTTCTACGTACGGTGATTCCGCAGGTGATTCTTTCCTTCTGTGTCGGCTAATACGGTGATTTTTCTTCTTTCCTTTCGCAGGCGGCAGAGCGACGTCGGACCTGGGGCGATTACCGCACGAAGGTAAATCTCACCTCTTGTTCTTTTTAGTTGTATATAAGATATAAGATAAGATATAAGATAACTAGTACCTCTAAAGGGAATGCCTCATGTATTCAAACCCAGCGGATTTCATTAAAAAATTAGATTATGTTTCAATTGTTTTTTTCATCCCCTATACATTCAAACCCAGCGAATTGAGAATTCCTCCTCTGCAAGTTAGCTACTGTTACACTAAAAAACTTTATTGCCATTGTCTTGTATGGCATCAATTTGGACTGATATCTTGGTCACTAACATGCTAGTTTCGTCTGTTCTGTTTCTTCGGTTTCATGGACTCTGATCTTCTATGCCTGCAGGAACAAAGGATTAATGTTTTGCTTCAAGGTAGAACCCAAATGGTGGGCGATGTCGAGGTTTAGGAATGGGGTAAGTCTTGCTTTCTATTTGATATATATAAGCAGCTGTGGAGATAATTTCTTTGCTATGATGCTGTTTTACTGATATATTGGTGATATTAGCATGGTGTGGTTGCCAGGGGCACAAAAAGCTTTGAGCAGCACGGTGCAAGTGCTTTAGCTAGATATGGGGAAATGTAATGGTATATGTTGGTACTGAAAGCATATAATTGGCAAATCAACATGCTGTTCAGTTTAACTGTGTTTTCTCTTTCGAGATTCCTGGCTCTAGTCTAGTACCCACATCCGCTTGCTGGCTGCTGCTGTTTTTGTTTGTGCTGGATGACTGGATCCTTTATGTCTACTTTCCTGACATTTGGCTGTGCAAATAATCTTAATGTAGTCAACTGAACCCAGAGTTTGGTGTTCCTTTATTTTGGAAGGACAGTTGTTGCAAAATCATGTGCATCTACAGCCAGTTGTTACGGATATGGTTGCATCACATAGTATTTTCTGCAATTTACAGTTGGTATTGATACATTTTTCTCTCTCATTCACTAGGCGTGAAGACTTTCGTGGAGAAGATCATCAAAGATAACTTCATTTGCATCAAAAGCTGAAGGGAGCGGGATTTCCATCCTTTGCGTTTGTTTGCACAGTGAATCTACTCTTGTTTGCCACTGCATCTCCAGGTGGTTGCTCACTGATGAATCTGCACCAATAATGCGGCCTTAACTGTAACTGTGTGGTTTGAGATATTTGTCAGTAAACTATGAACACAACTGTTGCTTGCATGCGTTGATTTTCGTAGTTCTTATAAAATCCTATGCTTTTCTAATCATCTATCTTTTACATATACAATTTCTATCTTTTTATACGTTTTTATTGTCTTTTCATATATCACATGTAGTATAAATAAACGTTCCAAATAGGGCTATAATTCTATATGCGCATCCTCTCCTCTCGCTTGAACAGTCAGTTCGTGACTTATTGCCGTGTTATATGATATCCAAATCTCAGGCCTTGTTTAGATTCAAAAAAGGTGAAAAAATTTGGAACTGTAGCGTTTTGTTTGTATTTGGCAAATATTATCCAATCGTGGATTAACTAGTTTTAAAAGATTCGTCTCGTGATTTACAACTAAATTGTGTAATTAATTATTTTTTATTTATATTTAATGTTTCATGTATGCAGGTAAAAATTGATGTGATGGAGGAGAGATAGTGAAAAAACGTGTAACTTTGATGATATCAAAAGCGCGAGAGGAAAAAAAACGTGATCCCATCTCCTATTCATCTTTCTCCTTGGCAAACAAATTGCACGAGGCGGCCTCTCTCTCTCTCTCTCGTATCGACTGGACAGCACAGTCTCACCTGTCGCGCCGCTGCCGTGCGATTGGTGGTCGCGGCGGCCGCCTTATTTTATTCCGCCTCCCCTGCTAATTGCATTACTAATCCAACGAACCCTTCGGTTTTGTATTCTTCTTCGCTTCCTTTCGTCCTCCTCTTCGCCTCTTCTTTCCTCTCGCTCGCGTGTTCTCGCGTCGCCGTCGACGCAGGTGCGAGATGGTCGAGACGAGGCGGAGCGCCGCGGCGAAGCGCCCGGCGGCGGGGGAGGAGGAGGAGGAGAAGGGCGCGCCGGCATCGCCAGCGCCGGCGCCCGCGGCGGCGGGTCCGGGAGCGGGTGACGATGTCGCGTCGTCGCAGCCTCCGAAGCGCGCCAAGGTTTGGATCTCCCTCTGTGCCCCATGCATGTGGTGGTTCCCTTCACGTCTCCGGTTTTGATCTGGTTCTTGTTATTGCGGCCTCGCTGGTGTTAGGTTGCGAGCAAGGAGTCTGATATCGCGGAGCCGTCGGTGGCGCCGGCTGCCGCCGGCGCCGTTGCGGGAACACTGCCCAACACGGCTGGGTTGCAGGCGCTGACCGGCGCCATGGACAAGCTGGAGGCCCTCTTGAGGTCCAAGGAAGTTCAGTCCAATCCAGCCGGTACGAGCCTTGTCCCTAAGATGTGCCGAAGGCGTCCTATTGGTCTTGGGGTTGGGGCCTTGGGGTTTGATGACTTCCCTTGTTGGTGTAGGGCATAAGCGGGGCACTAATGATAAGGATTTATCGGCGAAGATAAAGAAAGTCATGGATTTGTCGGAGGATTTATCGGCGAAGATAAAGATAACCAAGGAGATATTGAATAAGCCACAGGCCGCAGCCACCAGCAGGCGTCAGGAGCCCTGGTGCAGACTAATTTCACAATATTCCATGGTGCGACTTCTCTTCTTATGTCAATTTCACTTCTATTCCAATCAGTAGAACTCAACTCACCTATGAGGCCTCGCTGCTTTGGAGGAGACCTTAATTACAAAGAACTACATGGCACATGCTAATCGTTCTGTGTAATTCCTATATAGAATACTAAATAAAACAGAACCTTGAACCTTTGCGTCCTTACCTATTCCCTGTCTGCCCTGACTCTTCTAACCTTAACCTTAAAGAAGAGAGCACCATCCAACTCCAATTCAATTGCAATATACCCTTCTTGTTAATCTGTTTACTCAACCTAATCATGGAAAAATAATTTCATACTTAGTTCCATCTTAATGCCAAGGTTATTAAGATGTATTTTGTGTTTGGTTTTTCTTTATTTGATTTGATAGGCTGTATGTGATGTGATGTTTGGCTACATTTATTGGGAAATTTCAATGTTCCATTGTCATTGTTTGTGTGCATATGCTATTGTATAAAATTAGGATTTAAAATGTCCTTCAGTGAGTTAACTAGCTTCTTCGTTGCCTTTAGGAGCAACTAAAATCATTGAACATTTTTTTATCATATACCAGTGGCTTGTCATTTGATTTATTGCTTTTGAACAGCACCCTACCCTTTCTATTTACGGTGCGCTTTTCACTATTGGTCATGGAGCGCATCATGATTTCAGACTGGGCGAGTCATCCACTGCCTCACCTGTTTGTAGACTGAAGCAGGCTAAGGTACAGTGAAGTGTTTTTTTAGTTCTTCCCTGCATTTGTTCTCCTTTTATTCTGACATCTTGTATTAGCGAGGTGCACTCCTTGAAATCTTTGAATCCAAAGTTGTTCGTGTAAATGGGAAATCTTTGGACAAGGCTGCCAAGGTTACCTTGAATGGAGGAGATGAAATTATCTTCTGTTCACCAGTGAGGCATGCTTATGTATCCTTTTCTATTGCCTAGTGCGTTATCTAACGAATATTCCCTATGTTTTGGTTTTAAATATATGACGTTAGGACAGGTTAAATAGTTGAAAAGGGAGCTAATTACCCTCTCCTAAACGCCATATTTTAAAACGAAGGGAGCATCTTACTTTTACGTTTAGGGCTAACTGGCTAAACACAGATGGACCTTGATTTTTATCAGACTTGTTTGTAATAAATATAATGTAACAATGGTCAGAGAAGTAACATTTGGCGCTGAAGATCCTTAATGTGATGGTAGATATTTGAGCAACTTCATCAGGAGAAATCAAACACTTCAGCATTAACCTCCGCTTGCAGTAGTATCCAGCAGGGACAATGCTCACATTTCAAAGATATTCAGGATCATTTATCATCTAAAGGACGCAAATTCTCAACCTTTTACTTTGGAAAAGGTCGGTCTTCGTTGTTGCCTAGTGGTGAGACTTCATATTTGTCATCGTTGTTTCTTTGTAAACTATTGCTTCTTAGTCCCAGAGATTTTAAATTCACAGCTGTTTGTAGGACAGTACGGACATAACGTTTCCACCCTCTAGTCTTCTTTAGTGGCTGCTGCTCACTTTTTTTTTTGCAAATTGATTTAACATTTATTATTTAAACAATGTTGCAGGTCGATCAACAGACCCACTTCTGCTTAATTTATGTAAAACGATGGAGGGGCGGAGCCAGTTTAGCTCCGAAGATAATATATCATCTGATCGGTGTCAACTAGTTAAGGAGGATTTGGTAAATGCAATGGTTGATGCGAGTGATATCTCTGAGTCATTTGATAGTTGCCCATATTATCTAAGGTAAGCCTACACTCAGCTAGCAACTGTCTCATTGGATTGTGTTGTTTGTGATTTATTGAAACTTGTTTGGCCAAGAGATGTGGTACTATTCCTCCCGCATAGGTGCATTGAGTTGAATCATGTGTCATCTATACACCATAATTTGAACTCTTGACAAGATGTTTGCTCATTCAGCACTCATGTTTTAACCTTGCATACATTTTTATATGCCTGTACTTGAAAATTGCAGGATCAATAAGATTTCTAAAAAATAAAATCTTTTGTAATGGTAATCTTGCATATATAGATTGTACCTTTTTTTTGTGTGTTGCTTCTCTTTTCAAGAAATAATTATTGATTAATTGTTATTGCCTATTATTGAACAAATATCTTACACAATTCAGTTCCAGCCAATTCCACACAATTGGCTTGCCCTATCCTGTATTTCATTTCTTCAAATATTTTGTGAACAGTTATTTCATCATGCACTGAGCTTATTCCAATTCCTTTAACCATCAGAAAGTTGAAAGTGTAATTCTCAAAATAATAGTTGTACTCAAAAGTTCTGATACTCCTTATCATTGCAGTAGACTACTAGTAGTAGTTTACTGTCTTTTTGCCTGATTTACTTTGTTATTTAAGATGTGGACGGAGTCTTCTAGCACCTGCTAAATTATATATGATTGAAAGTAATATTGAATTATCTTTTTATGAAAAATCTACGATATTGTCCTTAGGAATCTAAATACTTGGTATATGGTGGGAATTTTGAAAGGTTACTGCTCACATTCTAGGACTAACCGTCTTCCACTATTTAAGTTTGATTGATGAATCTCCGCTTGTTAATAATTGTTTTCTATTATTATCTCCTCAGTGAGCATACCAAATGTGCTCTCATGTCATCAGCATATGTACATTTACACTGCAAGAACTACTTCAAGTTTACAAAAGATATATCTTCTCTTAGTCAACGAGTGCTGCTATCTGGCCCAACAGGTATATACATGTGTAAACCTGTAATTATTTAGCTTTATTTGAAATTTACAATTATTGTTTCTGTTTTTTATTAAGCGTATTAACTCATCTTTTATAGGAACTGAGATCTATCAAGAATATCTGGTGAAGGCACTTGCAAAGTATTTTGGTGCTCGATTGCTCACTGTAGATTCTTCCATGCTGTTTAGTGTAAGAACCTGAGCTATTATGTTTGTTCTTCTGTGTTCTACCTGTGACAATCATAACTATTATGCTTCCAAATCTATGGTGATTACTTCATCAGTTCATGACATGTCTGTCATCTCCTTGTCTTATCATTCTGTACTCACTCTTTATATTATCATTCTATTATACTGATGGTCTTGTCATCTTCCTATACTATTTTGAAAGAAAAAAAAAAAATTGACTGTGTACTCTACGAGTACTCTGTTTATTTGATGGTGCTTGGTATTCATTTATATTTTGTTGTTCAGGGGCAGACTTCGAAGGAGTCAGAGTCATACAAAAAGGGTACGAATGTTGAAACTATGTGGCTTTCATGTTTAGTTGAAATTTACTTCAAAATTTTGGCGATATCCATTTCATTTTAAGTGCATTCCTAGTGGGCTTGCATTTATCCATAACACTGACCAGTACCAGGGGCAATGTGGGAAAGAGCAGATCAAATTCATTCATATGTTTGTCCACAAACTAGCCTAGTAGGCACAGTGATATATTCTGCAAGGTTGTCTAAATACATGGTGGTGTTATTATTTATTCAGGTGATAGAGTGAGGTATATTGGTTCATTACAGTCGGCAGGCATTATCCTTGATGGACAGAGGTACAACTTGCACTTTAGGACTGAATTTATGTGAGCTTATCACAAAGGGAATTTGGTGTTTCTGCCCCTTTATTAAATTGTTCAATCTGCAGCCCTCCAGATTTTGGTTCACAGGGTGAAATATTTCTTCCTTTCGAAGAAAATAGATCATCGAAGGTTGGTGTAAGGTTTGATAAAAAAATTCTGGGAGGAAACGATCTTGGAGGCAATTGTGAAGTTGATCATGGTTTATTCTGTCCAGGTTTGTACATGGTGCTGTCTTGAGCAAGTTGTCATGAAAACAAATTACATGACGTTACTTATGCAGTTACGATAAATTATTTCATGGTTATGGCCACACTTTAATTGTTTGGATAATGTTCCTGCCTGTTGCTGTTTCAGTTGATTCTTTATGCCCCGACATTCCAGGATGGGAAGTTAGATCCAAACATCCATTTGATGTGATAGTTGAGGTAATTAACAATTGTATTTTTTTTTTTCCAGGATTTGATATTATGCTATTTTGTTTTCCTTACACTTGCTGTGCTTATTATACAGTTTATCTCTGAAGAAATCCGGCATGGGCCTTTAATCCTTTTTCTGAAGGACACAGAGAAAATTTGTGGGAATAATGATTCCTATCGTGGCCTGAAGAGCAAGCTTAAACATTTTCCAGCTGGTGCCTTTATAATTGGATCTCAAATCCAGCCTGAAAATCGCAAAGAGAAGGTACTATTTTGCAAGTTTGATGATACTGGACTACAGATGCTCCATGTAATATTGTCTTGTTTACCTATCACTTTTACCTAATGAAGTTTTATTTCTACGTGCAGGCAAATGGTAGTTCTATGTTTCTTTCGAAGTTCCCATACAGCCAAGCTATGCTTGACCTCACATTACAGGTAACCTTAATTAGTTATACTCAATATGAAGCCTGTATATTATACTCCCTTTGGTAAAAAAAAAATACTTGGATGTTCTGGACAAGGCAGTCTCTCAAATATTTATAACATCCAGTAGGATCCAATAAATTTGTGACATCGTAGAAGTATTTTTTTTCCTAGAAAAATCAACACATGCAATTTTCATATACTTACATAACAAATGTTTAAAAGGTTTAAGATAGTCAAAGTTTCAAATTTTGACCACATTTTGTTCAAAACATAAAGTACTTGAGGCAGTATTTCATTAGTTTTGTTATCAGGCCCTCTTTTGTATGGCTTCAAACAGCTCCGGCTCTGGCTCCTTGCTATCTTTGAAGCAAGAAATAGTAGCTCCTAGATCATTTTGAGAGGAGAGAAAATGGCTTCTTTCTGCAGCGTACAAAGAAGCTAGAGCTGGAGCCATCCTAAGTTCTAACAAACAGAGCTATTTCTAAGGTTTCTGATGGACCATCTACATGACTACTACTACTAGTTTGGTTATGATCTTATGAGCAACTATATCTTGTATAGTTGGTAATCTTATGAGCAACTATAGCTTGTTTATGTGGTACTGTATGATCAAACGGACTAGTCTGGATTATGAATATGACCAGAATGCATTAGCATTTGTTGGTATGCTGTTATAATAGTTCTAGAAATCTACAAGTGCTGTCCTAGGCTGGTCTCATTTGATAGTTTCATAGTGTTGTTTCCACGACTGCCATATTATATACATAATGAAATGAAACTCGGATGAAACACCCACTCAATGAAAAGTTTCATTCTATAGTTTCATAATCATTTAATTTAATGACTCAAAGAGTTGGTAATCGTGCCAAGAGAACTCATTTCTTCTCTTAAATATGTTGCCATGTCATAAAAAATGCCTATGTGGAAACCTATTTAATGCAGATGAAACTCATGAAACTCCCACTGAAACTGGTCTCATACGTGCAGCAGAACTACATAAAATTTCATTTATGTTGTACTCGGATGTCCATTTTTTGTACTCCCAGTTTAGGGTTTATATGTTCTTATTATGTCTCAATTTGTCTTCCACCGTGACTTCCATTATTATACTACTAGAAGCAGTGTGCAGTCTTATTGTTTGCACTAATCATAAGTTGTCTAGTACTTTACTGGTACATTTCATGTGACAACCTTATGTATGGAAATGCAGGACATTGAGGGTGGAAATGATAATAATAAAGAAACTTCAAAGGCAATGAAGCATTTAATCAAGCTTTTCCCGAATAAAGTGACACTCGAGGCACCACAAGTATGTTGTTTGGAACAGTTCCAAGATGATTAATTTAGACTGGCTCCTCTAGCATTCAATTTTAATATACCCAGGACAAATGTTGCAGGGTGAAATGGAGCTTTTACGTTGGAATCAGATGTTAAACCGAGATATTGAAGTCCTTAAGGGAAATGCAAACATTTCAAAAATACGCTCTGTAAGTATTAGTGCTAAAAGCCTAGAACCCACTCCTTATTTAACAATGTATGAGCTATCTATTATTATGAATGGATTTGAGTAATTTTTCACATGACTGTTCTAGTCAGTGCATAACTCTTTCTTTGTTCTAGTTAGTGGTTACTATTGTGTATTGTGATATGGTGAATCTGTGAGCTTTACTCCTCCTGGTCACAAATACTAGATTTTTTTGGTTTCTGGATAAGATTGGGTCCAAACTTTTGAAATTTGGACATTAACTTTTGAAATGTTTGTAAAAAAGTAACTTCTGAAATGTTTTGTGGCAAACATAAATAATCCCATGTCTAGATTTGTTTTGGAAAGTACTTTGATCGCCTGATCAATTTATTATAAGGATATTTTTGTAACCTCATCATTTTATTAGATTTTGCAAATATATATTCTAAAAAGAAAATAGTGTTTAAAATCACACCTTGAGGACTTAAAAACAAAAGTGTAATTTATTATTGACTGAATATTATTGATTAGTCAAATGCATTACAGTTTTTTTATTTCTTGATCCGTGAGTCAAATGCAATACAATTATTTTTTATTTCTTGATTTGTGAGTCGAATCCATTAGAATTATTTTTATTTCTCGATTTGTGTTGTACTTGTGCAAGCTTTAGAAACTCCATTTAGAACTAGAGGAATTTGACTTTACTCAATGATATTGAATTGAGAAAATTGCTATTTCGAAGTGCACAGTTGAAAGTTTTGCTGTAACATATTAGCTTGACTATGGTTGCATCTTGGTCTTTTAATTGCACTGGACTTAACTACAACTTCATTGGTTTCATCACCATCCTTTTCTCCATTGCTTTCAGTTTATAACAAGGGTTGGTTTGGAATGCACTGGCATTGAGGCAATATTGATCAAGGATCGCATTCTTACAAATGATTGTGAGTGCCATTCATATTCATTTTAATGTAAGATATCAAATTTTTCCAGTGTCATTGATGGGTTGATTGTTATTTTTCAGGTATTGATAAAATAATTGGTTTTGCTTTTGAGCCATCAACTTAAGAACTGTACAAATCCAGACCCTTTGAGTGGTGTGCAGTTTGCTTTATCCAGTGAAAGGTTTCAGATCTAGTCTAGTGCTTTACCAATTTAGCTATAAGATTACTTCTGCACCGAAAACGTTTATTGTTCCACTATTTCCATTGCAGCCTTAAGCATGGAGTTGACATGTTGGAAAGTATCCAGTCCAGTTTGAAGAGCAGCTCCAAAAGGAAATCACTCAAGGTAGTCTTTTTTCCTTGGTTATATTATGACTCAAGCCTATTAATCCAACTCACTATCTATTTTGACTGTAACAATAGCACTCAGTGAGAAAGTTTGAGCCCATAAACTACCTTTGACCATGTTGATCTTTTGTAGTTTTGGATTTTTTTCATAGAGCTTACTATTCTCTCTAACAATGTCAGGATATTGCTACGGAAAACGAATTTGAAAAGAGGCTTCTTGCTGATGTTATCCCTCCGCATGAAATTGGTGTTACCTTTGAGGACATTGGAGCTTTAGAAAGTGTCAAAGATACTCTGAAGGAGTTAGTGATGCTTCCTTTGCAAAGACCCGAACTTTTCAACCGAGGACAACTTATGAAGGCAGGCATCCTTCATATTTCAAAATTTTAGCTTCACTACTATTAGAGATATAATCTTCTGCAACTACTTTGAGAAGCTTCTATGGATTTCATATACTTCTATTTTTGCATCTTGTTGAATTGAATTAGACTTTCCAGTTCTTGCTAAATGAGGTGAATCTGACCACGGCACACATCATTGTAGTATCCTGTTCTTTTGGAGGACATCCAATATGTATCTGATGGGCCTATAAAAGTCTGCCTTGTATGAAGTTCGTTGGGGGGAAAACCGAATAACAAGTGTATTTTTTTAGCATGTTACTTATCAATGATTATTGTCTGTTTTGGATATGGTGGAATGTTCTTATGATGGCAAGGTTTTATTGTTTTTCAATGCTAGGCCAGCATTGGAACACTACCTTTAACTGATAGAAAGCTAACTTCTGTTGTTTATATTCTATTCTATACCAGCCATGTAAAGGAATTTTACTTTTTGGCCCACCTGGTACGGGAAAGACAATGCTTGCTAAGGCTGTGGCAACTGAGGCTGGTGCTAATTTCATAAACATATCGATGTCGAGCATCTCTTCAAAGGTACTTATCAATTGGGTAAACCTCTTTTTTTTTTTTGGGCAGTTTGAATATCTGCATTATAGCATCTAAATCACCTATTTTTCAGTGGCTTGGTGAAGGAGAAAAGTTCGTGAAAGCTGTGTTTTCACTGGCAAGTAAAATCGCTCCAAGTGTAATTTTTGTGGACGAGGTAAGTGATCGTAGTGTCGTGATCCATCAACATATTCTGTTTATTTTAGCTGTACCAGGACATCATATCTGTAGTTTGTTGTCAATCTCGTATTGATGCCTACTTTCCCTCTCATCTTATCCTGCCCTGCCCCTTTTTAGGTTGATGGCATGTTGGGAAGGCGGGAGAACCCTGGAGAACATGAAGCCATGCGTAAGATGAAAAATGAATTTATGGTGAACTGGGATGGTCTGCGAACAAAGGAGAAAGAACGTGTATTAGTACTTGCTGCAACTAACAGGCCATTTGATCTTGATGAAGCTGTTGTTAGGCGTCTTCCAAGGAGGTGATTTTTAATTTGTTTATAGCCAACGTCTGTCAATAGTTTATTGACCTAGTCTTATGGGGCAATGATTTCTACAGGTTGATGGTGAATTTGCCAGATGCATCAAATAGGAGAAAAATTCTTAGTGTAATACTAGCCAAGGAAGATTTGGCAGATGATGTTGATCTAGAAGTTATAGCTAACTTGACAGAAGGGTATTCAGGTAGTGATCTCAAGGTATGTTACTACTGATGCTATGAATTTGTTCTGATACAGTTTTACAATCAAATATTTATAGTTGTTAACCTCTTGACTAATTTTTTTTTTCAGAATCTGTGTGTTACTGCTGCTCATTGTCCTATTAGAGAGATTCTTGAAAAGGAGAAGAAGGTTTGTTTTAACCTCTTGAGTTTTCCCTGTGGTCTCTAGTCCTTGGGGTATCAATGGAATTATTTTGATACTGGTTATATTTGATATACATGGATGTTTAATATGAAATGCAATTGAGTTTCATGTGTATTGACCAACTGCAGGAGAGAGCTTCAGCAGAAGCAGAAAATAGATCGTTGCCTCTCTCACACACTAGCAATGATGTCCGTGCATTAAGAAAAAGTGATTTCGTACATGCGCATGAACAGGTATGATCTGATAAGTAATAACTTTGTCTTCATTTGTTCTGAAGCACTAGTTTGTGTTTCTTCTGTCAAGTAGGAATTCTTTATTATGATATATAAGCATTACATGTTATGATTTTTATGTTTTTTTTTTACTGAAGTAATGCGGAGGGATGGACCTCCTTTTAAAATGAAAATTATTGTGACAGTTTCCTTAAAGGAACATAATGCATAACCTAACTAACCACATTAAAGGTTTGTGGTATATTTTTTTTTTCCTTGAACACACAGTAGTGTGTCGTATGTCAATCTCCTTGTCTCTGTTCTCAATGCTGTTCCAAGGCTTCATTGTCTACATTTGAGACATATATGGGATATGAAATTTTATACAGTGTTTGTGATTTACCCATTTGAGTCGGTACATTGCTCACACAATAGTTGGTAGTCTCTGTTCTCAATGCTGTTCCAAGGCTTCATTGTCTACATTTGAGACATATATGGGATATGAAATTTTATACAGTGTTTGTGATTTACCCATTTGAGTCGGTACATTGCTCACACAATAGTTGGTAGTCTCTGTTCTCAATGCTGTTCCAAGGCTTCATTGTCTACATTTGAGACATATATGGGATATGAAATTTTATACAGTGTTTGTGATTTACCCATTTGAGTCGGTACATTGCTCACACAATAGTTGGTAGTCTCTGTTCTCAATGCTGTTCCAAGGCTTCATTGTCTACATTTGAGACATATATGGGATATGAAATTTTATACAGTGTTTGTGATTTACCCATTTGAGTCGGTACATTGCTCACACAATAGTTGGTGGCTTTCTTGTAGGTGTGTGCAAGTGTTTCCTCAGATTCTGGTAACATGAATGAGCTTGTGCAGTGGAATGATCTCTATGGAGAAGGTGGGTCAAGGAAAAAGGCAACGCTAAGCTACTTCATGTAGCTTATATGTTGTATATATATAGGGAGAAGTGGCCCGGTAAAAGCAGCAATGATTGGTGGCAACTGGGTTTGTAATTGACGCAGTTGCAGAACAGCTATGCTCATTAGCAAGCCATCCATATCAAGAGAATTGATGGCTCAGGTGGAGTGGAAATGTGGAACGGAATAGTATACACATTGGTTGCTGCCTCCACTCATGCATCATGCATCTGGACGGAACGGCTGGTCTGGCTTGCAGTTTGGGCTGCTGCAGTTTTGAGTGCAACAGATTACAATCTGGGAAAGGGGGGAAAAAAAAAGGAAGAGGGAACATATCATATTGTTGTCCCCAATCCCAGGAAGCCTGGAGACGACAGAGGTCCTTGACGCAACCACCCTTTTCCATCGTTTCTTACAAGTAATTCACTATTTAGATCGTATAAGATGTAGAGCCTATGCAAGTGTACAGTATGTGGTATGTGCCTAATCCAATTTATTAATTAGAATTGTTTAGCATGCAATACATGTTTGTTTTTGTAGCTACATGCATTTAACATCTTACCAAGGATACAGGTTATCATCTATCAAATATGCAATTTCAACTGTTAATATCATTCTTTGGTGGCACCTCTGGCTATGTCGTCGCTGTTCCTTATCTTTTGCCTTTTACGCTCTTGACGTGCACGTGCACAAGGGGTTCCTTGGATTGCATGTCTAAGACTGACTCCAACAAAGAGGAGGCAAACCGGAGGCCCATTCACCAGTTTGGGTCGCACCGAGCGAAACGGTCCGTGACCCATTGTCTCTCTTCTCCAACCGTGAGGACGCAAATCTCCCTCCCGAACGGATGACCCACCGTCCGCCCGCGCCTCCCCCACTAGCGGCCACTTTATGTCACTCCCTCCGGCCCCGGCCCAGCCTCCCCCCCATCTCCATCTCTGATGGCGACTTTTTTTTTTTTCCCCTGCTCCTCATCGCGCGCCGCCCCACGCCCCTCCACCGGCGAGATCCCGGCGACCGGTGGCCGGATCCGCCGCAGGGCGGATCCCGGCGGGCGGGGGACGGATCCGGTGGGAGAGGGCGGATCATCTCCCGCGGCCGGATCCCAGCGGCGGCGGCTCCCGGACTTCCGCGTGGCGGCGGCTCCCTGAGCTTCGCTCCCGGGCGGGCGCGGAGAACGACGAACCGGCTTCGCGGACCGGGCGAGCGAGGGCAGAAACGGCCACGGACCACCACTGCGGGCCCACCACTACGACGCCGGAGATTTGCGTCGTCTCTCGACGACGACGCACATATGCCTTCCGCCTCGGCTCGTACGCAAAATGGGTGAGCGGTTTGCCTCTTCCGTTGGAGGGCGTTTTCCATACGCAAAAACACTGTGCGCTATCCACTTTGCGTTTGGGTTGCGTTGTTGGAGTTAGTTAATGGCCGATCCCGGCGCTGTCGAGAGCGCAAATCTTTGCTCCACATTTCGTTTTCAAATGGTCTTGTGAACGGATGACCGGATTTCTGTGTGTTGATAGTATTTGTCTTCATGTCACACTCCGAGATAATCTTTTCAAATATGGTCTGTTGATAGTATTTTTTTTTCCTGTCACGCTCCGAGATAATCTCAGCTCATGAAAGCAGTCGTGTGTGAGACAGTGAGAGGATAAGCTAATAGGGGGTTTCCCTGTGTTCATCTCAGATTCTCTCTCAATTGCCTGTAGTAATTCACGCGGTATGCCGGAAATCCTGGTGGCATTTTGAGGACGCAAACTCTTAAGGCCTAGTTTGGAAACTCCAATCACCCAGTCAGCCCACGCTATCCCTCTCTTCTCCGTCTCCGGTTCTCTGCCTGTGTGGGTGGGTGGGGGTGGGGTGGGGGGGGGGCGGGGGGGTGGTGGTGTGGTGGTGGTGTGTGGGTGTGTTGTCAGGAGAATCAGGCAGGTTTGGTGGTGAGAACGGGAGAGGTGGTGACGCCACCGAAGCGGGTGGCGGTGAAGGGCAAGCAGAAGGTCGTCGCAGACACGGTTGCATTGGGTCTTGCCAGAGCTCCCCGGGGCAGCGTCCGAGTTCCGACGGCGTGTGGCGTGGCGTGGGGTTGCGCAATAGTTAATAGCGTAGCCCGTCGCACGTTGTCAGCGGTCCTTGAAGGACTCAAAAGTCTCAAACCCCAATGGCAGCAATCGGCTGATACATACAAGCCCCCTAAGGACTCAAAGTCTCAAACCCCAAAGGCAGCAATCAGCAATCGGCTGAAACCCTCATCTGCATCCATTTGTACAGGATAAATGCAGTACTGCCAAAAACAAGCGCCAAAAAAAGAGAAGTGAAGAACACGATTGCCTCCAATTATACATAATCACTCTCTCACTAATTACTACCAAACCAAGTGGCTAATCATCATGTGCTCATCGGTTTCTCGCATCACATGGTGCGGTTGATGAGGCCGTGCACGAGCACGAGCCCCATGATGACAGACCGGTCCACGCCGGGCTCCACCGCCAGGGTGAGCACGTCGGCGCCGAGCGCCACGCCCTCGGCCGTCGTCTTCCGCTTCACCTCGGCCACGGCGAGCCCCGTGGCGCCGTCCACGATCCTGGCTCCGCGCGCCGGCGCGATCCTCCCGTCGTCCATCCTGTAGCGCACGGTCGTCGCCGTCGCCGTCGTCGACTCGCTCCCGCCGAGGCCGAGGCCGAGCTCGCAGTCGCAGGTGCAGCACGACGGCCCGCGCCACGCCCACGCCCTGGCTACCTTCAACCACGGCCGCTGCCGCCGCTCCTGCTTCTGCTCCTGGTCGGCCCACCTGTATCCCTCCCACCTCCTCCCGAACCCGAGCTTCTGCCGGCGCGCGCCGCCAGATCAACAACCAAATAAACAATCAAAAAAAGCTCGCGTTCACGGTAACTTGGTAAGGTTTGCTACTATAGATTTATGTTCTATGGATCGGAGCTTTTTTTAAGTAAGTTTTATTGGTCACCTTCTTCTTGAGGATCTGTAGGACGACGTTGCCGGCGACGTCCATGAGGCAGACGTCGGCGGAGCGTCGGGTCCCGTAGTTGTCGACGCGGTAGACGATGCTCCCGGCGGAGTCGTAGACGGTGCAGCCGCTGCCGTTGAGAACCAGCGACTTCATCCAAATAGTGAACACCTCCGGCGGCGGCGGCGGCTGCGGCTCATCGCTCCCGTGCACCCGCCGTGGCCGTGGCCGTGCCGCCGCTGGCTGATCATCAGGTGGTGGAGCCACGGCCACGGGTTGTCGTCCGCCCCTCTGCGACGACGACGACGCGGCGGAGTGCACCTTCACCATCGCCCTCCAAAGCCGCAAGCTGCTCACACACATTGCACCTCAGAATGTGATTATTGTACTACTAGCTATCACTATTGACTAGCCGCAGCTGATTATGATGATCGAGCGCTGCTGCAACTATATGTTTATATATATAAACAAACAAGAGGAGGAGAGCTTCGCAATTTGCACACACTTACGCTTATAGGCTAGATTGTAGGATTAATTAAAGTGCACTTGTAGGAGATGACATACGCGTCGGGGAACTAAATAATGTGCTCTTTTTTTTTTGTAGATAGGGGATCGCTCTCGTCGGCTGTTAAATATGTCTGAATTACCGCCTTTGATTGGGGTTTCATTTTCATGCTTATCAAGTTTTGGCTTCTAGTCAATGCTTCGTGCAATCGTGCTGCTTCTGCGTGATCTCATTGTTGGCTGAGCGACACCAAGAGAAAACGATCGCTAATCCAGCTGCGGAGTAACTGAAACCACATGCACATTTCCAATCACCGTTTGCCATTTTTTCTGAAGAATCAAGGGAGAGCAAACTAAAGCGTCCAACCTTGACGATGGGTGGGTTTTATTCTAGCTACCGCACGCAAATAAAGGTATTTTCATAACATTATTGCGATCTTATTACTTTATAATACCATTCATAATAAGTTTAAACCTAATTACAAATAATGATTTTTAGTTTTAACAAATTTTGGACACGACATGCAATGCTAGTTTATATTTTAGTGCAAACTTCAGAAGTCATATTGCATTGTTTTCCAAAACGGATGGAGTACATGCTATGTGCTAATCCGTAGTTTTTCAAAAAGTGATTCATTGAGCATGAACACCTCATACAATGCTATTTTATATTTTAATGCAATTTTCAGAAGCCTAATGCAATTTTCAGAAACCTAATCCGTAGTATATGGATTACTTTGTACTAATCCATATACTACATACAGCATATTAATATTCTGGTATCATCGTTTGGGCGCAAGAAAATTAAACAAGAGCAGCAACATGGAGCTTTGAGATGTTGACAAACCGAACACTCCAACGTCAGCTGCCGAGTTTGTTACCCTTATCCTAGCAGTCAGGATGGGACAAAAGCCTCTGAAAACTATTGGCCCTGAGATGCTCAAGCATGCCAGTTTGAGTTAAGAACTTCAGCTATAGTTGTGTGCTCGCGGCACATCTTACTAAACTCTTACTTTTGATCAGATCAGATCAGATAGGGCAAGAGAAAGGACAAAAGAAAAGAACCTGTATATATGCTGATGAAACCTTTCAAGGACTCTTTTGCACTTTTGCACATTAAGTATGCACAAAGTGTCAAAGTGAGCTTAAGGGCACGCGATTAATTAGAGGGAGTCTGAATCGAATTATAGGAAACTGCAGGATAATGACAATAAGCAAGCCGTACGGCAGCTAACACAACAATGGAGGCACTACTCTCGACTAGAAATGTTTATCCATGTCGTCACCAAACGTGGTACAATTCAGGAACCTAATCATGAACTTTTCGTACCATTCCTTTGTAACTTTCTCCTCATCATACATATATACTTGTTATCAGTGCCCTTTTCTTTTTCTTTTTGTGCGAAGTTAGTGCCCTTTTCAACTAATTGTCGAGGCCTAACTTGTGTGTTTGTCAGCATATATATCTGCAGATGATAATTTATTGTAGTATATAAGTATGTGTATATACATTATCTCAGTGGTCTTCGTACACATCAAATTACTAATGAGGGGAAGAATTGAATTTGATGGTTCGTTAGCTCCGGCATGTAGCTGTGTCACCACTGTAGAAAACTGCAGTATTTTTTGTCTAAAAAAATTAGGCTTCGCTTCGCTCATCAGGCGGATCATTGTCAGCGCTGCGTCTGTACGCGATCCGGCAACAGCGATGGCATCGGATGGACGGACAACAGCGAAGCAGGCCAGCCCGGCCAGGACCAAGAGCCTGCGAATCTTTGGGCCGGACTGGGTTAACCACTGAGAAGGCGTCGCGAGAAGGGAAAGCGTATTCTTCATGAGAAATCGTATTCTGCTGTTGTGTATGTATATAAGGGGGCATTCAGAAACCTGTAACTTGTCAGGAGCGTCTCTGCTTGCAATTTCATTTTGGCGAACGTTCACTGGATTCAAATCCAGCAAACCATTGAGTACTCCCATAATTTTTTCTTTTTAGCAAAAATTTTTTCGTAACTTTTTTTTTTTCAGAAAGTTACTAATTTATATACGTAACTTTTTATGTATAACTTATTAGCACAACTTTGACAACAACTCTTTTTTTTGCAAATATTTTTCTGCAACCTTTCTTTTTTCAGAAAGTTACTAATTTATATACGTAACTTTTTATGCATAACTTATTAGCACAACTTTGACAACAACTTTCTTTTTTTGCAAATATTTTTTCCATAACTTTTCTTTTTTTTATAAAGTTACTAACTTACACATATAACTTTTATGCATAACTTATTAGCATAACTTTGACAACATAACATATTATGCATAAGTTATGTTTCATAGTTTCTGCTTCTATGTTTCAAGTTTAGGTATAAATTATTGGTTAATTAGATCATTTGTATTCAATAACTTTTATGTTTGCAAGTTTTGATATAAATTATAAGTTGAGTCATCTCTTTATATTTAATAACTTTTGTATATAAATTGTATTTCATAGTTCACAAGTTGACTTAAGTTATACGTTATAAGTTACATATATAAATTATATATATAAATTATGCATTGAAGTTATATATACTTTGTGTTTACAGGTTTTGGTCTAAGGTCTTGTTCAGATTGCAAATTATTGCAATCAGAAAGTACTGTAGCGTTTCGTTTGTATTTGGCAAATATTATCCAATCGTGACTCAATTAGATTCAAAAGATTCGTCTCATGATTTACAACTAAACTGGACAATTAGTTATTTTTTTTACTTATATTTAGTGCTCCATATATGTGGGTAAAAATTGATGTGATGGAGAGAGAGAGTGGAAAAACTTGCGCAAATTGACGAAAGAAAACAAGGCCTAAGTTATATATTATAAGTTATGCATACAAGTTATGCGTTGAAGTTATTATGTATATGATTCTGTAACTTTCTAAAAAAGGAAAGTTATGAAAATACTTTTGTACCAAAAATAGAACGTGTGGGTGAACGTTCAATCTGACCCGTCTCTGCTGCTCCTGCTATTCCTGATCGGCAAAGACGTGTTCAGGAGCGATGGCGCCATGGCGGGAGCGCGTCGCGCAGAAAGGCCGGCGCGGACCAAACTGAAGAGCACTCGTGCTTATGGGCCGCAGTGGAAGAGTTGAGGGACCGAGGCCCAGTACAGCTACCCAAGTTGCATTATTAAATCAACTTATATATGATTCTCAAAATGAAAAACCCAACTTATATCCAAACTATCTTGGGAACGTACTCTAATCAGATCAGATATCGAATGTTTCCTGCCTTTTGCTCTGCTTCGCTGCCTATACTCCGATTCCTCTGTTCCCCTTCTCATGTGCTGCTGACACAACTCAATAATCGCTAACCATGCGAGCGCGCGTTTTACAATACACCAATGCATATGCAATGAGCAGTGTCTAGCGTTCGAGATGAAAACCGGAGCATAGCCATGCACTGTCTTGGTGCCTATATTGCCTCGATCGGATCTACAACGAGCCGAAGTCTTCAGAGGGGAACGTACGCCCATCAGCAGTCCAGATCATGAACCAGGGAAAAACGCTTCATCGTCAACAAGAAAACCAAGATGATGCCCTCGCGTTTCTTTGCGCATGAAGTGGAAATGTAAGGGATTTATAATGGTCGAAACTATGAATTAGTAGATACATATATATATGGATGTAGTAGGTCAATTACAGAGGTTTTGTATCCATTGACATACATGGTATAGATTATTTGAACTGACCATCATCCAAATCTCATCTACCCGAACCCCCACCCCTACTATAACTGAGGGTCATCCCCCTCCTAAAATTTAGGAGTTTTTTTCATAAAATTATGCATGTTTCGGAGGACCACATCTAATCCATGTGATATGTAGTTTTGCTAGGTTTTTGCTTACAAACGGATTTTTGCTTAGAAACGATTTAAATTATCAAAATATATCCATGTGGGGTCTTGTTTTGAAGAGTTTATTGCGAGGAGTACTATGGTGCAATTGGATTTTAATTACGATACTTGGTTTAGGTGCTACGACTTTTTTCTATTTCAAACGAAAAAGTTAGTGGGAGATAAATGAGCTTTAGTGGAGAGGTAACTTCTTTGATGATGTCAGCTGACATCACTTTTGAAGTTTCGACCAATCAGAAGCCGGAGAATTAACTAGTAGGGGTTAGGATTATAGGAGTTATAGATTATAGATTGGGATACAGGATGCGCATGTATCTGCATTCTTGCAATAAGCCTGCGTCTGCCTTGTATTTGGCCATCCAGGCCTTGTTTCTACTTTCTAATTGTGTCTCGGTATAACAAGATTCTTTTGTTCATTTTTTTACGCCCCCAAATAAATATCCGTCCTTTTCCCTTTCTAACCAATTAGCATCATTCAAAAACCTTTGAATCTAGTTTATTTAATAAATTTATATAGAGATATAAATATTATACATATTTCGTGCGAATTAAATCAAACTTGTCACACGGAAACCAAAAGTAACACTTAATTTGGAACAGATGGAGTATCGTAAACACAGAAGCAAAGGAATGTAGTACCACTTTTATTACCATTGCGTCTACAGCGGGACGCACTAGCTTAACGATGGAAGTAAACTTTAGGTGCATACATACACAGGTTCGCGGTACAAATACGTAGGAGTACACACAACACATTACAACGGAGAGCGTTATTTAGCCTGCAAGCGCGCACATCTGACGTCTCCGATCCGTTGTGTGGTAGAGATATACCGAGACACAGTCACAGAAATGATGCAAAATTGCAAATAGGGCCCTCAACTCGCGGCTAGCATGCATGACGATAGATGTACGTGGCCAGCCACGTACTACAGCCAGCTAGGCGGCGACCGGGACGAACGGGGTGGCGCAGAGCAGCAGCGGCGTGCGACGGCGGACGCCGAGTCCAGGCGCCTCCCCCATGTCGACCTCCGTGACGCCCTCCGGCAGCGACCAGTCGAAGTGGTAGAGCAGGACGACGAAGGCGAGCTCCATGCTGGAGAGGCCGTAGTTGAAGCCGGGGCACATCCTGCGGCCGGAGCCGAAGGGCAGGAACTCGTAGCTGCCGCCGGTAAAGTCTCGGGCGCCGTCCTCGAACCGCTCCGGCTTGAACTCGTCGGCGTCCTCCCAGTACCTGGGGTCGCGGCCGATGGCCCACGTGTTGATGATGACCCGTGACTTGGCCGGGATCGTGTACCCGTCCAGCTCATAGTCACTGCGGAACGGGAACGATGCAGCGTTCCACGTTCCGAGAACGAGCGTTCGGGACGGGAACGCGGGAACGAAATCGTTCCCACAGTGTAAAAATTGCATCTAAAACGTCGTTCCCGTTCCCGGTTCGTCGTTCCTCGATCCGTCGTTCCGGGAACTCCGGTGACTCTCCAGCTCGCACTCCTCGATGCTCTCCCGGGGCACCAGCAGCGGCGCCGGCGGGTGCAGCCGCAGCGCCTCCTTGATCACCAGCTTCATGTACCGGAGGTTGCTCGCCTGCATGTCGCCCTCCGTCACCACCGTATTCCCGCGGAACGCCTCCCTGATGTGCGCCTGCAGCTTCTTCATCACCGGCGGGTTCCGCATCAGCTCCGACATCCCCCACTCCATGGCCGACCCCGACGTCCCCGTCCTGCCGGCGAACATGTCCTGCATGCACATTGTTGCCATTGAAATTGAATGAATGGAGATCGTATCAATCGATCGAGGTTTATTAAATACAGGACTGATAATGATTATTACCAGTATGATGGCCTTGATGATGCTGTTGGTGAGTTGGAAGCCGAAGCCGCCTTTCTCCTGCAGGCCGATGAGCACGTCGACGAGGTTCTCGTCGACGTCCTCGCCGTCGGCGCCACCCTTGATCTTCTCGTCGCGGATGCCCTTGCGCTCGTCGATGATTTCCTGGAGGATGGTGTCCACCGTCCTGTGGATCTCCTTGAGGCTGCGCATCATGCCGGTGAGCTTGGCCAGGGACGGTGGTCCACGCCGAACAGGTCCGGGAGGTTGAAGCCGCCGACAAAGCCGACGACGCCTTTGCACTTTACGTAAAAACATTTGTACAGGTGGTGATAGAAGCATTTACACAGGCGGCCAAGCCCACCGCCTGTACCGGGGGTCGGTACTAATCGACCCGCGATGCAGGCGGTAGAGTGTGAGCCGCTGTGAAAATTAGGTTTTCATTTTCGGCTCACCTAGACGGCCGCCGCTGTAACGCGTACATTTACACAAAGCTTCGACTAAGTGAACCGCTGTGAAAACCTAATTTTCACAGGCGGCTCACACTCCACCGCCTTGTGTAAATAATTTTTTATATATTTCAAATTTTTATTTTTCCCACCACACTACATTATTTATGTCTGTCACATATATATATTATAGATATGTAAACATGAACCATAAAATTGCATCATACATACATCACACACACACACACACACACACACACACACACACACACATATATATATATATGTAAAAATGAAATTAAACATCAACCACATAAAATTACATATATACACGTCAATGTTATCCGCACAACCATACAGTGTTTACATGTCGTTTCGCTTCAGATTTAGACCTGCTATGTCTGTGGAACACTCTAAATTTATCACTTGCTAAATTGCCCTCATAAAATATGCTCCGTCACTTGGAATTATTTCTCTCATAATAAAACCGCACAAGTCTGCTACTATATTTTCCGAGTCGTTGGTATAAAGGGCACGTCCTTTCCTTGCTTTTTAAATTTGGAAGAAAAGTTAAAAAGCATCATTGACACATGTCCAATATATACATTTGCAACTTTAATGAGAAAACTTCATACATAGATATTATTTACCATATTTTTGTCCCTGACGTATCGTCCCCGCTGCCTTATAAACTCAAAGACATAATACCCACAATAGACCGATCCAGGTGGTTGCTTGTGGCACTATATAATGAGCAACAGATTATTCTAAAATTGGCATGCCTTATGTATTATTTATATGATGATGTGTTCGGACAACTTACCGGATAGTGGTGTTGTATCGTCAATGACACCCTAGGATCTGAGCGTGCGGCGTCGACCGGTCCTTTTTGTTTCTTATAAAACCGCCATACCCTGTAGATTCATGGCAATCACTAAAGTTATTTTGAAACTCTAATTCATATAAGTATGCATGTGGTTGCATGTTGGCTCACCTTTCTAATTGAACCAAGAATGGTTGATACTTCTCGGGAGGAAAATGTAAAGAGTCTAGACAAGTACCTTCCCTTCGAAGGGATAAATATAAAAAACAATCCAATGGTCACTGCATGAATAAATGAGTGAGCGACACATGTACTTAGGGTTTACACGATAATTTGAAGTACGTATACGAAGTCACGCTTACCTAAAGTTGTAAGGTGCCAATATGAAATCCCTGTACTTATATCTCAGCATTGATCTACCGAGATAGAGGGCATAATCATCATCGTATTTTCTTTGCAACTCTTTTATAGCTTCTGCAACTTCTTTTGATGTTTTGTCCTTCTCTATCTTTGCTCTATCTTCCTTTGACAGTACAAATTTATGCATATTTTCTTGTAACTTGATAGGGCTCAAATAACCGACCATCGATACGGTAGATAATGACCTCTGCGCTCGTGATCTTGCAAACTACAGACAACATCCGCATATTAGAGTTTCACAGTACATATTAATAATAACAAATGTGTGTGCATTAGTGATACTTACAGGCACCAGATTGTTATGAGTTGGACGTCAACCCGCCTATAGTTCAACAACAAGTGCATGTCCTCGAAGGTAACAAATGCCCTGCTTTTTTTCGTGCCAGTAGCAAACACGTCTGCTGGTATATCAACACTGATTGCATGGAGGCCAGCATGCACTGCTCTCATGTACCAGTCATGAAACCTTTTTATCGTCCATTGGATCTTATCGAGCACCGTCCATTGGAGCATAGGCCTTCCGGGCACATAGTCACTGGGGACATTGACATAATCATCAAATGTTGGCTTTCTGATATCCTTTAGGGTCAATGGTGTACTTGATGGGGCTTTCGTTGGCTGTTCGACATGTACATCGCCACTTGGGGCTTCCGTTGATGGGGGCACGGCTTCTGTTGACTGGGCGGCGGCTTCCTTTTTCTTTGACGGTTCGAGCTCAACGAGTCATGCCGTCCGGCCGCTTTCCAAGTCCTTTCGAAAAGAGAGCGTGCTACTGCTTTCCTTTCCCCTTTTTTGGCTCATAGGGAGAAATCAATTTTAGAATTGGAAATTTCTTCGCCTTCTTGGAGGCCGGTGCTGGTGGGGGAGTTTGCTCACCTTCCTTCTGCTTCGGTGGTGGAGTTTGCTCATCCTCCTTCTCCCGTGTTGTGTCCTCCTTGGCTGGCGGAGTCTGAGTTGCTTTCGGGCATGTTCTCCTTGGCTGGCCCCTCGGGCTCATTCAGCGAGAATTCCGACTCATGTATTGGGGAGGATGGCGGTGGCTCGTAAATGTACGGGGATGCTGGAGCATGCATTGGCGATGGAGGCTATTGAAATGTTTCGGCCTCTTGGGATGGTTGAGGCACTATGCTTGGAGAGGGTGGCGCTGGTGGATCAATCAACAATACGTACCATCTCGGCCATTGTATGAAGTTGTTGATTGCTTGTCCAAGCTTCTCTATACCCTCAGAGGTCGGGATGTCTATGAAGTCGTCTTCATATCCGCTCTTGACCGTCAACACTTCCACCCTGCAGTATGCATCTTGCATGTCGACACCATGGAAACTACGTCCTGGGATAGCATTGCCTGTGGCCACTTGCTTTGTATGTTGATTCCTAAGGCCATAGGATATGACCAAGGAGCAAGGCTAAGGTTTATCAATATCGTCAACTGGATAATGGTCCTTATTTGTTGTTGACGCTATACTGCTTGGAAAGGGCATAGATTGTGTGGCCATCTCCTGGCTACCCAAGGGTTGAGCTGGGACAAGCTGCATATGCGAAGAAGCTTGTGATGACATCTGTTGAGCAAACACTGCTCCCGCCAAGCGTTTCATCACTTCAGGATCAGGATTTTTAAAGAAGTCTTCTATCATATCCTTAAACTTTTTGGTGGCCTGCTGCTCAAAAAAAAATCTTTCATTTGCTCCTTATGTCGTTCTCTTTTCTTATACATGCCTTTCCACTCATCACCGAATCCTTCTTTCCAGCTTCTTTTGGAGGAGACGCCCCGTACACGGCCTGGATGCTCGGGGTTACCTACAACATGATCTTTCATGTCAGTGTCGATTTCCATTTTACTCAAATAAAATATAAAAAGAATGGTTACCTAGAGCATGGGTAAGGGTGTCCCTCTCCCTCTGTGACTTGAAGGCGCCTGTCTTTTCTAGCTTTGATGCTTCCAAAACCTTCTCAGCAACTTCTCTAATGTCATCGGGACAGGACATCTCATCGCTCTCAATGTTTGCCTTCCGAGCTCGAAGTCAATTCACACTCCTTTCAGGCACTATATCGGTCAATGCCAAATGGCCCTCTCTCCTCTTTGCATCGTCTTCTGCCCTCCATTTAGGAATCTTGGCCTTGTAACCACCAGTGCCAAGGTGGTGGTGATACCTGTTCCTCTTCGCGAGTTTAGAGGCGGCTTTGCTCTTAGCCTTGGAATCGTCCGAGTCTTTCATGGCGCGAAAACGTGCCCGTTGATCCGCTGTGATAGGGTACCGCTTCGTCGGGTCCCGCCCCTTCTGCAACCACTTTTTATTCATATCGTACCTATAGCTCCGGAATGATATTGCCAACTGCTTCATGACATAACCCTTGGCTAACACTTTTGTACACTCTGGAAAAATAAACTTAGTGCACAAGCGAGTCCAGCAACTGGTCCTCTTCACTTCAGGCACCATACTCCAATCACTCCAGGTGATATCAAATTCCTCCTTTACTAAAAATCCAATTGCGGCCCTAAATTTGGGTAGCGCCTCTAGAGGTGCTTAGGGCTCTCCGCTCGGACTTATCTCTGTAATCCTATAAACTTCTTCTGGAAACCTATTCCTTCCTCTGTCTCCTCGTGCCCGATCACACTTTTTCTTTGTACTTCTTGGCTCGGAGGATGTCCCGGTCGTTTGAGGCGCCCTGTCCTTCTGAACATCTTGTTCTTCTGCCTCCATTTCGGCAACCATTTGAGAGAACACCTCCTGTCAATTCAATTGTTAGGTACATACATACACATGCATTCTCTCGTATAGACACTCTACTTCCATATATACCTCATCATCCTCCGGATCAGCTTCAGGCTCGTATGTCGGGTCATGTTCCAACTCAAGACGAGCCTTCTTAGCTCTAGGGGATTCACGTGGCGATACGCTCGGGCTCCTATAAGTTTCGGATCCAGAGGTGTCGGATCCCGGTGTTTCTATCTGGGCATCGGCCTTCTCAGCATTCGATGGAGTACTCATCTGCATGAAATACAAGTATAAACATGGAATACAAGTATATAATTTCATAAATATATACTCCAAGTCACGATCGTAATTAGCAAACCATTAAGTAACCCTAAATAATAAACCCTAATTAACTAACCCTAAATAATAAACCCTAATTAACTAACCTAAATAACTAACCCTAATTAACTAACCCTAATTAATAAACCCTAATTAACTAACCCTAAATAATAAACCCTAATTAACTAACCCTAATTAACTAACCCTAAATAATAAACCCTAATTAACTAACCCTAATTAATAAACCCTAAATAACTAACCCTAAATAACTAACCCTAATTAACTAACCCTAATTAATTAGTAATTAATGAACAAACCAAGAAATACTAATTAATTAACAAAAAAAAAAAAAAAAAAAGGCCCAGGCGGCTGCCGCCAGCCCAACGGGGCCCCAAGCAAGCCCCGCCTCGGCCGCCGAAAAGGCGCCGCCGCTCACAGCCCCGCCGCCGCACCTCCTAGATGGCGGGACGCACCTCGTAGGGGCGGGCGCGCGCTGGCGGCGTTCACGGCGGTCCGGTGAGCTTCAAGGGGCGGCGCCGGAGGAGGATTGCGGCGTCGGAGTTGGGCGGGCGGCGGCTGGTCGCGCGGGCGGCCGCCGGAGTGCCACCGCAGGTCCCTCGGCGGGCAGCTTGGCGCAGCGGCGGGGGCGCGGAGGTGGTGGCGCGGGCGGTCCGGCGAGAGGTGGTGGCGGGGGTGGTCCGTCAGGAGGTGGTGGCCTTGGCGGCGGATTTCGGTAGCTTTGACGGGCGTCGGTTTAGGCCAAGCTCGCGCCACCGGACTTAGAAATTTCCGGCGGCCACTTTATATGGAGCGGTTATTAGTACAGACGGGCATCTTTGACCGCCGCCAGTATTAATCATTTACCCGGCGGGCGTCGTTGACCGCCGCCTAAAATACATTAGTACAGGCGGACCGCTAAGACGGCCGCTGTACTAATACATTTTATACAGGCGGCGGTCATTATCGGCCGCTTTGTATAATACATTTTTTCTATTTGCACCAAAGCTAAGGCATGTATTACCTGTACTTAGGGTTTGTTAAGTCCATTTAGTTAGTAATTAATAGCACTATTAATTAGGGTTAGTTATTCCCTGTACTTAGGGTTTGTTAATTAATTTACTTATTAGTAATTAATGGTTTGTTAATTAGGGTTAGGTATTCATTTGTACTTAGGGTTTATGAATTAATTTAGTTAGTAATTAATAGCACTATTAATTAGGGTTAGTTATTCCCCTGTACTTAGAGTTTGTTAATTAATTTACTTATTAGTAATTAATGGTTTGTTAATTAGGGTTTGAAAATTTAAAAATCCGTAATAAATTGTAAAAATATTATAAAATAGAAAAGGAATACTTTTTGGAATACTTGTGACTAGATTTACTGACTTTTCTTACAACTTTCTATAATCATGCTCTTCATGTGATAAAGATGTATAATTAATAGCACTTGATATGAACATTTCATCGTCCAAAGGTATAAAACAAATAGGAAAAGTAAACGTCTTGCTTAATAAGAAAGAGTAGCATAAGGTACAAATGATAAGTGATACATGAGTTACATGAGTACTTGACAAAGATATAGAATCTAGCGTGCTATAGTCCTTCCTTGTCTATCGTGGCGCACCCAGGGCAATGAGGTTTGTGGGATAGTTTTCTCAACATTTTTTATGTTCTCTTGAAAGTTTGTAAAAAGAGACATCTCGCTGAACTGGTTAACATCCTCTAAATCCATTACACCATCAACTCCTATAATTTGTTGCTTTCCAGGGATAGCTACGTGCTTTGGCTTTTGGGTACTTTTCTTTTCATCCTTAGAAAGGATTTGTTCCACATAGAAGATCTGTGCATCACGGTTAGCAAGGATCCACGGATCATCTTTGTAACCTACTTTACTTAGGTCAAGAAATCTCTGGCCATAGTTATCCACAAAGGATATGTTTATCTTGAACCCATCGGCATCGAACACGGAATCTGCGGCGTGGACCATATTCAACCTCCCATATGTCATCAATGAACCCAAAGTATGTAGTTGTTTCACCGGTTGCATCATCTCTGACCTCACATCGAACGCCACTATTCTCATTGCCATGCTCTTGGTGTCCCTATAGCTGGTGGAAAATGAGAAGCCACTAATGTCATAGCTCGCCATGACGTGACCTGGCTTGATGGTCCAGATGCTAAAATCTTGATGGTTTCTGATTTCTCTGTCATGTTCAAATTCTTTAGCCATGCGGTGAACCGACGCTTGTGTTTCTTGTCTACCCAATTATTTGTGCATCCTGGATTCTCCTCATGAAGCTCTTTCATGTGTTGCTCGATGAATGGGTCCATTATTATGAGTTGTTGTAGTATACTTTGTAATGTGCCTCTAGGACTATGTTGTAATCTGGTGGGATGAATGATTTTCGTCCCATCCTCCCGCGTCCATCAAGCCTTCCCTCATGTCGCAATGGAGGCAAACCAATTGATACATGGTCTTTTAGGAGATTATTACATAATAGTCCTCCAGACTCAATGGGCTCTTCTGTAGTGTATGCCTCTATCATGGAACCCTCCGGATGAGCACGATTTGACATATAGCCATTCAATATTGACATGAAACGCTCATACGTCCACATTTCATGAAAATTTATGGGACCCAATGCCTCTATTTGAGGCACCAAATGAACAACAAGGTGCACCATGATATCAAAGAACGATGGGGGAAAGCACATCTCCAACTGGCTCAATGTCTCTGCAGCAAATTTCTGTAGGGACTCTAACTCATCATGGATAATTACCTTCTCAGATATCTTATTAAAGAAATAGCACAACCGTGTGATTGCCATCTTTAAGAACACTGGATTTATAGCCCTGATAGCGATAGGAAGAAAAGTGGTCAGCATGACATGACAATCATGTGAGTTGTAGTTGGTGAGTGTAAGGTCTTTCATCGACACATGACTCCTTATGTTGAAGCAGAAACCAGATGGAACTTTTAAATTCTTCAACCACACACATATTGCATGTTTCTCCTCTCTGTTCAGGTTATAGTTTGCTACCGGTAGCTGGTACTTTCCATTCTCTAGGAGTACAGGGTGAAGTTCTTTTCTGATCTTTAAATGTTGCATGTCCAAACGTGAATTGAGACCTTTCTTTGTCTTGTTCTTTATGTCTAGCAAGGTTCCAATTACGCTTTCAAACACATTCTTCTAAACATGCATACCATCAATCGCATGTCGTACGTCCAAGTCTTTCCAGTACGATAAGTACTTGAAGAAAATGGACTTCTTCTTGAATGTGTCTCCTTCATTTGCCTTCACAACCTTTCTTGGTTTCCCATCTTTGGTCTTCTTTCCAAAAATAAACTTCACATTCTCAACTATCTTGTACACTCTATGCCCTTTACTATAACCTGATGGAGCAGTAGATTTTGATTCGTCCATATTGTCGAAGTACTTATTCATCTTTTGTAAGCGGTACTTATAGCCTGCCGGTAGCCACCTTCTGTGCCTCATGTACACTATCTTGTTAGATGCAGGAAGAGACACGTGTCATGTTCCATCTATGCACTCTACACAACCAACCTTTCTCTTGAACTGGCCTGATAATGAGAAGAGAGCAGAGTAATCATTTATTGTGACAATAATAATTGCTCTCAGTGTGAATGTCTCTTTGTGGAACGCATCGATCATGTCCACACCTACTTCCGATAGTGTTTGCATGTCTTGTACTAAGGGCTCTAGAAATACATCTATATCAACTCCAGGTTGTATAGGTCCAGAAATAAGAATGGTTAGCAAAAGATATTTTGTCTTTTGACCCAACCATGAAGGAAGGTTGTATATTGTCAGGATCACCGGCCATGTGCTGTGCGTGCTGCTCATCTCGGCAAATGGATTCATTCCATCAGTACTCAGTGCAAACCTTACATTTCGTGGATCCTCGGCAAAGTCCGGATATTTCTTATCGAAATCTTTCCATTACTTTGCATCGGCTGGATGTCGTAACTTTCCATCATCTTTCTTTTCATCAGAAGCATGCCAGGTCATAAGTTCCACGTCTTCAGGGTTTGCAAACAAATACCTCAAACGATCAACCACGGGGAGATACCATATCACCAAAGCAGGAATTCTTCTCAACACATAATAGTCCACTTCTTCATTGCTAGTGGGCTTTGAATATTTGTCTTGTTGAGTCTTCGTTTGGGTCTCTCTTTCGCTTCCTCCCTGAAGAAACAGAGGCTGGATTCTCTTCCTCCTGATAATCTTTGTTCGTCTCGTACCTACTGGCACCACAGTTTGGACAGCTGTCTAAGTCTTTATACTGATCACCCCGATATAGAATACAATGATTTCTACATGCGTGGATCTTCTCAACACCTATCGTAAGTGGACTGACTAGCTTCTTTGTATAGTATATATTAGCAGGCACTTTGTTCTCCTTATGAAGGTCTCTAAGTACACGCAAGAAATCATTGAAGCTAGCATCGGACCAACCATGTCTAGCCTTTATCGTCAAGAACTGAAGAACAGCCCGTAATGTCGACCACTGTTTGGTACAACCTTTCGACTCGTCGTACAAAGGCTCCTCTGCTGCCTTCTTCAAGGTTTCCATTCCCTTTATGAAGAATATTGATAGATCCGCACAACGGTTCATTATTGCCTCTAAGAAATCTGCATCTTCAACGGCATCTGTGTTAGCATGCTGAGTTTCATTGACATCAGACGTAGCATTATGAGTTTTATTGATATCTGTCATAGCATGATGGGTTTCATTGACATCTGGCATAGCATGACATTCATTGAGATGTGGCATTGGACCCTCCACATTGATGTTAGTTGCGGTGTTGTCGGTTGTCCGCATATAAGGTGCGAACTACCCTCACCATATTTTGTCCAAATCAAGTAGTCCTCTATAAATCCTCTGTAAACCCGGATGGGAAGTGATTGCTTCTACATTGTCAAATACCACAATATTTTTGTAGTCTGCGCATGGACAACATATGTGCTTCGCCTTTGTTCTCTGAGCATGTATTTTCACGACATCAATAAATTTTTGGACCTCCACTACATATGATGGGTCTAATCTTGATAAGTTGTACATCCATAATGACCTCTCCATATTTAGTCTGTAATTAGTTAAGAACAATGTAGGTCAATCTAAAAACAAAACTAATATAACCCCCCGAAAAACAGTCATAACTAAGATACTAACCTCCTTTAATTAAACGGAGATGAAAACCTACCCCTTACGAGTTTACGATTTATAGAATTTAAATAATTATTTAAACTTATTTTCATAATTATAAGAAACAATTGAATAAAATTTAGAAATAATTGAAGGATTTCTATGATAATCTTTACTTTTTAATCAAACATGCCTTAATATAACCATATTTTATAAATTTACTCACAAAGATTTTAAAAAGTATTCATTTACCATTTTATGATTTTCAACAATTTAATGTATGAATTTATAAAGTGTTATTCATCCGAAAAAAAAAAAACTAAAACTCAATCAAAAATATAAACTTCAAAATATGCTCATCATTACTCTATTACATAGATCTACTCACAAGAATTCTAAAAAGTATTTATTTTCTATTTTTTGAATTTTATACAATTTACTATGAATTTACATAAAAATTTAGCTAAAACTCTCTCTCTGCCCTATGAACCCTAACCCTAACCCTAAGCAAGAATGCATGATGAACCCTAGATCTAGAGCACCTCCAATACAAGAATTGAACCAAAGAATCACTAAAAAAATAGCATCAAGGGCACTAATTAACCTTTTGGAAGTTTCTCACCAAAGAAATGAAGATCAAAACCTCCCCCTTGAAATCGTTTTTATGCGGTCCGCCATCGTACACCTGACTCATGGGAGTAATTGTTCTTATCCGGAGGTGGACGAAAGGTATTTATAAGAAGATTAACACAAAGGTTTATAACTAGGGCCGCTTTGTGTAAATTAATTAGCACAAAGCGGTCCTCTATACAAACCGCACATGTAAAAAGGCACATTTACACAAAGGTGGCGTTATGATAACCGCCTGTGTAAATGGTATTTACACAGGCGGTTGTTATTGTAACCCGCCTGTGTAAATGTACCGTTTACACAGGCGGTTGAGTTATGAGAACCGCCTGTGTAAACTCATTTACACAGCGGTTTTCTTGTTGGGCCTACTGAATTTTGTCTACTGACGCCATAAAATTATGAATCGCCTGTGAAAAAAAATAAGGTGCCAGCAGAAATGATTTTTGTACTAGTGTTGGTCGCCGCCAGGAACTCCGCCTCGTTGCTCCGCTTCTTGCCGAACGCGGCGCGGGACACGACGCTGTTGGTGATGCTGTGGAACATGACGCTCAGGTTCACCGGCGTCGATGGGCCCGCCGCGCGGATCTCCTCCACACACAACATCACCTGCGCATGCATGCATGTCAGCATGTGCATATGTGATGAACGTCAGTCAGTTGTTAGTATCGCCGTCTTTATTTTTGATATATTTTTTTGCATGCATTAGTTTAGTTCACTTTGTTCGGAGTGCAGTAGTATTCTCGTAGCGTTTCGTGAGCCGTGACTAGTTTGTCTTGTCCACGTCCGGAATCGTGCTTTGCTTTGTTGTCATGTGTGCATGGTCATTGTCAAGTTACTGTTCAGGTGCCATGCCCATGCATGCGTTATGGTCGCGGCGTTGCCGCTTATGGCCAGTGTATGGCCATTTTCTTTTTTTTTTTTATTATTGGCCTTTTTTTTTTTAATTGAAAATTATTATTTACGCATGGTTGTAGAAAGAAGGGGTAAAAGTATTTATTAAAGAGGGAGGAGTATAAGAAGTTTGAAAGTTAATGTAATTGTGGAATGGGGAGAATTCAATTTGATTTTCATATTAGCCCTTTTAAAACATGGGCAAAAATATACGGCCTAAGCTTTGCACTAAAACATGTTGTATTATGGATCCTATTTTATACGTGGTACGTTTAAAATTTTGTAGCAATTTGAATAAAGAAACTGACTGTATTAAATATTTTCAGAAAACTGGAGACAAATCTATATCTATTTTTAGCAATAAATTTATAATAGAACATGCATGCAATGTTATGTGTTTAAATTATAGTGCTCGTTGTGTGGAGTTCAATAAACTTGGTTTGGAATTTTTTTTTTTTGATTTTTATTTGATTTGTTATGATTTTTACAAAATTTCAGCCGGTTTATATAAATAATAAATTCAGCAAAATAGAAAAATGGCCTTGGGCCGTATTCAGCCCACCGAGCCCCATTTTTGGCCAACAAAGGCCTAAGGGGGGAGGCAATCCGGCCCATGGAAAGGCCCACCATGGGGGGAGGCCTGGATGGACTGCGGGTTGATTTGTGCAAAGCTGGAGGTCTTTTTCACAAAATTTCCTGTGAGAGGAGGGTGGACGGTGGGTTCTATTATGAAAAGTTCGAGGTCTTTTTTGCAAAACGACCGGGATTCGCTAGATCAAGGCCGTCCGTCCGCCCGATCGGACGGTCGGGAATCGCCAATGACGTGGCCACGCTGGCTGGCCTTCTTTTGGTCCAGGAATCGTATATAGAGATTACTTGTAGCCACTAGCTGTGGGTTAGTTTAGTTCTCACCTCCTCCTCCCGGATGTGACGAAACGAGAGCACGCGCTTGGGGCTGAGGATCTCGGCGGCGCAGAGCTGGCGGAGCTTGCGCCAGTAGTCGCCGGCGGGCGCGAAGAGGATGTCGACCCACTCGTAGCCGACGATCTCGCCGGCGAGCAGCTTGGGCCGCGTCGCGAAGTTGGTGTCGTGCGTCTTGAGCACGGCGCGCGCCGTCTCCTTGGAGGACGCGACGACGAGCGGCGTCTGGCCGAGCTGCAGCATCATGAGCGGGCCGTGGACGACGTCCGCCAGGTCCCGCAGCGCGCGGTGCGGCAGCACGTTCACCAGGTGGTGCATGCTGCCGATGATGGGCAGCTTCGAGGGCCCCGGCGGCAGCCGACGCCTCGGCTTGAGGAGGGTCAGCTTCACCAGCTGCAGCAATGCGACGGCGAGGACGGAGAGGAGGAGCGACTGGTACCAGTACTCGTCCATGGCTGGCTACACTGTACGTACGTACTACGTGTTTATTCCTATATATGGGATTTTCCTCTTGCGACGTAACGTTAGCTGCGTACGTGCTCACAGAGAGTTCAAGAGCTAGCTTACATACATAAACTAGCTTAGCTATAGCTAGGCCAAGCAGCCCGCTAGGCCTCGCTACTGCTTTCTATAGTAGTAGTAGTCTCTTTTTTTTTTGAGGCAATAGTAGTAGTAGTCTCTTGCTTGCTTTGCTGCTCCCTCTCCCTCGTGGTGACGGGGTATATATAGCACCATCAACGTGAGTGCAGCAAGCTGCTAGACCCCACTCCCGACCGGCTCCCTCAGCCTCATTATACTTGTATTATGAACTTAATTAATCACGTGCTAGTATGAGCTTAATCATTATTGGTCGGAGATATATAATATATACAGCACATCAACAATCATACAATTGCTACCAATGATTTTTGGGCATGTTCAACCCAAGGACAGGTGTCGCCTGTATAAACCTCGAACAATGAACTACCTGTAATTTGTTTAATGCTTTGTGTACTCTCTCCGTCTCTAAATATCTGTTTTTTTTTTTTTTTTGCTTTTCGAAAACAACTGTCAGCAATTATATAGTATTAAAAAATATTAATGTCTATGGTACATAATTAGTATCAAAGATATTTTAATCTAACCTTTTTAATAAATTTATTTAGAGACATAAATGTTACACGTATTTTCTACAAATTGAGTTAAACTTGTGGCACGAAAACCAACGGCAATGGTCAATTAGGGACGGAGGGAGTAGTGAATATATCAACTATGAATACTATTTTGTACATACACCATTATTTGCTATTTGCTTGATAAAAACATATCAAGCATAATAAGATATTCATACAAGGTATTCATAATTATCCTTGGAAGCATCACTAAAGAAATATTAGAAGTACAACAAATAATAAAAAAAGATGAAAAGATTAGCCGGCCTTATCCCTTTCACTCGAGTTAATTCTATCCTTTCCCGTGCGGCCCTATCTCATCCCCATTGGTCATTCTGTGTCTGTATGTGCTCTCCCTTCCGTCTCCTGATCCCACTAGCTCGATCGGCGATGATCGAGGAGCAATAGGTGCGGCAAGGCGAAGCTTGGCCAGGCACAGTGATCGAGCAGCAGCAGGGGCCGACGACTAGCTCGTACGTTCTATGCAGCAAGGAGGAGCTTTTGCCCCGCATCCCGCGGGCGGCCGGGCGCTGACGGCCGGCGACGACCTCGGGCCGGCGTCAAGGGGCAATGGGTCAGCGATCTCGGGCCGTCGTCAAGGAGCAATGGTTATAGGTCGATGTCCCTCCTCTTTTGGCTTCGCTGCAGCAAGCACTCCTAGCTACCTCCGCACGCCATGTACATCATCGATCTCTTCCTGTTCGCTCGCTAGTTTCTTCTCCCTTGCCGCCTTGCCGGTGCCCGCACGGGATCTAGCCGATCTGTTGCTACATCGAAGGGATTATTAGGTACAACGGGTACCTGATCGCGAGCGTCGATTTGGCATCATGGGAGCAAGAGCCCGCCCCGTTGTCTCGTGAGTTGTGAGAAGACGGCCTCGGTCTGTGTTGCCCACGAGGATGCTCTCTGCAAATCTTGCCACATGGAGACGCGTGGCTCCTAGACACGCGATGTACGTATGTGCCCTAACGAAGTCTATATGCCCTAATTCTTAATTACGGTACGGTATTGCACTAGAAAAATATAAATTCTAGCGCGGCGGGAGTACGTTCACACTTCCTTTTTTGTCCGGTTGCCGGTAGGTTAGCTCTATATCGGTTTCAACTTCGTTCATTCAGTTCGCACCCAGCGTAGTTCCGAGTACTCCGTAGTCCTTAACCTTGTATAGTGTCGTATAACTTATGACGTATAACTTATGACGTACTACTACACTCCCGTTTGACTGCTGCGATGGACGGATCTCGATTGGGTATAATTAAGGAGAAGGGGCGGCAAGTTTTGGTTTGTGCTCATTTTTTTTTTTAAAAAAAAGATGCTACTACTTATTTTGTGATAAACGACGAGGTGTGCCATGTGCATCGAGATATATATTAATAGCGTATTTGATTTGGAGATCAAACTGATTTGGAGTGTAATGGTGCAGCATGAAAAGGAATCAGTTTGTGTGATGCCTTCCGAAAGGAATGAACTCGTCGGCCATGACTTGCCTTTTGTTGTTCTAGACGGAGTGGTCTGGTAACGGATGACTCCATTCCAGCACGCAAACCAAACATTTTGATTAGGTTCGAAGTTTGAATCGGATGACTCCGGGCGGCTTGAAGGCATGAACCAAATATATGCCATAAAATTTTCAATATGTTAATTGTCGTCACAAGCTTAGAGTGTATACGTGTGATTGTGGATGAATGGGAGTGCTCTTACATCGTTTTATTCGTTCCACCTTATCAACCGCTCCAACATAGTGCTTTCTGTCATAAAAAAATAGTATTTTTTAGCTTATCAGTCGGCTGAGCATAGCATATCTGTGTATGTTATTTTTGTGAAGAAAAATAGTATGAAGAAAATAGCCTTCGCACTCTAATACCACGTCACTGCTGACCAAAATAGTGATCACAGCATCTTCTATCAGACCTATTTCTTTTTTTAGTCCACATAATCGCTAATCAGAGACCATTGTTAATGATGGCTTCCCCTGACTCTGAGCCCAAGAAGAAGAGCAACATCAAGTATGTCTCCATTTGTTCCTTCATTCTTGGCTATTGTACACACTAGTCTTGGCCTTGCGCCATCGCGGCGTGGATGGAGCAAAAGCATGACTGTTATTGGTAAAAAAAGTATATGTTTTTGCTTCATGGTCTGGAGATTAGGAAAAACTGTATGAACTTGTTAAATTAATCTGAAAATTTCAGGCATATCACCATTTTCAATTCCCTTCGCTCCTATATAGATTTCAAAATTTAAGTTGTACTGTTTATATATGTATGGCACAGGCACCTGAATGACATGAAAACATTTGGGCTTCAAGCCCACAGGAAGCAGCATTAGTGCATACAAGCACACCACCATTTTTGCACAAAGAAACTACAACTTGGTAGGTCTCGCCTCTCGACATTGTGTGGGCTAACCACCGCCTCCTCATTTGCATCCTTACACGTGAAACACACATCGAATGCATCAGCCAACCTCATTCGATCAGCAAGAATCTCAAGTATAAATTTATATTTATTGTGTAATGTACTAATGTGTGATTACTATATGCACACATAAATATATATGGTCTAGTTTGGTGACCGCAAATTGCTAGCAGACTTTTGGTCTGTTGGTGCCAAAAAAAAAAAAAAAAAACCGTGATGATGCCTTGAGTGTCGAGATTCCACTTTCTGGCCTCACGCGCTACTGGTTTAATTAGTTTTCCTTGCAAAAATGCATAATAAAACCCTAAACATTTATCAATTGTTTTGCATGTGGTTGTTCGGCCACACATTTCGTTAAAGAAATATCTTTCCAAAGAGCGTATGCATGGACGCCATATGTGTGCATGAACTACTGATGGACATGCATGCATGTTCACTTGTTCAGAGACAAG